>CM065429.1:2820000-3420000 GCA_033030585.1 Hippophae rhamnoides | reverse complement strand
TTTATATTTTGTGTGAAATTCCTTGAATTTTAAGATTTTAGGTTTTTTTAATTTGGGATTAAAGCATGTTCATTAGATTTCTATATTTCGTTGATTAATTTAATATTTATTTTTAAGATATAATTATCTAGGATCCAAATCTTCAATCTTATTTGATATATCATGGTTTTGATATTTTTACTTTTTAAAATTGATTTGGTTATCTACTAGATAGAGCATGTTGCCAAAGTAACCACTGTTGTGAAAATTAAACTAACAGAAAACATGTAGATGTCTATGTGGAGTTATTTATGTAAACTATGCTCAATCCAAAGGGAGACATAGTTTGGCTAAATAACAATGCACCTACCATGATAAATGTGTGATGATTATAAAGACAAATATTTATTTATTTATTTTCATGTGAACAAAAATGGGTATAAAGAAACGCTATTGTTTGAAAGAATTAAGTATTAATATTTGATCATTACATTGAGATTATTACTTACAGTTAATTTCTCTATCCAAATATTAGGAATCCTTATTGTGCTAGGTCTCTTGATATGGATTCCCAATTTGGATTATTTTCTCTTGTTTTAATTTATTTCTAAAACATGCTTGTTAGATATGAGTATACTTGTTTATTTTATTCTTTATCCAATTTTTGTTGCTATTGTTACAAATGTTTTTGCCCAAGTTAGTAACATCCCAACACTGAGTGGGAAAACATCAAAATTTAGAAAGAAATCGTGGTGATTATCCTTAGTTGTATGGATTTGGATCTTGCACTCTAATTTGATCGACCCATTGCTACTCAAGAAAACCTCAATGAGGTTTAAATTTAAAAATGGAATCAGTCTAAATGAATGTGTATAATGATCATGAAACCCTCCATTTCAGAAGCACTTCAGGGCTATATCACTGAAAGTAAGAGCATCAAGAAGTTCCTGAAAGAATTTAAGAAATATTTTACCAAGAGCGAAAATTTGAAGGTGAGTAACCTTTTAGTAAACTCATTATGATGAAGTATAAAGGAAAAAGAAACATAAGGGAGTATATCATGGAGATGTCTTATCTTCGCATCAAAACTAAAGTCGTTTAAGTAAGAATTGCTTGAAGACTTACTCGTGCACTTGATTTTGATCTCTCTTCATGTAGATTTTGGGCAATTTAAAGTGAGTTATAACACTCAGAAAGACAAATGTTCCTTCAATGAGCTTATATTTCACCGTGTAAAAGAAAATGAGAGGCAACAATGGGAAAGAATGAAAGTGCTTACTTAGCCTCAACCTCTCAAAACAAGAAAAAAAAGAGATATAGTTTCTATGAAAGATTCTTGTCAGCAAAAGAAACAAAAAAAGTAGGATGATGAGTTTGCCTAGTATTTTTGCAATACGCCAATATACATGAAGAATGAGTGTTCCAAGTATGCCACTTGGCGTGTAAAGAAGGGTATGCTTATAACTTCAGTTTATTATGAAGTTAATTTATATTCTTTACCTAATGATACTTCATGAGTAAATTTTGGTGCTAGTAGTCACAGAAGTATGTCTCTGCAGGGTTGTCTATGGAGCTAGCTGCCAAGTAATGTTAAAAGATTAATTTTAATGGGAACGAGGTGAAAACTATAGGAACTTTTAGATTACAATTGAAAATTGGATTCTATTTGAATTTGTTTGAGACATTTATTGAACCATTTTTAGATAGAATTTAATTTCTATTTCTAGTTTGGGCAAATCATAATTATCTTTTCTTTTGAAAATAATAAAGTTAGACTATATAAAAATTCAAATTTTGTTAGTTCACTGGGAAACTTTTATAAATACAAAATTTGATTGTCTAGTTTTTAAAATCATATAGTTGTATTTAGGGAGAGAGAAAAGTGAGGTTGAGGAAAAAGAAGAGAAAGCTTTTATGGGTCTTATTTGAAATGAATAATCTAGGTTTTTAGTTTAAAAATTCATCGCAATAAAAATAGAACCTTGCCTATTGAAACAAAAACCTGTTTGCATGTATATTTTCCTTCAATCCAATCATATCCTTAGAGTCCCATGCTACAACTAGTAGAAAAAATATATCACAACTTAGATTTATTGTAATACTAAAGAAATAACAAAAATAAATAACAAAGAAAATAAAATAAATAACAAAATAGAAATAAAACATAATAAAATGAAAACTAAAGTTAACAAGGTAAACATTAAAAAGAAAAATAACAAAACTACGGATGTGTTAGTCTCTTTTAAGTTCATAATTAAAATTCAAAACATAAGTTAAATTAACATCCCAAATAACCATAGTTTATTGTAAATATTAGTTGACAATCAAAAATTCATATTCAATATAAAAAATGTATCAATATTGAATTCACTCAATTTCAATGTTAAAATTCAAATTGGCTTCAACTCTAAAATCACAAGTCATATTTTCAATATTAAATTAATCCTATAGGTTTAAGCACTCAATCAATGTTTTATACGAATAGAATTATTTAAAGAAATGAACAAATGAGTTTGCATATTAAATAAGAAATGCTAAAAATAGTGTATGACATTAATCTCATGAAATGAATCAAATGAAAGGATTTATAAAAAAATCAAATACTATTTTCATACATAAATTAAAATCATTAGATAAAAGTATCAAGTATATGTCTTTATAGAATGAATAAAAATGCAATGACTTCACGGAGATTTAATTCCTATCTTTATTTTGTAGTAGTTGTTACTCACAAATGTGAAAGATTTTTGGGGTCTTTGTATTTAATTTATACTATTGATTATACCTTTTTCTCTTTCTTTATATATATATATATATTCACTTTGTTATAGAGTTTACCCAGGTACAATTTGCATATATTTTGTATGCTTTGATGAATAGCTAATTTGACTATTTTGGGATTTACTTTAGGGAACCTCGTATATATATCTCTTTTTTTGAAAGTTATGCATGAATGTAATAGATGTTCACTTTCAATTTCTACTTAAATCATTTAATTTAAGCAATAAAAATGAATACATGATACTTTATCAAATGTTAAAAATCCTTACATTTAATGTAAAACCTATAGAGATCATTTAACAATTTGAATAATTAAGAAGAATATTTAAAGGAGTGGAAAAATATTATCTCACAGAATATAGAGATAATAGACAAAAAATATTATCTCTCAGAATAAAGCGATAATAGGCTCAAAGTATTCTCACAAGATAGTTTTCACTATTTAATTCCTAAACATCAATTTTGAATTTATCTTAACTTCAACATTTTATCATGAAACCTAAATTATAGCAAAAATAAACTAATTATTACATTACTCCATCAAATTTTGAATATATTAATCCAACAATGCAAAAGACTACTATCCCTAAATCACTACATAAAAGAAAATAAATATAAACAAATGTAAACACATGTTTAAAAAATTTAAAATTGCCTAAATTTGTGTAATTTTCCAAAAACTTGATGCACAAATCACTTATAGTAAGTGAGAAGTATATTCTTGAGATCGTCTCTTAAATAATTGCTGAAACATTCTAACAAATTGTTGATTTGAAAGAACGAAATTATAAAGTCTTTTGAAATTAACATATAAAAAAATAAGTAAATATAAGCAGATAAATGAAAGTAACAAAATAGGCCAAAATCAATGAAATCAATAAATTGACTCATCTTTAATTTATTGTTAATTTATTTTTCAACCATCTAAATTAATATAACTCGATAAAATTAAAATATGCACTTATTCATTTTGTACAATCAAGTATAGATGATGTGTTTAATGCGTAATTCTGAGGTTTGTGAATAAGAAATAACTCAAAAAAATTATTTATTTAAATAACATAATCGTTCTTCTAATCATTAAAAGCATCCATCTTCAGATTACAATGAAAAATAAAATAAATAAAATTAGAATTATCCTTCTTTGATAAAAATGATTTCACATATCTAAATGTGATGTCATCACCTTTTTAAAATTCTTAGATTATCTTTACAATTATAAGGTTTTCTCTATGTATCTTTACATGGCAGTGGAACTAAAACTTAAATTCTACACTAAACCTACTCATATAAAATGTTGCAAAAACAAAATTGAAATATGAATAACTTATTCCAATGTTGAGGTGTGGGTCTTTTATATAGGTGAGGAAAAAGGGAGAAAAAAATGGATCATAAAGAGATTATCATTGCGCGCCACAATACACTCTTTCCACCGCCACAGCCCGTATCTATTCTGGTGCGTGTTAAATCATGATCTTAGAAAGTCACGTCGCTGCATAAATTTTACACCGTTGTGGCCTATATTAATCTACATTTTTACAATGTTTTTGTGTTTTCAACTCTTACAAACTTGGTTCGTATATATGTAAGGCTTACATATATTACATATGTTATTCTTTTATTCTTCTAGGTTTCAATTGAGTGCTTTTAGGTACAATTATGCAAGTATTTTTAATTTGAATAATTTTGAATCCAAAAATACTAGAAAAATAACATAACGTACCTATTATTCAAAAACATAGATTTACTAAAATAATGATAAAATTATGCAAACATAAATTTATTTTTGATATTAAAGTGTAAATAAATCATATAATATTTAGTACTTTTCAAGCACTCATCAAGTTCATGTTCTTCAATTAATAATCTGTATATGCATGATGTTTTTAGTTCTTATAATGAAATACTGCAAACAAGTTCACGTGGTACAAAGTGAAAATTAAGTAATAATTCTACCACCTTATGGCATAAGAGTTTATGCCATATCTATAAGTAAAGAATTCATAGGCTTGCATCAGATAAAATTCTTAAACTCCTGGATTTGATAGACTTGTAAATCTATGCTGATTGCACCGAGGGGAAACAAATAAATGTTACAAAATTTGGTGCTAAGAGAGCTACAGATAGAAGTCTTAGAACTTATACATACTAATATCTATGATCCATTCACTAAGGCTTCATGGAATGGACAACAATACTTCATTACATTCATAAATGATTACTCTAAGATTGGTTACCTATATTTGATACATGAAAAGTTGCAATCCCTTGACGTTTTCAAGTCTTTCAAAGCTGAAGTTGAACTTTAACTTGAAAAGAAAGTTAAAGCTATCAAATTCGAGCATCATGGTGAGTATTATGATATATATGATGGATTAGGAGAATAACATACCAGACCCTTTATAATTTTCCTCAATAAGTGTCGAATTATTCTACAATACATAATGCTAGGCAAACCTAAAATAATTTATAGAGCAATAAAACCAAATTCTTAAGGATATAATAAGAAGTATGATTAATCATTCCTCCTTACCATAGTCACTTTGGGGAGAAGCTTTAAAGATTGAAATATGCATACCTAACAAGGTACCAACAAAGTAATTACCAAAATCCCCTATGAGCTTTAGTAGGCAAGAAGCTGAGAATTAGAAACTTGCATATTTAGGGTTTTCTAGGTGAGGAAAGGCCTTATATGTCACATAAAAGAAAACTACATTCAAGGATGGTTAGCTGTTAAGTTTTATAATCCCCCAACAAGATTCTTCTTTGAAATGCAAAATGCAATATTTCTTAAGGATATTAAGTTTGTAGGAAGAAAATATAAAGAATGTTGTCTTTGAAGAAGAATATGTTATGCTTATCCGGTCTCTATACCTATCACTCTTCAAGGAAAAATTCTAACACAAGATAACAATTTTCATGTTTCTATTCCTCACATTGTTCTACACCAAGATAATAATGAGATTCTTCTTCATGTCTTATTTATAGAACAAATTCAATAACCTTAAGAAGTTCTATTAAGGAGATCTGTTGGAATAGGAGAAATGTGATTCCATTTGATTATATTGTCTTTCTCCAAGAACATGAGGATGGTATTGATTTAACAGAGGATGACCTTATCAACTTCTATCAAGCCATGCACAATTCTAACTCTTAGAAATGGATTGATTCCATGAAGGATGAGATGATTTTAAGAAAGATAATGATGTTTGGGATCTCATCGAGTTATCCAAAAGTGTGAAGCCCATTGATTGTATATGGATATTTAAAACCAAGAGAGATTTGAAAGGTAATGCCGAGAGATGTACGGCACATCTGATCGCTAGAGGCTTTACGCGGAAGATAGGTACAAACTACAAAGAGACTTTCTCTTTGGTATGTTCGAAAGACTCTTTTAGAACTGTAATGGCATTAGTGGCTAAACATGATCTAGAGTTGCATCAGATAGATGCCAAGATTGTGTTTCTCAATAGAGACATTGATGAGACATTTATATAGTATATCCCAAAAACTTTGTATCAAGACATTCAAAGTCTATGGTTCGCAAGTTAAAGAAACCCATCTATGGTCTCAAATAGGCTTCCAGCCAATTGTATCACAAGTCCATCAAGTCATTACCTCATATGGTTTTGAGAGGAATGTCATTGATGACTATATATATCAAAATTTCACCGGGAGTAAATATATTTTCCTGATATTATATGTCAATGACATTATGCTCGCTAGTAGCGATATAGGATTGTTGCATGAAACCAAATTTTTTTTTATAAAAATTTGTAATAAAAGATCTTGGTGATTCCTTTTTTTGTATTAGGTATTTAGATACTATGAGATCATTCTTGAGGTATTCTTAGGTTGTCATAAAAAAGTTATCCAATAAAGCTCTGAGTAGATTTGATCTGAAAGATATTAAACTAGAAGATATGCTCATGGATAAAAGAGACAAATTTAGTCTCAAATAATGCCCCAATAATGATCTTGAAAGGAAAGAGATGCAATAGATTACATATAATGTGTGATGTGTTATTTAAGGAGAACAAAAGACTACATGCTTACTCATAGAAGATTAGATAGTTTAGAGGTCATCAAGTCCTCTATTTTCAAATTTCCAGTATGCTAGGGGCTCCACATTAAGCTATCTCTTTATGTCCACTAAATGAGCTATCTCATAGAAGTTTACTAAGTAGACTCTTATAGATTCATCAACCATGGCTGTGGAGTTTATTACTTGTTATGAGACATCTTGGTGATGCCTCTTTTGTATTAAATATTTAAATATTGAGAGATTATTCTCGAGGTATTCTTAAGTTATCATAAAAGAGCTATATCGATAAGGCTTTAAGTAGATTTGACATGAAAGATAGTAAACTAGAAGACACACGCCCGTGGCTAAAAGAGAAAAGTTTAGTCTCAAATTGTGCCCCAATAATGATCTTGAAAGCAAAGAGATGTAGTAGATTCCATATAATGCGTGATGTGTTATATGAGGAGAACAAAAGACTACATGCTCACTCATTAAAGATCATACAGTTTAGATGTTACTAAGTCCTCTAATTCCAAGCTTACTTCTATGTTCTATGTGTAATGTTCACATTGAATTAAGGAATTTGGATTGATCTCACTAAAGACCGAAGAAAGACCAATTGAAAATAGGCATGATTCACATCACATTAGATGTAATTTACATGCTACTTATCCATCTTTGATCTATGTCATTGAGTATATTAGTATGGTGATCATCGTGGTTTGGTCACAATTGTATCGTGATGAAAGCATGAGATGGAGAAGATTATTTAAGGAGAAGTCTAAGGATAAATAACATATAGATGAACGCCAAGGAATTATTGTGATATAATTGATTCGGAAATAATATGTTGTTCAAGTGTCAGATTGTTAGGAAATCATATTTTCTATACTAAATTAGGCAAGATATATTTTGCTTCCTTAAATATCTTAATTAAGGGATTATAGGAGCCTTAATTGACCAATATATAAACACACTTTCGGTTATGGTCTTTAATACACCAAATCATAAAATTAATTTCTCTTCTCCCCATCTGGAAGAGAGAAGACAATCCTATTAAGGAACTAAAATGAATTGGTTGAGGAAGATCACAAACCACCGTCTTTTTCATGATCAATTATTGCAGTATTTTTGCAACAATAGACGATTGTTCTCAATGGATCCAAGTATCTTACTCGAATTCATAAATTGTTAATAATCTAACATGATGTAGATTCTAAATTTTTTGATAATATGTTCTATTCTAGGATGTTTGTATTTAGAATCTATTTATAGCTTTATGTATAATTTAACTCCTACAATATACTAATGGTGGAACTTGAAGCCAAACAAATTAGCATAACTTTTAAGTCTTACTCAAAAGTCAGACCACGTAAGTTGACCACTTAAATGACAACGTTGAGTCATGAGATTTTATACTTTAATATTGGGCACAAAAATCATTTAAATGGATAGATTAATTAGATTTTAATATAAAATAAATAATTGTTAGATTTATAACATATAAATGATAATGAGTGATTTAGTGTGCATAAATGAATTTTTTTACATATCACTACTAAAATTATATCACGATTATATCATCACTTTAATAAACTACATAATTTATAAATACTTATGGGTTTCACATGATTAGTTTGGCATATATTGTCCATTCATTATGCGACGTAATGACTCCCATTTAGAGAATTTTTTTAGATATTCCACATTCCTTTATAGAGAGAGGAAGAAAGAAAGGAAAGAAAATGGTTAAAAGTGAGGAGTTGAGTTGCCAACATACAAGTGGATCCAATGTTATGAGTATGCATTTCTTATTACAAATACACACTTTTAGTTACTACAAAACTAAAACTAAGGTTTTATTTAATACAAAAACTATCAATTTAGCTTGTTTTTATCAACTTACTATTAAAACTAAAACTAGTAAAGTGTGTTTTAAATTAGTATTATGTCTGCTATAAACATCTAAAAAACAAAATAAAACAAAACATAATAGGTGATCATGCTACGAAGAGTATTTTAATAGTTCTATATCTAATGTAAAAAAAACAAAGAAATTGGAAAGAAAAAAGAGAGTAAAAAAAACCCTAATCCCTTCGGAGCCTTAATTAAACTTCCAGATATCATCTTCTTCAGCCAGCACTCCTTGCCTCGCAGTACCCTATGACCAGAAGCTTGCCTCACCATTCACCACCCATTTTCTAAGACCCAACATTCTTTTCTCCATAAACTCATTAACTGCTCAATACAAATAAATCAAATTCTAAATTAGAAAAGCATTTCATTACAGTTCTTGCCTGGCCAATAAGATATATATATATATTCAAATACTAGACAAGTTCATATGCATCTCGTCTATTTAATGAAATTATTAAGCAATATGAGTTCTATGTTGGAATATTATGAATCAAAACTCAAGAACACTCGAGAACAATTTTACAGCAACTCTTAGAAACTCTCAAATTCTTACTTCTTATTTCTTAAACTTGATTGAGATATCTTACATAGCAAAGGATGCAAGGTATTTGTACTATCATAGAATTAATACAAGCCACATAATAGAAAGCTAACACTCACTCTAATCATCACACACAATTCATCTTCTTATCTATAATCCAACTCAACCTCCACTAGCTATCCCACAACTCAGCATCTTACCTACCATCCAACTCAACCTCCACTAGCTATCTCACAACTCATCATCTTACCTAATTTCTTGAACTATCATGGATGCTTCCTCAAGTTGAGCTTTAATTTGGTTGGACTCCATCTTGGGCTTTAAACAAGTTTTATTTTCAACACTCCCTCTTAAACTTGTTTTATGAGACTAAGCAAACTCCTTATCCTCGCAAAGTCTTCAAATTTTAGTAGCTTGGTAAAGATTTCAACAACTTGATCATGTGACTTGACATACTCGACTTGTACATCCTTTCTGGCGATGCATTCCCTTATATAGTGGTAGTGAGTATCAATGTGTTTGCTTCAATCATGAAAAACAGGATATTTGGCTAAGGTAATGGTTGACTTATTATGGACAAAAAATTTGGTTGGCTCTTCTTGTGTCTTGTTTAGCTCTTTCAACAAGTTTCTCAACCAAATTGCATGGAAAACACATGAGGTAGGTGCTACATATTATACTTCATAGCTAGACAAGGTGACAATCGATTGCTTTTTTCGACATCCATATAAAAGCAGTATTTCCCATGAAAAACACAAATCCAGAAGTGCTCTTTTGATTGTCTATATCTTCACCAAAATCGCTATCACTATACCCAATAAGCTTGTAATCATTAAAAACCGAGTAGAATAAGCTATGATCAATTGTACCTTTTAGATAGCATACGATTCTCTTTGCAACTTTGAAATAGGTGATTGTCGATTTCTCCATGTAGCGGGTAATCAATCCAACGGCATACAATATGTCAGGTCTTGTGCACGTGAGATAACAAAGACTTTCAACTAGACTTTTAAAAATTTTTGGATCCATACTGTCACCATCTTCATGCTTGGACAATTTGATTCCACATTCCAATGGGGTGTTTATCAACTTGCAATTGTTCATATTGAACTTTTTTAGTATCTCCCTTACATAGCTTTCTTGAGAGATGAAGACGCCTTCTTCTTTTTTCACTTCAATTCCAAGCTAGTAGCCATTAACTCGATATCTGTCATTTTGAATTCTCGGGTCATCACTTTCTTAAATTCGTCAAACAGCTTTGAATTACTTTCGATGAAGATGAGATCATCTATGTATAGGCAAATGATCAGAATATCGCCATCTTAAATCTTGACGTAGAATGAATGTTCTTAGGGATACTTGGTGAAGTTGTTCTCCATAAAATACTTGTCTTTTTTACCTTTTGCTTCATAGCCTGATGGTTGATGAATGTAGACTTCTTATTCAAGGACTCCATTTAGAAAGATAGATTTTACATCCATTTGATATATCTTCTACTTATTTTGAGTTTCAAAAAAAATGATTAGTCTTATAGTCTCTAATCGAGCAACATGAGCAAATACCTCATCTTAGTCAACTCCATCCTTTTGACTATATCCTTTTTTCTACTAGCCTCACCTTATGTCGTTCAATATCTCTCTTAGCATTCCTCTTTGTCTTGTACACCCATTTGACACCTATTTCCTTGTGTCCTTTTGGAAGTAAGGTGAGTTCCTATGTTTCGTTCTTCTCAATGGCCCTGATTTATTTGTCCATTGCATCTCTCAACTTCTTTTCTTGTACTGCTTCTTCAAAGTTTACTAGTTCACATTCGACAAAGAGACAGAAAAGTGTGAGATTGTCTAATCATTCGGTTACCTCATAAAGATCTCAAATACTTCGTGTATGTGGCACTTCTCTTTCATCCTGACTTCCACTTGACGATGACGAAGGTGATGAGTCTCCGTGAATGGTTGATATTGGTGAAGTGGATAGAGTTGCAAGCTCTTGTTGAGGTTCACCCAGTTGTTCTCTTATTATCTACTCATCTTCTTTAAACTAAGGAAAGAAATTGAAGTTACATGCATGAGAGTTAAAATTCCATTCTCTTTCTTCGTCAAATACCACATCTCGACTAATCAAAATTTTCTTATTGTTTGGATTGTACAACTTGTAGCCCTTTGAATTAGCATCATAGCCAATGAAGATAAAACTTTCGCTTTTATCATCAAGCTTCGTTCTACTCTCATCCAATACATGAATATGGGATATACTTCCAAAAACTCTTAGGTGGGAAATGCCAAGCTTTCTTCCATTCCAAGCCTTTTGCAGTGTCTTTCCCCATACACTTCTTGTTAGAGATTGGTTTGACAAGTAAACTGTACATGCTACTACTTCCACAGAAAAATCTTTGGGTAGTTCTTGCTTTTGAGCATGCTTTGTGCCATGTTGAGGATTGTTTTGTTCTTTCTTTCAGTTACACCATTTTGTTGGGGGAATCTCGAAACTTTCACAGATCTACGAATTTCATTTGCTTCACAGAACTCTTGAAACTACCTAGATTTAAATTTTCTACCTCGATCGGATCTCATGGCTTTGATCTATCTATCGCTTTCTCTTTCCACTGCAACTTTGAACCTTTTAAATACTTCAAAAACTTTTGATTTCTATTTCAAGAAATATACCCAGGTTTTTCTTGAAAAATCATCAATGAAAAGAAGAAAATAGTTACTGTTACCGAGAAAGCTTGGCTTGATCAGTCCGCACACATCAGTATAGATTAGCTCGAGTGGCTTATTGGCTCTTGAGTCTGACTCCTTTGAAAATCTTTTTCTGAATTGCTTCCAGAGTAGACACCCTTCACAAAGTTGATCATGATGGTTAATGTAAGGTAATCCCTTCATCATCTCATTCTTAGGCAATAGCTCCAATCCTCCAAAATTGAGATGCCCGAATCGAAGATGCAATAGCCACGATGCATCTTTGTAGTAGGCTTTCAAACACTTTGCAATGTCATTTTGTATGTTGATCAGGAACATTCTATTCTTTGACATCGGCACATTTGCAATGAAGTTATTCTTATCATTTTTTATAGAAAGATTATAATTCTTCATATGAATATCATAACCTTTCTCTAATAGTTGTCCTACACTCAAGATGTTAATTTTCATATTGGGGACATAGTAAACATTGGAAATAAATTGTTTTTGCCTATCTTTCAAGCAAATAAGAATGTTACCTCTTCCTTTCACTACTACGTTAGAATCCTATCCAAATGAGACATTTCTGCTTACTGACTCATCTAGCTCCACTAACATGTATTTCCTTCCATACATATGGTTGCTTGCACCACTGTCAAGATACCAGGAATTTGGTTGACCACCATCACCCTACTTCTATGCTAGAAAAATAGTCTTTTTCTCATCGGTCTTCTTCTCCATGTAGTTGATTTTCTCATCTACTCTATTGTTGGGAGCTCTACATTCTGAAGCATAATGTCCAAACTTCTGAAAATTATAGCATTGAACTTGAGATTTACCATGCTTTGAGTTTATATTGCCTCTTCCATGACCTCGTGTTGAGCTTTCCCCTCTCTCGAAGTTGTTGTAATTCCAACCTCGTCCACGACCGCAGCTTCCACCTCCTTTACGGCCTCTACCTCTACCTCGACCACATTGCTTTCTATCATTGTCTTGGCTTTCATGCTTATCCTTGAATTGCATCTTGAAGATTTTCTCAATGATCCCTTGCTTCTTCTTATGCTTTTCTTCATATGCTTGTAATGAACCATTGAGTTCATTCTTAGCTCATTTGAAAGAGATTTGAAGCATATTTCATCCTACTTTAGAATATGTTACATCCAAAATCTTCTCAAACCCATCATCATTTAAGGCTTGATATATAAGAAATAGGGCTTTCTTGTCTCTCTTTCTCAAATCTTTCAAAGATTCTTTTTGCACTTGCATTAGAGTAGCTTCATTGTATGGCTCACTTAAACCTTTCTCTACAAATTCCCATACATCATGTGCACCCAAAAAAGCCTTCATCTTGATACTCCAATTATCATAGTTGTTGTTGTTGAGTGTTGAGACTTGAAATGATGACATGCTTTCATTTGACATAACTCTCAATACAGTAAGAATTTGAAAATTATGATTGCATATATGGATTCAAAACGTCAAAAAACCTTAGGAGGAACTCCGGGAAAAAATCTAAAAATTTTGGTCAATAGTCAAAGTCAACCCTTTTTGGCCATTGGTAAAATGGCTTAGTAGCTCGGTCAACAGGCTTCATAACTCAGTCAACTTAGCTCCAAATCGACTAGACTCAATTCTAACTCGATGAGTTAACTCACTTTTTGGCTTCAACTTATGGCAGCGCGTGGTGGCACGTCTGAACTCCGATCGGGATGATTATGACGGTGTTGGATTTGTCTCATTGAGAGCTTCAATTTGATATACAATAGCATACATTTCCAACTATGGTTTCGCTCTGATACCACTTTATTAGAATATTATGGATCAAAACTCAAGAACACTCAATAACAATTTTCCAACAACTCTTAGAAACTCTCAAATTCTTACTTCTTATTTCTTAAACTTGATTGAGATATCTTACATAGCAAAGGATGCAAGGTATTTGTACTATAATAGAATTAATACAAGACACACAATATAAATCTAACACTCAATCAAATCATCACACACAACTCATCTTCTTACCTATAATCCAACTTAACCTCCACTAGCTGTCTCACAACTCAACATCTTACCTACCACCCAACTCAACCTCCACTAATTGTCTCACAATTCATCATCTTACCTAATTTCTTTAACTATCATGGAAGTTTTCTCAAGTTGAGCTTCAATTTAATTGGGCTCTATCTTGGGCTTTAAACAAGTTTTATTTTCAACTTTCTCTCCATGATGAAGTTATGATTTATGAAAACCAGGATGAAAATTGGAAGCAAACAAAAAAAGTCCATATTTTCTTCCTTTTCAATTGTAACCTTGTTCTATACACAAAATAATTATCGCCTCAAATTTGTTATATTAAAAATCTATCAAGTTTTTTTCTTTTTATATCCATTATTCTTATTGTGGAGCGGGGTGACAGGCGAGGCAAGCTTGTGGTGACTGATTTTGTATAGCAAATGGTGCTTACTGAAGAAGACGATGTCAAGTAGTTTACATAGACCAACGACATCTCTAACCCTCTACACTATTTTACACCATTTTACACCAAATTTTCACTAATCTCAACCCACAAGAACGACAGATATTACACTAAAAAGTATATTTTTTATAAAATAAAATATTCCTTTAAAGTTTACCAAATATTACATCAAAAATTCTATCTAGTAATTTTCTTTTGCTAACTTTATATTAAATAATTGATTTTAATTTATTATATGTAATAAAAAATTTAGAATTCTTCTCATAAATAAAAAAAGCTTAGCTTGAAAATGTTAATGTGACAAACAATGATGTGTTAAATTTGATGCAACACTGTTCATTGCATCAAATTTAGTGTTGCATCAAATTTGATGCAATATTTGTTATAAGGTTGAAGCAAATCGGTATCAAATTTTGTACCAAATTTAGAGTTTTGTGCAGAGTTAGAGTTGGTCTTAGCACCATTTTGGCTTAAAAATTGCATCAAATTTTACTCATTTTATGACCACAATACTATATAATTATACTAAAAAATATATTCTTTTAAAAAATTAATAGAATATTATTTTTCTTTTTAATTAATTCTTTAAAAATTATTATATTCAATCAATCAATTAATTATACATTACTATTAGTTGATTAATAGTAATAAATTTAAAAATTATATTTTTAATATAAAAATTTAAAATCACTACTTAAAATATTATATTTATTATATAAACTAAATATTACATTAAATTAAAGACACAATTAAATGTATATATCGATTGATATTAATTCTCAAAATTATTATATTCATTCAATAAATATTCAATTAATGCATTTTGAAGTGAATCGTATTTCGAAAGACATAGATATAAACAAAAAGAATGATTTCAAAATCAAGACCAAGGATCTCAAAATAACACAAATATTTTTTATCAATATTTTAGTAATTTTAGATGATTTGAAAATAATTTACCTAAGTACTAAATTGTTGTTTTAGTTAATATTATATTTTTTAATTTTATGTTATATTTAATAATTTTTTTACTAATTTTATATCATATATTTAATTTAATTTTTTTTACATAATAAAAAATTAAACAATATTTTTCATATTTTTAACTAAAAAATGATGTATGAATAGTATCGCACACTTGCACCATTTTTGGTACAAAATTTGGTGTTGGATTGCACCAACTTTTACACCAAATTTTTCACCATTTTGATGGGATAGTTCAAGGTTAGTGTTGCTCTTCAAGCTCGAAGGGATAGGGTTTTAACTCTTTTTTTAATTTTTTATATTAGACAAATGCTCTGAATGTGCTCACATGACTAATATAGAATCTCCGTAGGAGAATGAAATACTAACTACTTTTTTTTTATACCTTCAAAACGTTAATTTTGATTTTTGTCGGAGCAGTGGAGAGAAGCCCTTCTTGGTATATTTGTTGGGCTTATATGTTTTTATTATTAAATATCTTTAAAAAAACAATTTTGTTTACTCTTTATGGAGAGTTTATAATAATTTTTTTTGTATCATTTAGATATTTATTTTGAATAATGTACGTCATGTTTATACTGGTAAAACTTATATTTTATTGTTAATTTAAATATATATATAGATCGATCTATAATTTTTAAAATCATAAAAATTATAACATGATATCAAGATTTTATTTTTCTAAATAGCAACCAATATATCAATTTAAACATCTAAAAAATCAATTTAAGAATATTACAATAGAACAAAATATAAAACTCAAGTTATGTTTGTACTAAGAATATTTTTAGTTTTGATTTAACAATTTTGATTATTAATGTGTTTAAATTGATGATTTCTTATTTAGATATTACATTTTGATGTTTAATGAAATTATATTTTCTAAAATCAAAATAACAGAGTAGTAATTTGAAATAAATTTTAGTAGTAAAAAAAAGTCTTAGTAGTCCACTCTTTAAAGAGATCTGACAGTGGTTTGTCACCACAATGAAGGGAACTAGTGTTAGGAGTGACTATGGCTGGTGAAGAAGGAACACGATCACGAGTTGAATAAAGTGGAGTTGTTGAAAAGTACAATGGACTTAATTCAGATGATATTGGACTCAGTTGAAATGGTGCGTGGGGAGGTGCAAAAGCTACTGGAGTATTAAAATGAATAGGTGATATTGGTGCAGCTGGTGTATTGATGTTCAAAGGAACAGAAGGTGCAGGTGATGGATGAACAGGTATCACAATTTCATATTGATTTGGTGATTACATAAAAGAAGACAACTTTGGTTCTAAAGCCAATGGATTTAATAAATAGATAGGCCTAGGCAACAAATGAAAAACTTCATGCTGAAACTCAAACTTATTAGTTAATTGTTTCTTGACAAAGCGTAACATGTATTCATGGAACTCAACATGCCTACTAATCTATCTATGTAAGGGTCCAAACAAAGATATCATGTGTTGTAAGCATATTCCAAAAAAAAAAACAGCAAGGAAAAACAAGGCAACCAAACTTCCTAAGAAAGGTATAATCAATATTCTTTTTATACAATAAAGTGTCTTTGGAGAATTGATTGTGTTATGGATTTTAATGAGTTATTAAAGAGAAGACAATACTCAGATCTTTTATTCGTCTCATTAGTGAGGTATATATAAATATATAAAAAATAGATGCTAATATTGGATTGATAGACACTCTGTTCGAGATGTCAGAATTAACCTAAACATAATAATTTCATATTAGACATTAGATCGTTAATGATATGTCGTATAGGATACCCCTTGTACGAACTAATAGTAAATGAGTTATCTTACCAGGTTACACAAAATCGATGTCAATATCAGACTAAGTCTTGCTTCGTTAGGTTACCAGGTCTTACTCAATTCGTTTGAAACAGAGTACATTAAAGGTTCTCTAATCAGGACTAGATCCATTGTTTAACCATGCCGGGTCGCCATTTACAAGCTACTAGAGATGTCACATCCTCTATTCTAACGAGGTACTCTAAGTCGCTGAGGTCACGTACCACTATATGTAGAATACCTAACATTAATTTTCCTATTTTCTAAACTTTGAGAAGTTGAGGGAATACTCCAAAAGTAATGATCAGACCTTCCAACTCCTCCACTCATTCCAAAAAATCATTCCACTTCCCTTTCTAATAATTATTAGGTCCTTTTATAAATAGTAACTTATCTTCTTTTTTTACCATTTACCACTTTTTACATAACTTAATCAAATTTCCTTTAGAAAATCCCAGCCTCTTGTAAGACTTTTTAGACCGCAATTCACCATGGCTAGTCCATCATATTCATACTCTGCTTGAAAATCAATCCATTTTTGTTGCCACTTATTAGTCATATCAACTCGTTCAATACTTTCAAGACTTTCAACATCTGACCTACAAATCTCAAGTCATTCTCTAGGTAATTTCTTCTTCCTCCCTTGTTTAAAATATCTTATGATAAAGGGAAAAACATAACTCACCCAACATCTCCCAAAGATGTCCCCTAAGCCCATACTAAAAGAGTTCCTCTAAGGATAGGAACACCCTAAGATCTTTCTTGGGATTCAATCCACATATGACCAAGTTCAGAACAAGTTGAATGTCCTTTCGAAGTCCCAATAGATCATGACAAAAGACTTAGTAAAACTAGTGTTGCACCAACAAAGGAAGGCATCCTAGCTCTTCTAATTTCTTTTGGGACGTGTCTAACCTTTTTTTTCATCTTCAGAAGGGCATGCTCCAGTAATCAAGATCCCAACAACCATCATAGCGAAGATACCCCACCCAAGAAAGAGATGTGGCACCAAAGGTGAACTTATCCATCAAACCAAAGACAAACATCAAATTGAAAAAATGCCCAGCAAACTAGAAGCTGGCGATCTAGTGTAGATACAATACGAGTACAACATTCCACCTTGTGTAGGAATGATTCCACTACCTAGCCACCTATGTGATGCCGATGACCTTACTAAGTAGTGGTGGATGATCCACTTGGCACCCTTAAAGATAGGATTTCAGTGTTCATTTCCAAGAATGGTGTTTTGCATTCTCAATATGTTTGACATCAACCTTGCCCAAGTTAACCCTAATGGACAATGAACTCTTGTGTTTATCAGATGTTGCTGGAGAACACGGTGTGGACTCAATAAGTGATGAGATTGGGTGTATGACTGCCTAAAAAAGAATTTCTCTAAAAAAGATAGGATGTTCATATCCAATGTTGTTGGACACAAGCTACAACTGAAACTTCCTGATAGCACCCCGGGATGGAAAGATAAATACTTTTACTTCATTGAAGATTTTTGGGGTGATAGGGTCGAATATCCAATCCATAGTACTTGGAATCATAAACTCAACACAAATCAACATTGTGCAAGCAAACTGATTAATATATTGGGCACATATGGCAAGGAAAAAATAAGGAGGGTCAAACTCTAGAATACTAAGAAATACAAGGATATCTTTACGGTAACTCGTTTTAAAGGATCTGGTATATGAAGGGATCACACGGATAAATATACAAGTCATTTATCTGTGGTAAGGTATAAAATTATTGACAATTTGATTCATTTAACTAACTATAGTCATTTGTTTTTGCAGGTATGTATTACTCAAATGTGGATCTCAATAACCTAATTGAAACCTCTAATGTCTACAACCTAGAACTCATATATCCATGAGTTATCATCACCTCGCCCTCTCAAACAAATGGTTTTTTGAGATTAGACGAAAAACCAATCGAGGTTCCTCCTCCCTTTACAACTGTGTCGAGCATCCCCAGCTCATCCTTTCTACCACCTATTGTTGAAAAATCTACTTCCTAAATGCAGGTGATAGACTTTGATAATTTCAAGTTTGATGGAGTCGTTTTGAAGGACGCTATGGTTTTAAATACTCTGGTGACTTATTTTTGCAAGAGTGTCTTTGGATGGCCTCACTTGATGAGAGACCTATTCAATCACTTTGGGAGTGATGATAAATAAGCCAAGGTCAGAAAATCTCCAATGTGACAATGATGCCTTATCATCTGATAGAAGTAAGCAACACACTTTGTATTTTACAACCCATTTTGTATTGTTGTAATACTTAGAAAATTCTAACATGTGCTTTTTCCATGTTTTATCATTGGCCAAAGAGAGCGAGCTATCACTCAGGGCATACAACGCAAAGTGCAAGCTAGTCCCTTGTAAATAGGGAAGTACCAAAAGGTCATTGAGGACAAAGATGCTCTCCTCATCGAAAAAGAGGCCAAAATCCTAAAGCTTGAATACGACCTTCTTGACAAGTTCGAGAAGCTAGGAAAAGCGGACAAGTATTACTTCAAGGAAAGACAAATAGCAGACTATTTTGAACAGGTGACCCAGGGGCCCAAAGTTTTAGTGAACTCTCTAAGAAATGAAATGGCTTTGATGAAGGAGCAAATGAGCTCGTTTTTTGCATTGGTGGAGATGCTTAAAGTAGAGTGTACCAAGGCTTATAAAAGATGGATGAACTTTGTAACAATCAACCTGAAGACCCAGGTCAATAAGTTGGACTTGACTATTCATTACTTCACTTTAATACGGGTTTTTCACAGTAGAAGCAAAGCGCCTTCAACCATCACCCCGCATAGAAGAAGTGACATATAGGCCCAAGTTGAAGGACGGATCAAAAAAGCCACCTCTTAATTTTTTTCTTATTCTTGTAAGCTTTTCTAAATGCAACCTTCTGCTTTTGTGATATCACTGTCACCACCTGAGTGATTAATAGTCTCCCATATTTAGAATTATATTATGATTTTGATGTAAAATATACTTCTTTTGTAAATGTGGTTTGGAGTGTACAACTAGCATTTATGTCTGTAATAAAAATTTAAATTATAAATTTATCTCATTTACCCTTTACATTTTTTTGTAGTGATTCAATGCTTCCTTAAATGCTTTCTACATTTCCTCTAATTATATGTTGCTTTTATCATTTGATTCTATCTTGAAAATTGCTTCAACAATCCAAGTAGATTTTGAGTCTCCAACCTTAAATTTCAAGTCCAATTCTTGAATTCCAAGACATACTCGTCTAAAAAGTCTACTCATATAGGATAAACATTGGACTGTAAATCACACGGACTACTCACAAGTCGATCTTGACAACCTGATAGAAACAAGGTCATGTTTCTCTTACACTCCAAACACCTTTCCACCAAATAATAAAAATCATCTCGTTTCACCATCCTTAAGTGATGAGGTGAATCAAACACTACATTTAATTACCTTGTTAGTTGAAGAAACCGATAAGTTTCTTTTTCTCCTCGCTTCACCATTGATTTAGACAAATAGGCAATCTAAGATCAATTTCAAGTTGTTATCATCACCGGGCGGGATACAAATGAGGGCCTACCTACCCACCCCTTCATTGTTGAACATGCCAACCTACCATTGTAACAACTAATGATCAACAAACGAGGTCTAGACATCCAAGCAAATCGCTCATGTGAGGAGTGTACATTAGTCTACTTAAGAGTGTTTTTCCTGTTACATTTGAGGAGTGAAAATAACAAGTTGAATCACCTATTTTAAAATGAGAAGTTTGGTAACCTTGAAGCTCAGTATGACCTCTATTACCACTTTGGAGTTCCCGCTGAATGCTCCACCATATACGTAGCCTATAAGAGAAAGAAAGAGATTATATGACACCTAATGACTAACTTTGTATGTCACATGTATTTTCTAATTCTAATTTATAATACATTTTGCATTGTATAGGCCTTGCCCATTGCCATGGACTCAGACCAAGAAGTGAAGACCTGTTAGAAGACTTCTAAATTTGCTGATCAAGAATTATGTAGTCTAAAGGCTTACTTTGAGGGCATGGAATGAGAGTTGAATAACACCCGCACTGAATTGGCCAATACACTCAACCAAAAAGATAAGTTCAAAGAAGGAAGGGATGACCTGCATAAATTAGCCAAATATTGGAAACAAAGAGCATTAGAGAAGAATTACAAGACTTCTATTTTTTAAAGTATTGACTCACATCCCAATTAAAATGTAATAGTTGGAATGTGTAATTAACCTATAATCTTTCTGTTTATTGGGTGTAATTTAAATATAAATATGCGAATAAATTATTTTATCTTGGTTTGCATTTTCAAAGAAAAGGTCTACATTTCTGAACTCAATACACATCTTTCGGACAAGCATCACACATTTTATCCTACATCCAAGTAGGGGTCCATTTGGCCACTCACTCCATACTTGGGGGTTATCACATTAATTTTTTGTGAGATAAAAGACATATAAGGGTTAAATTGAATCTAACCTATGTATGTGATTCCCAAAGAGGTTCACATTTGTGAACTTAAGACCCTCTCTTAGGACGGGTGTCATACCTCTTGTCTTGCATCCTAAGTAGGGATCCATTTTAGGGGTTATCGTATTAATTTTTTGCGTGATTGGAGCTATATAAGGATCAAATTGAATCCAACCTCTGTATGCGATTCCCGAAGAGGGGATTCACATTCCAAGTGAATGGATCCATTTGGCCACCTCACTCAGTACTTGGGAGTTATTGCATTATTTTTTTGTGAAAATAATGTAGACACTTGAAAGATGCAAAGTAGGTATATTCATATTTTGAAACACTTTATAAATAGTATTTCTTTAGATGTTCTCTATTCCAGCTTAACTCCTCTCTTCTTCCTTGACTTTTTATCCAATATGAACCTCCTGAAGTGATCTCATATATTTGATATATGTTTCCCATGTTGCAACAAACTTTCCATAGATAGTTTATACTTTATTTCGCAAGGCTTTCTGTATGACCCAATCCCTTACAACGAAGTTTTTGTGCTTAATGAATCAATTATACGACTTTTGAGCTGTTCTTTTTGTGATTCAATTTTCATCATTATCCCCTTATGTCATTTCAAATTGAATGGTAGGTTCTTGTATTTCAACTTCCATGCCATATACAAGAAAGAATGTGCTCTTCTCTATTGCCGTCCTAGAGGTTATTCTTGTCTCCCAAAAAATGTTGGGTAATTAATTAACCCATTTACCTTTATCTCTCTCCAATTTCTTTCGTAATATGTTGATAAGAGTTTTGTTCGATGATTGATGAGTGCTCAAAAAGCACTAAAATTACCATGATTTTATGCACATTAATTGATTAAAAATATATATATTTATATGTTTTATCATATATTTATATAAATTTGTCTTTTTCGGAATCACGTGTATTTTTATTATTTTCCAGGTATTTTTATTATTTTCCAGGTATTTTGGCTTAAAAACGCAATTTAAAGACTCAAAGAGGAATACTTAAAGCAATACATCACAAATATATTAATAAATAAGTGGGAAAAGGTCAACAAATATGGAAAAATTGGACAAAATGGGTCGAAAAGGTCAAAAATGTCAAAAAGGAGCAAATTGCGCTCGGAGCAGCCCATCCCGCGCGCGCCAGAGCCTAGCCGCGCAGAGCTGCACGCGCGGCTACTGTTCATCTACGCACAACTGCGCGCGCGGGTACTGTTCATCCGCGCAGCGCAGCGCCCCTGTAGCCCCCTCCGCGCGCCCAACGCGTTTTCTCCCCATTTTCCACGTGCGGCCGCATGACGTCAGCGCCGACGTCATTGATGACCTCGGCAATTGCACTACGCGTTTTCACAATTTTTTAACATTTTTTCACTCACTTTTTCTACCCATTCTCACCTATAAATACCACCCTTCTCTTCACTTCATAACACACCAAAAAAACACACTTCTCTCTTTCTCTAAATTTCTTAGTTTTTAGTTTTTCTTAGTTTTTAGTTCATTTCTCTTAGTTTTAGAGTTCTTCCCTTTTTGGGAAGAACTAGTTATGTTTTTGTAATTTATTTTCTTTTGATTCAATAAATGGGAGTGCAAATTCCGCTTGGAGGTTTTCTAGCAACAGGAATAGCATCGAAGTTTTGTAAGGATTTTATTTTCTTTACAGTTATTTTTTATGCTTTATTCTTACATGTTATATTTAATTTGTCTGTGATTAAATTTAACTGTGCTGGCTGTTTGTAAACATGATATAATAATAACGTTGTTATGCTTGCGAAATATTAAATAGGTGAAAATCTCTAAAATGAATTGATTTTATTTTTATTCAATATTTTATATTAAGAATGTTAGAGAGAAATATATTATTTTTTTATTACAAACTTAAATCTGAAAATTAGATTTTAAGGTTTAGTTATTTAGTCTGATTTAGAGTAATACTCTTTTATTTGTTGGTACAATCGCCCAGTAGTTAGAATGAAGCTCTATTTAAAAAGTTTTTATAATAATTATTATCTGAAAATGTATTGACATGTTTTCAGTAGTGGTTTTAAAACTTGAAAGTTAGTACTCGGATAATTAAATTCTTAGGTTTAATTTGGACACCTTGAATAAAATTTAAACTGTCTAACCCCACCAAATGTGTCATTTAAATGGTTCATTTTCAATCTCTTAGAAAAAGGAATTAATTTAATTAACCAAATTAGTTATCAACCCCACCCATATGTGTTAATTGATTTGTTTAGTTAATAAAGAATATCTAACCCCACCAAAGGTGGTATTCATACAAAAAGGGAGAATCAATAAATATCAATTCATATCTTAAATAACCTAAATAATATGAGCAAGCATAATTAACTTAGTTATTATATCCATAAATACTCCACTATTATAAAAGATAAAATTTGCATAAATATTTATTGAATCTATGTTTATTTTTATGTTAGTAGATTAAAAACACAAAACCTAAAATATCGTGACATGATGTTTAGGATTTAATTTGGTTTTTAAAATTTTGAATAATAAATTAAAAACCCCATACATTCCTTCCTTAGATCGACCTTGGGAGTATACTTATCATTTTCTACGAAATGATTCGTGCACTTGCGAGAGTTTTATAAATATAAAACCAAAGTATTGGCAGGATCGGCGATACCGGTTTTCGCTCATCAAGTTTTTGGTGCCGTTGCCGGGGATGGCATCAAAGTTTTTGGCGCCGTTGCCGGGGATGGCATCAAAGTTTTTGGCAATCCCGATTCTACTCATCAATGATATCGGTTGGCCATTGGTATGTGGCTTGTAAGGAATCGAATGTGACAACTTCATCCCTACCTCTTCATAAAATGAAACCACCCCTTGAATTGTGAACTAATGACCAATATCTATGACTAGCTAATGAGGTAAACCAAACATGCAAACTATGTTACGTCTAAGGAACATGTGCATATCATTTTCTTGGATTCTTACCAATGGTTCAATCTCTATCCACTTAGAAAAACAATCTGCCACTACCATTAAACAATTTTGTTATCCTGGAGTGGAGCAAGAGGTAAATGATTGACTATATCCAAACCTTATTTTTGGAATGGCCATGGGCTAACTATTGATTTCAAGTCTCTAGTTGGCAGAAGAGGGACATTAGCGTCTCTAAAATTTGTCACACTTTTTTGGCATGATCAACGCAATTCTTTTGAAGGATAGGCCAATATTAACCTTACCGGATGATTCTTTGAGAAATGGTTCTATCTCCTAAATGGGCACCACATTAACCTTCATGTAGTTCGGCCAAAAATTGCATGCGCTTCTTAACTAAGTAAACATTTCAACCATGGTCCACCATAGTTTTTTCCATAGGACACTCCTACAATAATTTCAATTTTGTTACATTTTTTAACGCCTCATCTTTGTCAATAGGTAAAGTGTCTTGGATGATATAATCCAAGTAGTGGACTAACCACGAGGGGTGTGTTACGGTGTTAGCACTTACCTGTTATTTCTCCTTATCCACCTTTCTTATTATGCTAGGCCCTAATAGGCATGAAATAGGAATAACTCTCTTTAATTTAAAACTTACTATTGATGCCAAGGTGGGCAAGGAGTATATTGTACCAACAAATAAAAGAGCATTATTCTAAATCAGACCGGATAACTAAACCTTAAAATCTAATTTTCAGATTTAAGTTTGTAATGAAAAATAATATATTTCTCTCTAACATTCTTAATATAAAATCTTGAATAAAAAAAATCAATTCATTTTAGAGATTTTTACATATTTAATATTTCACAAGCATAACAACGTTATTATTATATCATGTTTATAAATAGCCAACAATGTTAAATTTAATCACAGACAAATTAAATAAAACATATAAAAATAAAACATAAAAAATAACTACAAAGAAAATAAAATCCTTACGGTACTTTGATGTTAACTCTATTACTGGAAAACCTCCAAACGGAATTTGCACTTCCATTTATTGAATCAAAAAGCAAATAAATTACAAAAACATAATTAGTTCTTCTCAAAAAGAGAAGAACTCTAAAACTAAGAAAAACACTAAAAACTAAGAAATGAGAGATAGAAAGAGAAGAGAAGATGTGTTTTTTAGGTGTGATTTGAAGTGAAGAAAATGGGGATATTTATAGGTGAGGAAGGGAAGAAACAGTGGGTGAAAAAATGATAAAAAATGGTGGAAACGCAGAATAATGAATGATGACATCATTGTTGACATCATGCTGACGTAGGGCCCAGCGGCACGCACGGAATAGTGCACAGATGGGAAGTGGTGCGCGTGGACTGGAGCAGGGGTGCGCAAAGGCACGCGGGACTGGGCACGCATAGACTGGACGATGCGCACGGCTGCTCATCGTGGCTTGGTGCACTACGCTCGTTGGTTGGCGCAGTTAGGAGGCTACGTGCGCAATTTCCTCCTTTTTGACCCATTTTGTTCAATTTTTTCATCTTTTTATAAATTTTTCTCATTTAATTTATGAATATATTTGTGATGTATTACCTTCGGTATTTTTTCTTTGAGTCTTTAAGTTACCTTTTTAAGCGAAAATACTTGAAAAACAATAAAAATATTCGTAATTCCAAAAAGATATATTTATATAAAAATATGATAAAATCATATAAATATATATATTTTTAATCAATTAAAGTGAATAAATTCATGGTAATTTTAGTACCTTTTGAGCATTCATCACAATCCCCAACCAGCTTCTTCCTAGTCCCCTAGCAAGAGAAGCAATAAAAACTAAAAATTAAATTATCCTAAATCACTTCCATGAATTAACACGGTTGCATTTAGCCTATGCAAAAAGCCTTTAAACCCCTAGGTTGCCCTAGTGGACGAGTTTGAGTCTCGTGAGGGTTTTCAGTAATGATACCTATAAACATTGAACTAAATGTAAAAATTAAAAGAAATAATAAAAATAATCAACTTAAAAACTAAAATTACAATAAAATCAAAAATTAACTTTTAAGAATAAAAGAAAACAACATAACACAAAAATGTCTCATACTTTTAAATCTCCTTTAAGATCATAATTAAAATCTCAAGCATAAGTTATTTTAATCTTCTTAAACAATCATGATTTATTATAATAATTAGTCGAAAATCATTTTCATATTTCATATCAAAAATGTATCAATTTAATTTCACCCAATTTTAGTGTCTAGAATCCGAATTCGCTTCGACTCTATTTCTCACTAGTCAATACTCTGAAAACACTGAATCCTATGGGTTCAAACACTCATACTAATTTATATGCGAAAGAGTTTATATACAGAAATGAACTAATATGTTCACATATGTATAAAGAATAAAGGCTCAAAATGTTATTTTGACATTGATCTCATGAAAGGAATCGATGAAGAAATTTCCAAATATATGCCTTTTACAGATGAAGAAATTGTAATGACTTTTTAGGGAATTACTTCCTATATCTTTCTTTTGTAATTGGCCTTTACTCACAACTTTATAGGCAATGTGGGTTATAGTATGTAGATTATACTATATATTATTTATCTCTCTATTTTTTTCTGAAGATTTGTTTTTCAATATATATATTCTTTAGAGAGTCAACTCATGTACAGATTATACATTTTTTTAGGATTTTGATGAATGGTTAATTTTGTGGCTTTTCTATTTGATTTTGGTTTAGGTCATCTTATATATGTCTTTTTTTTTGTAACAGTCATGCACGAATGAGATAAAAGCATATATTATCAATTTCTACTTAAATCATTTAATCTAAGCAAAATAATAAAAAAAAATATGACACTCTATTAAGATGAGAAAAAAATTCATACATTCAATGCTAATACCTATAAAGATCATCTAAAAATTTGAAAAAATAAAAAATGTGTTTGGAGTAGAAATATATATATATATATCACTCTGAATGAAGGGAATTAGGCTCAAATTATATCTCACAAATGTAGTCTACACTAAAAAAAATTCATAAACACCGATTTTGGGTTTAGTATAATTTCTACATCTTATCAAGAAATACTAGTTATGACAAAAATTAACAAATTACCAAAAACAATTAAAAAATATTTCATGATATGTTTTCAAAAATTAATCTAATGGTACAAAAGACTTAATTATTTACCTAATTTTGATTTAAAAAAATGATAATTTTTTGTTAAAATTTTTAAAGCTAATTCTAAAATTCCAAAAATTACTAAATGACACAGAAAATAAAACCAAACACAATAAAAATGAAAATGTGAACATAAAATAAAAATTATATTTATGTTTTTTTTAATTAAGCATGGTAACTTTTCACCACCCTCAACCTAAAACTTACATTTTCCTCAATTTAACAACTGTAAATTAAAGATAAAGAGAAAAGAGAAAAGAGAAGAAAGATTACCTATTTCCTGAGAATTTGCAAGTAGTAATGAAGAAATCCAAGTGCATCCATCATATTCATCATTAAGGTTCACACAGACAGATTGTTGTAAACTTCTAACATCTCAACAAATATTTTTAGTTTTAACAATTTTAAAATTAGTCATATTTAATTAAACTAAAATAAACAATAAAAATTAAATAAATAAAACAAATAAAAGAAAATTACCTAAAATGATGGGTTACCTCACATCCAACGCTTAGTTTAACGTCTTAGCAAGATGTAACTTTATAGTGCCAAGGGTTAATCAACCAAATACAATCCATTTCAACAATGTTGTTTGGTGATGAGTGCTCCAAAAGCACTAAAATTACCATTATTTTATGCACATTAATTGATTAAAAATATATATATTTATATAAATCTGACTTTTCGGAATCACTAGTATTTTTATTATTTTTCAAGTATTTTTGCTTAAAAACGTAACTTAAAGACTCAAAGAGGAATACTGGAGCCAATACATCATAAATATATTCATAAATAAATGAGGAAAAGTCAACAAATATGAAATTTTTTGACAAAATGGGTCAAAAATGTCAAAAAGAGGAAATTGTGCACGCTAGTCGTTAACGCTACAAGACCGTACAAAGACAAAGACCCAATCCACGCTACCGCTTTAAAATCCGCAGACACACCTCTCGCGCTACCGCTTCCAATACGCGCCCATTCACGGCGCCAACTCGCCCCACATCACCATGACGTCAGTAGTATGACATCATCATTCACTATTCTACGTTTTGTCCATTTTTAATCATTTTTTCACCCATTTTTCCTTCCTCTCCTCACCTATAAATACCTTCATTCTCTTCACTACAAAACACACCAAAAAACACATCTTCTCTTCTCTTTCTCACCATTTCTTAGTTTTTAGTTTTAGAGTTCTTCTCTTTTTGAGAAGAACTAATTATATTTTTTTAATTTATTTGTTTTTTGATTCAATAAATGGAAGTACAAATTTCGTTTGGAGGTTTTCTAACAATAGAGTTAGCATCAAAGTACTGTAAGGATTTTATTTTCTTTATAGTTATTTTTTATGTTTTATTCTTATATGTTATATTTAATTTGTCTGTGATTAAATTTAACTTTGATGGGTATTTGTAAACATGATATAATAATAACGTTGTTATGCTTGCAAAATAATAAATAGATAAAAATCTCTAAAATGAATTGATTTTTATTTAAGATTTTATATTAAGAATGTTAGAGAGAAATATATTATTTTTCATTACAAACTTAAATCTAATTTTTAGATTTTAAGGTTTAGTTATCCGGTCTGATTTAGAATAGTGTTATTTTATTTGTTAGTACAATCGTCCGGTAGTTAGAGTGAAACTCTATTTCAAAAGGTTTTATAATAATTATTATATGAAAATATATTGACAACATGTTTTCAATAATGGTTTTAAAACTTGAAACTTAGTACTCGGATAATTAAATTCTTAGGTTTAATTTGAATACCTTGAATAAAGTTTAAATTATCTAACTCCACCAAAGGTGGCATTTAAATGGTTCATCTTCAATCTCTTAGAAAAAAGAATTAATTTAATTAACCAAATTAGTTATCAACGTCACCCATAGGTGTTAATTGATTTGTTTAGTTAACAAAGAATATCTAACCCCACCAAAGGTAGTATTCATATAAAAAGAGAGAATCAATAAATATAAATTCATATCTTTAATAACCTAAATAATATGAGCAAGCATAATTACTTAGTTATTCTATCCATAAATATTCCACTATTATAAATGATAAAATTTGGATCAATATTTATTGAATCTGTATCTATGTTCATTTTTATGTTATTAGGTTAAAAACACAAAAACCCAAATATCGTTACATCATGTTTAGGATTTCATTTCGTTTTTAAAAGTTTGAATAATAAATTAAAAACCAAATATATTTCTTCCTTAGATCAACCTTGTGAGTATACTTATCATTTTTTACGAAATGATTCGTGCACTTACGAGAGTTTTATAAATATAAAACCAAATTATTAGCAAGATTGACCTTAATCAAGTTTTTGGCACCGTTACCGGGAAGGAAATAACGTTTTTAAATTATTTATCAAAAATTTTAAAAAAAATTGTGATGTAAATTATTGTGATTTAAAAAAAATAAAAATTTTAAATTAAAAAAAATAATAATAATTATAGCCTAAATAGTAAAATAAATTTGAAACTTACCCTTCATGAATAGTAAAAAATAATAATAAAAAAAACAAAAAAAATAATAATAGAAATCATAAACTTAACTGAATAAAAAAACTTTAATAAATTTTAAATAAAATAATAATAAAAATAAAAAGAATAAAATAATTTTTTTTATTTAATTAGTTTCTTTTAAAAAAACATTAAAACAAATATATAAATTTTTAAAATTTAAACTTTATTTTATTTAAATAAATAAATAAAATAATAAAAATTAAAACTTTAGTTTATTATTTTCTTTTTAAAAAAATTAAAATAAAATAACTTAAGGTTTAACTAATTTTGTTTAGTGTTTTGTATTAAATACCATGTAAATTTCCTCTAAATTTTTGTCTGGTTATTTTATTATTTTTCTTAACTGGAGTTTTAAATTTACGTTTTCAATAGTGTATGTGTGATAGGAGATCCTTAGGAAACCCTCTTACACAATATGTAAATAGTATTCATAAATTTAAACGAGTTGTCAACAAGACTCGATTCCAACCATCAACCTATTTTTGAGCCAAACATAGAACCAAGCCTTAATCCTTTACTGAAATCGAAAGAAACGGAAAAGAACCAACATGTTAGGGAAACCACCATGAAGGAGTTTGCAAGATCAATGATTGGCACGGCAACTGCCGCTATCCAGCTAGGTGAGACTGCTCAAAATTACGAAATGAAAAATATTCATTTTTCTATGCTTCCTTCCTTTTATGGGCTGCCTAATGAAGATTCTCTTTCCTTCATTAGAGACTTCTATGCTACAGTCAAAACCTTCCCCCTCGGTATTCTAAACGAGGATCAACTTAGAATGAGACTTAGAATGAGATGTTTCCCCTACACCTTAAAGGACAGGCCAAAGCTTGGTTGATGTCACTTCCCCAAGCTCTAAGATGAAATGGGAAAACATTTATAATAAATTCATAGGAAAATTCTATTCCCACTAAAAAACATCAGAGTTGAGAGGAAAGATTGCTACTTTCTCTCAGATGGAAGGAGAACCATTCCATGAAGCTTGGGATAGGTTCAAAATGTTTCTCACTCAATGTCCTCATCACAGCTTTCCCCTGCAGTTGCAGAACCTATTCTTTTACGATGGACTTACGCAACAATGTCAGTTCATTGTCGACAACGCTGTAGGAGGAGCAATGAGAGAAAATACTGTTTTAGAGACGTACAACCTCTTTGAGATGTTGGGTGCTAATTCCCAACAGAAAAGCTCACGAGTGAGAAAAGGTGGAGTTCATGAAATCGATTCCAGCAATGAAGTTCAACAATAACTTATTCAATTGACCAAGCAAGTTGTCATTCTCACTACACAAACCAACACCAATAATGAACAGTATGATTTTGTATAGCAACATGGGACATGGTATTGAAGCCTGTCCATATCAAGGAGAAACAACAACTAGACCTAAACAGGTTAATGTATTGGGAGCATATCAACAGAGACCAAGGTTCGACCCCAATTCAAATACCTACAATCCTGGGTGGAAAAATCATCCAAACTTCTCCTGGAGGCAAAACAACCCTCATTTCGCTCAAATCAGCCAGGCCAACAATTCCACCCGCCTATTCCAAGAAGCATTCCTAATAAATCAACCCTGGAGGACAACTTGAATTCTTTCATTTAAGTTTGTAGAGATAACCAATCTAAAATCAATCAATAGTTGGATTCTGTGGAAGCTTCTATCAAAAAGGTGAAAGTACAAGTAGAATAGTTAGTTGAACATTTGCAAAAACAAAGCAAAGACTAATTGAATGGTCAAATGGAGTAAAATAAATTCAATGAAGAGGAGACATTCAGTTTGTCATTCTTCAATCTCCAAGCAACGTCTTATTAGAAAACAATAAATTTTAGTCCTACGTGAGAGGTCATGAAACAAATGAAATTATTTCATCTGAATTTTATTACACACAAAATAAAACTAGAACAAAGGAAAATACAATAATGGGTGACCTCCCACGTAGGACTAAAATTATCGTCTTCTAGTAAGACGTTGCTTGGAGATTACAGAATGAAAAACTCAATGTCTCATCTTCATTGATTTATTTTATCCCATTTGACCATTTAGTTAGTCTTTGCTTTGTTTTTGCAAATGTTCAACTAACTGTTCTACTTGAACTTCCACCTTTTTGATAGAAATTTCCACAGATTCCAACCATTGATTGGTTTTTAGATTGATTATCTCTACAAACTTAAATAAAAGAATTCAAGTTGTCCTCCAAGGTTGATTTATTAGCAATGCTTCTTGGAATAGGCTGGTGGAATTGATAGCCTGACTGATTTGAGCTTTGAGCAAAATGAGGGTTGTTTTGCCTCCAGGAGAAGTTTGGATGATTTCTCCACCCAGGATTGTAGGTATTTGAATTGGGGTCGAACCTTGGTCTCCATTGATATGCTCCTAATACATTAACCTGTTCAGGTCCATTTGTTGTTTCTCCTTGATATGGACAGGCTTCAGTACCATGTCCCATGTTGCTATACAAACCATAATGTTCATTATTGGTGTTGGTTTGCGTAGTGAGAAGGGCAACTTGCTTGGTCAATTGAACAAGTTGTTGTTGAACTTCATTGCTGGAATCGATTTCATGAACTCCATCTTTTCTCACTCGTGAGCTTTTCTGTTGGGAATTAGCACCCAACATCTCAGAGAGGTTGTATGTCCCCATTGCTCCTCCTACAGCGTTGTCGACAATGAACTAACATTGTTGCGTAAGTCTATCGTAAAAGAATTGGTTCTTCAATTGTAGGGGAAAGTTGTGATGGGGACATTGAGTGAGAAACATTTTGAACATATCCCAAGCTTCATGAAATGGTTCTCCTTCCATCTGAGAGAAAGTAGCAATCTTTTCTCTCAACTCTGATGTTTTTCTGTGGGAATAGAATTTTCCTATGAATTTATTATAAATGTTCTCCCATATCATTAAAGAGCTTGGGGGAAGTGACATCAACCAAGCTTTGGCCTTGTCCTTTAAGGTGTAGGGAAAACATATCATTCTAAGTTAATCCTCGTTTAGAATACCGAGGGGGAAGGTTTGAACTATAGCATAGAAGTCTCTAATGAAGGAAAGAGAATCTTCATTAGGTAGCCCATAAAAGGAAGGAAGCATAGAAAAATAAATATTTTTCAGTTCATAATTTCGAGCAGCCTCACCTAGCTGGATAGCAACAGTTGCCGTGACAATCACTGGTCTTGCAAACTCTTTCATGGTGGTTTCTCTAACATGTTGGTTTGCTTCTATTTCTTTCAGTTCCAGTAAAAGATTAAGGCTTGATTCTATGTTTGGCTCAAAAATAAGTTGATAGTTGGAATCCAGTCTTGTTAACAGTTGTTTAAATTTATTAATATTATTTACATATAGTGTAAGGGGGTTTCCTAAATATCTCCTACCACGCATAGACTATTAAAAACGTAAATTTAAAACTCCTGTTAAGAAAGATAATAAAATAATCAAACAAAAATTTAGAGAAAATTTATATAATATTTAATACAAAACACTAAACAAAACTAGTTAAACCTTAAGTTATTTTATTTTATTTTTTTAAAAGAAAATAATAAATAAAGTTTTTAATTTTTTTTTATTTTTTAATTTTTTTTAAAGAAAATAATTAAATAAATTTAAAAACTTATTTATTTTTCAAAATTTTTATTATTTTATTATTTTATTTATTTATTTAAATAAAGTAAAGTTTCAATTTTATTTATTTGTTTAAAAAAATTATGTTTTTTAAAAGAAAAAAATAATTAAAATAAAAAAAAATTATATTATTCTTTTTTTATTTTTTTATTTTTTAAAATTTAAAATTTAAAATTTTTTATTTATTTATTATGAAATTTGAAATTTTAAAAAAAAAATTATTTTTTACTATTGATAAAGGGTAAGTTTATTTTTTTAAAATGAAAAATAAATTATTTAAATTTTTATTAAATTTCATTTGTTTTACTGTTCACTAACTACAAATTTATTATTATTATTATTATTATTATTATTATTATTATTATTATTATTTTTAGGAAAAAAAAATATTTAAACTTTTATTTAAATTTTTTTTTACTAATCATGAATAGAAATTTTCTATTTAATTGTTTTTTTTTTGTTTTTTTTAACACAAAATAAAAAAATCACAATTATTTACGGCACAAAAAGTTTTTAAAAATTTTGATAAATAATTTAAAAACGATATTCATTCCCCAACAACGGTGTCAAAAACTTGATGAGCAAAACCGACATGATCGATCTTGATAATACTTTGGTTTTATATTTATAAAACTCTCACAAATACACGAATCATTTCATAAAAAATGATAAATATACTCCCAAGGTCAATCTAGGGAAAGAATATATATGGTTTTTAATTTATTATTCAAACTTTTAAAAACAAAATTAAATCCTAAACATTATGTAATTATTTTGGGTTTTGTGTTTCTAATCTAATAACATAAATATAAACATAAATACAAATTCAATAAATATTAATGCAAATTTTATCATTTATAATATTAGAATATTTATGGATATAATAACTAAGTAATTATACTTGCTTATATTATTTAGGTTATTAAATATATAAATTGATATTATTGGGGTTAGATATTATTTGTTAACTAAACAAATCAATTAACACATATGGGTGGGTTTAATAAATAATTTGGTTAATTAAATTAATTCTTTTTTTCTAAGATATTGAAAATGAACCATTTAAATGTTATCTTTGGTGGGGTTAGACAGTTTAAATTTTATTTAAAGTGTCCAAATTAAATCTAAGAATTTAATTATCCGAGTACTAACTTTCAATTTTTAAAACCACTATTGAAAACATGTTGTCAATATATTTTCATTTAATAATTTTTATAAAACCTTTTGAAATAGAGCTTCACTCTAACTACCGAGCGATTGTACCAACAAATAAAAGAGTATTACTCTAAATCAGACTAGATAACTAAACCTTAAAATCTAATTTTCAGATTTAAGTTTGTAATAAAAAAATAATATATTTCTCTTTAACATTCTTAATATAAAATCTTGAATAAAAATAAAATCAATTCATTTTAGAGATTTTTACATATTTAATATTTCGTAAGCATAACAACGTTATTATTATATCATGTTTACAAACAACCTGCAATGTTAACTTTAATAATAGACAAATTAAATATAACATATAAGAATAAAACATAAAAAATAACTGCAAAGAAAATAAAATCCTTACAGTACTTTGATGCTAACTCTGTTGTTGGAAAACCTCCGAACGGAATTTGTACTTTCATTTATTGAATCAAAAAGCAAATAAATTACAAAAATATAATTAGTTCTTCTCAAAAAAAAGAATAACTTTAAAACTAAGAAATAAAAAAAAGTAATAGAAGAGAATATGTGTTTTTTAGGTGTGATTTGAAGTGAAGAGAATTAGGGTATTTATATGTGAAGAATGGAAGAAAAAGTGAGTGAAAAAATGATAAAAAATTATGAAAATGCATAGTAGTGAATGATGACATCATTGCTGACGCAGGGTACGACGACGTGCGCAAAATGGGGCACAGATGGGCAGTGGCGCACGCGGACTGGAGTAGGAATACGCGCGAACATGCACCGAAAGGAGCAAGGGCGCAAAGAATGGAGAGTAGGTGTGCGCAGACATGACAATACGGCGCACGCAAATGCTCAGTGCGGCTTGGAACGCTGCGCGCGTTGGCTGGTACAGTTGGGCAACTACGTGCACAATTTCCTCTTTTTGACCCATTTTGTCCAATTTTTCCATCTTTTTTTGAATTTTTCTCATTTAATTTATGAATATATTTGTAATGTATTGTCTCTAATATTTTTTTCTCTGAGTCTTTAAATTATTTTTTTAAGCGAAAATACTTAAAAAAACAATAAAAATACCCGTGATTCCGAAAAAATAAATTTATATAAAAATATGATAAAATCATATAAATATATATATTTTTAATCAATTAAAGTGAATAAAATGATGGTAATTTTAATACTTTTTGAGCACTCATCAATATTTCAATGGATCCTAAAAGGTGTGTTTCGATCTCATCGATTGATTTGGTCTTACTGGAAAGGTAACTGTGTTAAATGAGCTTTTTGCCTCTTTTGAGTAATCTTCTTATATCAATTGTGATCGTAGTTCTTTTTTATCAATTTAAGAACTTACGAAAACTTATTATAATTCTACCACTTGTTATTGAAGCCTCCTCAATTTAACATCTTTTTCATGCGATGAGCTTTCGAAGATGTAGTTAACAAAACTAGTTATACATGGAATGGTTCTGGTCATCCTCATTGTTGCCAACTACAGGTCGTGTAGAGTCATACCTCATATCGCGATGATATGTTATGGTAAGTGATATATAAGTAAATGATCGTTGAGGTCAAAATCCAGATTTAGTTGAACTAGACTATTTCTTGATTCAAGATGGGAACAAGAACTGGTTATGATAACAAGGATGAATTTTCCTAATACACGAGTTGATTCTCCTTGGATATAAAAATCAAGACCTCAAATATTAACTATGGATTAGAAAGATTTAAGGTTTTATAGTGGGGTCAATTGCTTGAAGAATTACTAATGTGTTAGAGTTCTAATGAAATATTAGAGAAAAAACAATACTAATATCCTTTATTCATCTCATTAGTAAGATATATACAAGAGTATAAGAGGTAGGTGTCAATATCACATTAATAGGCGTTCTATTTGAGATGTTAGAGTTGACATAAACATAATAATTTCACATAGATCAATAATCGAAAGTTGTATAAGATACCCCTTGTATGGACTAACAATAAACAAGTAACCTTACCATGTTGCACAAAAATGATGTCAATATCAAGTTGGTCTTACTTCGTTAGGTTGTCAGGTCTTCTTGCTCACGTTGCTTGAAACAGAGTACATTAAAGGTTCTCTAACCAAAACTCGATCCATTATTTAACCGTACCAAGTCATCATATACGAACTACTAGAGATGTCACGTCTTCTATTCGAACAAGGTGCACCAAATCGCTAGGGTTACATACCAACTACCTATAGGATACCTAAAAAACCGTATGATGATTCATAATTAAGAAACACAGAGCAATCCATTCATCTTTACATGCCTATAATCAATACTTGGTTGGCATTATAGATTCTAAAAGCAAAGTGAATCCCCCTTCAACAACACATCTCACTCTTCCTTCAACTAACCATTATGTTCAAATAACACGTCTCATTCTTCCTTCAACTAACCATTATGCTCAAATATGTGAGGGCATATTATCCTATGTAATATCCCAAATTTATCCCTCTAAAGTGAGAAAATGAAACTATCCACCTCCGACTATTTGAATAGCCTTTAAAATATATGCAAATTATCTCTCAATCATGACCTTAAAACTCTAAAGCTCATTTGGCCTGAGTCTAGCTATTACAGAACTTGTGTAAATCTTTAACTTGTAATGACCTTGATCAAATCTGCCTTGAAAGATGACCTTCCTTATGAACATCTCATTCATGTCGAAACAATTAGGAAGAAATTCCACACAAACTCCATTATCAACATAGAGTTTGTGAACTGATATAAAGTTTGATGAAGCTTGAGGTGCATGCAAAATGTTCTTTTTAACATCTTGTGTTTATCTAAAGAGTAAAGCACTACTACCTACATGCTCAAAGGAAAGTTAAAAGACATTACCTATAATGACTCCATCTTTGGAATCCATAGGAACTGAACTTACTAAATTTTGTTGACTTCCAGTCAGATGATGAGAGGCTTCACTGTCAAGCAGCCATTCCGTAGATTCTTCAGATTTGAATGTTTGTAATTCTACAGCACTTGCGACAAGTGTAAAAATACTTTTAAGTCTTTCCCATAAGAATCTCTTAATTAGAAACATTGGACAACAATATGTCCATTCTTTAAACAGATCTAACATTATGGCTTGTCACCAGACTTCTTGAACTTATTGTTCCCTCCCTTAACATTGCTAGACTTGAACCTTCTGAAGCTTTGTTCTATAAACCAGAAAAATTGTAAAAGATATGAAGATTCCATGGTTTAAAAGCTCCAATGTTTTGCTTAACATAATAACCTTGTAATCTATTATGTACAGTCATTACACTGAAATTGGTCACATTTGCTTGCAAAACTTGATGCTCATCATACCTTGCATTTTCAAGATTCATTTGCTACTCCATCATTAACAAACTTTGCAACTGAAGTAAAAAAGACTGCTCAACAGACCTATGTTCATAGAGGTTACAAAGATTCTAAAACATGGACCTAATCCTTTCAGAATATAAATCATCAACTCTCTATCAAGAAATTGTGAATGTGTTGGAATCTTGATATCAAGAAATACATCAAGTCCATGAGCAATTGCTAGACTCAAAAATTGCTCCTTCCAGATTAAGAAATTTGATCTATCAAGCTTAACTGATACACAATGACTGTTAGGAAATGAAGTCAACAAAAGATGATTTCAGCAAAATAAAGGAGATCGAGGTTCCTTGAGAAAAAGGATCACTCATTGTATATTTAAATACTGGCAACGGAAGAATCATTGATCGCAGGATCAACCATTAGAGTTGAGTGTAAGCTCAACCTAAAACAGCTATGATACCATAGAAGAATTAGATAATCAAAGAGCTTCCAAGTGAAATGAATCAATCACAATTAATCTGTGAATATAAGCAACAACTTATATACACTTGGTAAGCATTCATAAATACACGTGTAACTTCCTAATCAGAATTACCTCTAACTAACTAATACCTAACGTAACAAACTATTATCATAACACATCACTATAAACTTCATTTTATCATTATTATTAAAAGTTTCAAGTTTTAATCACTTCATAAAAAAGAAGAAAAAAATTATTAAAATCATACTATTTTTTTTTCCCAAAATTAAAGAAACAAAAATACATATTTTACAATCTAAAAAACTAATCAAACACTAAGGTTTTATACGAGTAATTTGACTAACATTTTTCTATTTATTTTTATCATGTTTCCAAACGCAAAGATCAACAAGATGATCAAACAATAAGATAAGATTTGACTACTACCCATTGAGAAGTTTTTAATGTGCAGTGAGGGCTCGATAGAGTATGAAGCTAGTTTGTGCTTCATGAGATACAACATACATGGCCTTAGATTCAAATTTATACAAAATTAAGATTAACATACAACAAGCCCAGTTTGCTAACGAAAGTGGTAGCTACCTCGCTCGGATTAGCCAGAGTATGGTAGCCTGCGTTAGAACAATTGAATATATAACATTATTATAAGGTTAAATCAACGTAATTTCTGTGGAAAATAAACTCAGAATTTACTAAAAACGGACAGATTTTAAGACAGTATTGAATGAGGAATTGAAGGGGCAATTCCAGATCATTTTGAGCAAATGAAGAGTCTACTTCGTGTGTTTTTAAGTCTAGTTTTTAATGGTGAAGGTTTCAGGTCATTTGGTATTACCTACAATAAGTTATGGAAGTTTTAGCAAGGAAGGGTCAGAATTTACTGTTCAAGTCTGATTTTTTTAATACCTAATTTTAAGAGTATTGTTTAGGTCTATAAATAGAGTTGTATTATATCAGAAGAAAGTAGAAGAGAGAAATAAAAGAGTGTTTGATTAGTAAAAAAAAATTGTTTTTGTCTCTTTTCCCTCCACCAAAAATAGTTATAAAATATCAACAAATTGGTATCGGGAGCCGATGGCTAATGTGATGGGACAAAATGCCGCTACCACGACTAACGAAGGCGAACTACGAGAACTGGAGCATTCAAATGAAAGCTCTTCTCGGATCACAAGATGCGTGGGAGGTGGTCGAAGAAGGTTTCAAAGAACCAACAAATACCACGGGATATACGACAGCTCAAAACAAGGCGTTGAAAGAGGAGCGATCGAAGGATAAAGCGGCACTATACATGTTGTTCCGAGCCTTTGACGAGTCGGGCTTTGAGAAGATTGCCGAGGCAACTACTTCAAAAGAAGCGTGGGACATTTTAGAAAAAGTGTTCAAAGGAGCCGACCGAGTAAAGCAAGTAAGACTCCAAACTCTACGCGACGAATTGGAGAGTATGAAGATGAAGATGTCAGAAGGTGTATCCGACTACATCTCGCATGTGCAAACAATGGTGAATCAACTAAAACGAAATGGAGAAATTCTAACTGATGCAAGAGAGGTGGAGAAAATTTTGCGGTCATTAACCGAGAATTTTGAGAATGTCGTCAGGCAATCGAGAGTCGAAAAATCCGGGAGGAGATGACCTCGATGATCTCGCCGGGTTCTCTCGAGGCGCATGAACAAATGACGGAAGAAGAAGAAGAAGAACGAGTCGCTGAGGAAGCACCGCAAGCCAAGGTATCTATCAAAGATGAAAAGGTACTCTATACTCAAAACTTTCGTGGTGCAGGCGCGGCCGCGAGGTCGAAGTAATGGTCGCGTGGTGGAGGCCGCGGTCCGAGATGCACACTATGAGGAGTAGGGCCAAGGCAACAAAATTGGCGAGGCAGAGGACGTGGTCGCTGGAGAGGGCTTTGGTCAAATCATTCAAATGTTGAGTGCTGCTAACCGTGGCAAGCATGGGCACTACGCAAAAGAATGGAAATCAAATATCAAATGCTATAATTGTGGCAAGCATGGGCACTATGCAAAGGAGTGCTATTCTGAAAAAAACGTAGAAGAAAACGCAAATCTAGTCGCGGAAGAAGAGACAAGAGAAGATGGTGTTCTCGATGGCCTACAAAAATACCATTCCCGAGCCGACACCGTGTGGTATCTCGATACCTGAAGGCTAGTAATCATATGTGCGGGCACAAACACCTCTTTGGGAGATGCAAGAGATAAAGGGACGGGCACGTGTCATTTGGAGATGCCACAAAGATTCAAGTGAAAGGTCAAGGTACAATATCATATTTGCAAAAGAATGGTTTAAAGGGATTAATTGAGAATGTTTATTATGTACACGATCTCAAGAGCAACATCCTCGAGTAATGGGACAACTCACGGAGAAAGGATACTCTGTTTATGAAAAATCGAGTATTACAACCGAAAGACAAGAAAGAAGAAAAATAGCACGAGTCGAGATGGCAAAGAATCGAATGTACAAAATCAACTCCGTGTTACATGTAAGTAGAAAGGTGTTCATGAGTTAACGTTGAAGACAAGGCGTTCCCGTGGCATTTGCGATATGGTCATTTACACTACAGTGGTTTACAAAAATTGTCGAAGAAAGGAATGGTACATGGGTTACCCGAGATCGACTACATCGAGAAGTTTTCATGAGCGAGGTGTACTCTGGAAGCACTCGAGACACTCATTTCGTAGCTGCACACCGAACAACAGATCATCTCACATTAATACATACCGACATTCAGGCCAATCACTCCCGAGTCATTCACAGGGTAAAAATATTTCATTACTTTTATCGATGACTATTCCGTAAAAGACTGGGTTTATTTCCCGAAAAGAAAATCAAGCATTCAAGTGTTTAAAAGTTCAAAGTAATGGCAGAGAAGGCACTGGAAAGTTTATTAGAGCTCTACGTTCCGATCGAGCAGTGGCGAATACAACTCGGCTGCACTTTGCGAGATACCGCATGTAACATGGAATAAGAAGGTGTCCCGACCGCACCGTACTCTCCTCAACAAAATGGCGTGGCAGAGAGAAAGAATCGACCATTCTCGACATGGTTCGATCAATGCTAAAAAGTAAGAAGTTGCCAAAAGAATTTTGGGCAAAAGTGCAATGCGCAATTTACGTGCAAACCGATGTCCACATGCGAAGTTTGTAAGATAAAACTCCACAAGAAAATTGGTGGTAGAAAAGGGGCCTCACACTTTAATATTCTAGAGCGTGGCTTATGCACACGCACGGATCGGGTCAAGAACAAAGCTAGAATATAAGAGTAATTGTTCATTGGTTATGACGAGAAGACTAAAGGTTTCCAAGCTTTCGATCCAATAAACAAGGTAATAATGCTTCGAGATGTTAGCGTGGAATGAAGCAAGCGAATGGGACTAGAAAAAACTCTTCCAGGTGATAAGAGAAAGGGGAGAATCATCAACCACATCAACAACAAAACCTCGAGATCGAGATAGTGCGTTAAGACCTCAAACAATTGATAATGAGGAAGAGCCAAGACAACCAAAAAATGCGAAGCATGCAAGATTTGTAATGACTCAACAAGTTGAGGTGCATTTAATTTGTATTTTGGCGGATGCCGAAATAATTACATTTGAAGAAGCGGCACGGAATGCAGAAGGTGCACCATGGATGAAGAAATAAAAGCACCGAACGAAACCGAACTTGGGAGCTTGGTTGAATTGCCAAAAGGATGTCACCATGTGAGTAAAACGGGTATACAAAAAGAAGATGAATGCTCAAGGCGAGATAGAGCGGTACAAGGCAAGGCTAGTTGCAAAGTGGCTATCGACAAAAGGCGGGATGTACTACTATGATGAAGTCTTTTGCCCCGAAGCTTACAAGAACGGAGACGATTCGCCTCTCATTGCTCGTACCAATTCAAATGGAAAATTTTTCAAATGGATGTCAAGTCACTTTTTGAAATGTGCTGTAAGGAGAGGTGTATGTAGAAAGCAACCACCCTGCACACAAAAATCAAGAAAAGACAGGTGCAAATTGAAGAAGGCACTTTATGGACTAAAGCAAAGCACTCGAGCTTGGAATACCCACATCGACACTTACTTCAAGTTAAGAACGGGTTTACTCAACGCCTATACGAATATGTACGTGAAGAAAGAAGAAGGTAACTTGTTGTTTCGTAGCTCTTTACGTTGATGATCTTATATTCATGGGGAATAATGAGGAGATGATAAAAGATTTTAAAGAGGCTACGACTCCTGGGAGTTCGAAATGACAGATTTGAGTTTGATGAAATATTTCACTGTCCGGGAGTGTTAGACAAGAAAATACCGGGATTTTTGTATCACAAGAAACATATGCGAAAGAAATTCTAAAAAGGAACAAAATGGAGGAAAGGTAACCCTAGATTGACACCAATGGAACCCTGGGGCTAAACTTTCTAAGTTTGACGGTGGAGAACGAGTAGATGCGACCAAATACCGAAGTTTGGGCGGAAGTCTGTGTTATCTCACACGCACGAGACCAGACATATCTTACGTTGTGAGTGGTAAATCTGTCATGGAAGAACTAGTCTATACACGATTGGAAAGCGCCAAGAGAATTTTGCGATATATCCTAAGTACGAATCACTCGGGTTATTTTTCTCGAGAATGTAAGAGTATAAACTGCGGGATACTCGAGCAAAGGATCGCGCGAGACACAGATGGATCGAAAGAGTACACGGGGATATGTATTCTTTACGGGAGACACAGCTGCTCACATGGATGTCGAAAAACAACCCATCGTGACACTCTCGACACGCGGCTGCAATACGTGGCAAAGATCACGCTGCGCGCGACATGCATTGCTAAGGAAACTTTTAAGCGAGTTGAATCTCGCATACAAGAAATTACAACCGAGATCCGAGTAGCCGATAGGCTCAAGAATTGAACTCGCAAAAGAATCCAAGACATCACGAAAGCGAGCAAGCATATCGATGTTAAATTTCATTTCATTCGAGAACAACCGGAAGCTGAGTGTGAAGTTGAATCATGCGTAGCGAGTCATGATCAAGTAGCCGACATAGTTCACAAAGCAAGACCTACTCCCTTGCCGGATAAATGCAAGATGGAAGTAGGGCATGAAGGATGGAAGAAATTTGAGTTTGGGAGGAATTGTGGAAAATAAACTCGTAATTTACTAAAAACGGACAGTATTTTAAGACAATATTGAAATGAGGAATCAAGTGGCAATTCCATCATTTTCGAGCAAATGAAGAGTCTACTTCGTGTGTTTTTAAGTATAGTTTTAATGGTGAAGGTTTCAGTCATTTGGTATTACCTACAATAAGTTATGGAAGTTTTAGCAAGGAAGGGTCGACCATTTCGTTTTAAAGTCGATTTTTTTAATACGAATTTTAAGAGTCTTGTTTAGGTCTATAAATAGAGTTGTATTATGTTGTAAGAAAGTAGAAGAGAGAAATAAAAAGAGTGTTTGATTAGTAAAAAAAAAAAATTGTTTTTGTCTCTTTTCCCTCCACCAAAATAGTTATAAAATATCAACAATTTCTTCTAGTAAGAACTAGAAGCATGAGAAATTCAAAATATAACATACCCCAGTTTAAGATAAGTATCTGAATTAGTGCTGTCATTGTCTTGGGAAGGGCCACTGTTAGAGTTACTGACATTATAAGTGACCGATTCCGAGGATTGTCGACCCTCCTCCATAATATTCATCCTCTGTGAATCACCTCCTACATACCTTTGTCCGCTCGATATATCCAACACCTTCAATTCATTATTCAAATATCCCAATTAATTAATTAAACATATAGTTATCGATTTTATTTACAAATATAGACCTAGATATATAGTATGAATTAATTAATAAGCATGAGAACTAGAGAGAGAGAGAGAGAGATGAGGAGGCTCATATACTTGCTGTTTTAATCTTTCATTTTCTTCCATCAATTGCATGCCCTGCACATTTAGTTCATATTCTTATTTTTATTTCCAATGAGTAACTACATGAAGTCAAATAATTATGAACCCTAATAAATATAAAATATATATAAAGCTAAAACAAAAATACACACACATATATATATATATATATATATATATATATATATATATATTCATTTAATTCATCGATATTGTTGAGATATCATGTGATCATACCTTTCTTTGAAGATCAGTGATCTCTTTCACAATCTTTTCACCCTGAAATTAGGACATTAATATTAAATTTAGAATTAACGAGAAATGCAATGCTTATTGTTAGTTATAATAATAATTCCAAATATATAAAGAGTGGGGTGTTGGATCCAAATTATATTTAATTTAAATTTTAAAAATATCTTTAAAAATATCTTTAAAAATATTTAAAAAATTGATGTTAAATATGATGTGGAAGCAGTAAAAAGAAGTGTGGTAATAACCAACTCTATGTGAATCCTTCATCTTTCTAAATAGCCTAATTTTTCAACTGATTTAAAAAGTAAATCCTTGGCAAAATAAACATGTTTTCACGTGTTTGTATTAAACATAGGTGGACATTTTTTTCTTTTCAAAAATCGCCTAATTAAAGGCCAAACCAATCTATAATTTTCTTTGTAGGTTTAAAAATATATATATATATATATATATATATATATATATATATAAGAACCGATACTATAGGTTTAGTTGTAGGTTTTTTAAACAACAAAACATACAATACCGAACCAACCAACACTTTAAATACACACCTACTTTTAATATTATTTATACTATATATAATAATTAATTTTCTTTATTTATTTAATTGTTTATTGTATCATTTATGTATTTTTTTTTTTAAATAAATACTCACATGTGATTATGTCATGTTTTAAAATTGCACTGCTTGATTAATAAATGTAATGTATATTTTAAATCAAAATATAATAAGGCTAATTTATTAAAATTAATTTCTTAGATATAGTATATGTTCCTTAATGCCAACTATAATTAACTTTGACATCATGTCTTATGTAGGTAATCATATTCTATGAAATTTTAAATAGCACTTATTATTATAGGTCCAAAATCATCAAACCGATCGCATATCGAGATAAAATCGGCTTGTAAAATTGCTATATAAATAAAATAAACAACCTATGCATATACCCATAAAGCTAGGAAATTCAACATATGAGTTATACGTTGAAATTAAGCGTTGTAGATAAAGTTTAAAAACCAAACCTTCTTTTCCATAACACGGCTCAAGCCAGATTCAAGAGCCTTCTCCAACTTTAGTAGTTCCTCTATGTTTAAACCTTGGAGTTCTTCTCCTCTCATCTGCCTATTTATAATGATCATATATGTGTATACATTCAACATATATCTAATTAACCATGTACACTATCTTGCTTACATAACTGACCAATCATTACATATACAAATTAATTTTAATTAGAAATAATAAAAATTTAAAAGGGAAATACATACCTGAGTTGTTGACTTTTCTCCGCAATTTCCTGATTCAACCGAGAGTGACTGCTGTTCTCTACTAGCTGTTTATATTGAAGAGTTATTAAATAATTATCCAAATAATTATGATAACGTAAGGATTTTAAATTTATTTTTTGAGTGATAAAAATAAATAGTTAAGTGAAGTGGGAAATATATATATATATATATACTTAAGTACTAAACTACGTTGTAGATGATGCTAAATGTTTTGTGAGTACAACAACGTTGATAACATTTTCCAATAAAACCTACACATATAATAAAGCATTTTATTCATTAGATTAATAAACACACTTACTTAATCCAAGAGAGTAATCACTAACAAGTTATCTAATCACCAATTAACATAAATTAAAGAAGAGAACCTGTAACTCAAGTGATGGCTGTTCGAGTTTTCCAATGTTCTTTGAGTGCAAGTTATGCCTTTCCAGTATTTCCTTCATGCTAATTTAGACAAGATCAAATAAGGTGGATCATTTGTAATTTATATAATACAATTAATTCTAAAATAATTTAACATAAATTTTATGATTATTTAATTTAACTTTAGGGTTTAATTTTTACAAGTTAACATTAACAGTATGTATGTGTATTACCTATAAGAAATTAAACTTGCACTTAAGTTATAAACTTGAAATTGAGATAGGTGGAAGACTTAAGTACGATACTTAGAGGGAATCTAATTAAGATTTTATCCAATTGCAATCTTCTGAAATAAAAAAAATAAAATAAAAAATTTGTTTTAATTAAATTAGGAAATGGATGGAATTGTTTAATTTTCCCGACAAAGATATATATATATCTACCAACTATTCTATATCATCACTATTTCAAGACTATTTTCAATAATTATTTTTTCCTACCTATTTTACAATAACCCAATAATAGCCACAAGTCGTACAAAAGAAACCCCAAATACTAATTGTACGTTTTTAATAACCAACACTGCTATAATCTATTTGGTTAAAGATCACACAAAGCTGTACAAGACTTGACAAGCCTCACTTGATAGTTATCATCAGAACAAAGAAAGGGTTTTTATTTTGTATATGAAACCATAACTTTTATATATCACAATTTATTATAGATATAGTTATGTAAGTCTTACTATTCTTATCAACAACACTGCAAATCTTTTCGATTTCAAATAGTGTAAGTAGACATACACAAAAACACAAATAGAGAGAGAGAGAGAGAGAAACCTGGAACTCGCATATTGAAAAAGCTTGCCAGTAGAAGAAAATACAATAAGAGCAACATCAGCATCACAAAGAACAGAGAGTTCTTCAGCCTTCTTAAAAAGCCCTCTTCTCCTTTTTGAAAATGTTACCTGCCTTGCTGTTACGTTGTCTATTTTCTTGATCTGAATCTTCTCTCGAGCCATTTTTTTATTATTATTTTCCTTTTTTTTTTAATTAAACCCAAAATATATATATATATATATATACTCAATAGTTAAACTAAAGATAGATCCCCCGTAATATACTAAATACCGAGAAGAAAAATAAGGAAAGTTGCTAAAAATGGAGGTTTGTGTGAAGATGAAGCAAAGACTAGAAGAGATATAAGGTCCAGGGTATTTAGAGAAGAATTATTGACGGTATTTTACCAAATTTAGGTAAAGAATCTGAAAGGAAACCCTAATTTTGAGAGATAGAGACCCATCGTCTTTTAGATCAACAGATGATGGTGGATCGATGCTTTACTTAGAGAGGAAAATTTTTTCAACCAATTAGATAACACCTGAAAAATTAAAACATTAAAACATTAATATTATTTGAAGAGAGTAAAAGATACAGAGACTATTTAGTGTGTTGTGACTGAGAAGGAATTTAATGAGGATTTAACCTTTACCAGTTTGGGGATGGGTTTTGTTTTGTTGGTTGCTTTCTGTGGCTTTGCTTCATTTAGATCAATTTTAGTGTTCAGTTCTGTTCAAAAGTCACCAATGAAAGAGAAAGAATGTCTCTTTTTTTAAATATATATATATATCTAAATAATAATATAAACAAACATAACTTTTACGAATAACCAACTAATCAGCTGCTTTTCACGTTTATGCCCTTAGTTTACTGAAAGCTTACTGTTATTGTCGTACCTTCGTGATTATTAATTTCATATTATATTTAATTTAGGAGAGTGGTACGTATTATCTTAATTATTTTTTTTTTATAGTTATTAAAATAAAATTTTAATTTTTAAAAAATATTAATCATTCATTTATAAACATAAGTTTTAAATTATTTTGATCTTAAAATGAGTTTAATATTTTTTTTTTAAGACGTGATAAAACACCACCACATAAACCTATTTTTTAATTCATTAAAAACCAAATCACAAAATTCAAATATTTTGAAAAATCAAATAAATTTAATACCAATAAAAATTCAATACAACAAAATTAACATATTTATTATGGACTAATATTTCCTCTCAGTTCAAAAATAGTGGGATATGTTTAGTGTGTATAAAATAATAATATGAATATAAAAATAAAAATAAAAGTAATAAATAAATTGAATTGGTTTGACTATTAAGATGCTTATAGAAAGGAGAATGAAATTAATACGATATAAATTTTTTTTTTAAATTAAGAATCAATTTAAATTAATAAAATTTAAATTGGATTGATTTAGATAATTTGAATTGAATTAATTTCAATCAATTTTGTATGCCTCTCGAATTTTTGTGTCACAATCTTTTATTCATGTTCTATAAGTAATATATGTATCATTTTTGTATTATATAACCAATCTAAATTAATCAAAAATTAAATTTGATAATTTTTACTTGTATTTTTTACATTTTTATAAAATATGATTAATTAAATTAATCATTAAACAATGAGTAACAATATTTTTATATATTTATTATTCTCTCTAAGTATTATAAAATGTAAATTAAATATTTAAAATTTAATAATTGTAATTATTAGAATTTGAATATATTATCTTTAATTATTAAACAATGGGTAACAATATTTTTATATATTTATTATTCTTTCTCAAGTATTACAAAATGTAAATTAAATATTTAAAATTTAATAATTGTTAAAAAAATTTAAAAACTAACTATCTTCAAAGCATGGGATATTAGAAAAATAAAAAATAATACTTTTATATACTTATTACGTTTAACCTTAATACAAATAATATAAGGGTCTCCAACTCTATCTATTTTCCTAATTATTTTAGTTTTATATCTTTTAGTTGTTAATTGGGATGCAAATAAATGTTCCGGTTCTAAATCTCTAATTTCACGGTAAGATTAAAATCTTACTGAATAAAGAATTTATTCATGTTATTTTAAATTATTAATTATATAATATAATTTTTATTTATTTATCAAAAAAATATTATTATCATACATTAAGATACGATAGGAGCAATATTATCAAGTATATAAGTGCAGAAAATAAATCTCAGATCAGAATCACAAAAGCTCAAACTTGCATCCTTGTATCTATTAACCCAACTGCCAAAGAAACTGAATTAACACACAGAAGTAATTTCACATTTTTTTATTAGCTTTTACCTTATACATGTTACAAATATGTTGTATTTTTTTCCACTTTTTTTTATTAAGATAAAGGAGAATATTTTTTATTTTAGTTGTATGAAATAACTTTTTTATATATAAAATTTTATTTTTAATCCATTTAAAAAAATATATATTTATTTTAAGGACTTTTATATATCATAAATATATCACAATCACAAATAACGTAAAAAAATTTCATTAGATATAATTACGTAGATTTGACTGTATTTATTAATAATAATACACCAATATTATTTATCATAAATTTATAATAAATAAACTTTTATTTTTATTATTTTTACTATATAAATATTTTTTTTCCTGAATGAATTAAAAATAAAACTAATTAAATATCTGAATTATTTATGCATAAAATATTTTGGTTCATACGTTATAATATAAATTATATCATAATTATTTTTAACATTACACCTTTTCAATTAACATTTATATTTAACTTAACAGTAATATATTATTTTACATGACAATAACTTAATATATATATTAAGTTCCCACTTATAACATTTTTTTATCACTTATTCATACTCTAAAAGTCTTTTTTTAGAATAAAATAAAATAGCTTATTTAATATTTTTGTCGTTAACAATTATTATTACTCTTATTATTTTTTACTGAAAAGAGGTTGCTTGTTTGCTTTTGACCAGATGTATTTTACATTCATTTGTAAGATAAAGTTTCCCATTATATTTATCATTTAGGTTGTTAAATCATTACAACGTGTCAATTACCATCCGCATTTTACGACACACTACACAATAACAATATAAATTATATTATTTGCTTATTAATTGCTAATTAACTTTTTTCAATTAACATAATTATTTTTATTAGTAACACGAATAAATATACGTGTAATTAGATTAAAAATAATTTAAATATTTTAACATTAAAAAATATATAAATTTGAGGCAAATACATCCATATAATCCCAAAATATTACGTATATAAATAATTGAATTGAATTTAAAATAAAATTTTATTATATATATATATATATATATATAATTTAAATGTACTGTGAGTACATATAATACATTTATATGATATATAAAATTAATACATTATTTTGAAATAAATTTTATTATATATATATGTGTGTGTTATTAGGTGGATACTCATGTAAACAAATAAATTTTGTATAAATCAATTACATAAATATATGGTATATAAAATAAAATTTCATTAAAGATCAAAATTTAAATCTATACAAAAAACATCAATTTAAATACAATAATAATCAAATTGTTAAACTAAAATCAAAAACTTTCTTAAGCATGAGAAAAAAACTTAGGATTTTTATCTTTTGTTTTATGGTAAAGTTTTCCATTCAATTGTTTGATTGTTTTAATTGATACATTGATTATTATTTTAAAAAAAAATTAATATTATATTATAATCTTTATAATATTTAATACTATAGATTTAGATAAATATTTATATTTACAATAAAACACAAACTTTACATGCATAAACATGACATAGAACATTCTAAATAAATAAAAAATATCTTAAAGTAAAATATAGATAAAAAATACAAATATGTTTTTTCTTTCAAAATAATTAATAAAAAAATAATAACTATAAGTGCATCTCCTTCAAATTTTGCATCATTTTACACTAAGTTTTTACTCTATTTTATTTTACAATACCAAATATTACACTAAAAAGTATATTTTTTATAAAATAAAATATTTTTTATTTTATTTTATTTTATCAATTATTATATTCAACCGATCATAATTAATTTAAAAATTATATTATTAAAAAAATAAAAATCTACTAAATAAAGTATTATATTTATTAAATAAATTAAAACTTATTGTTTTAGTTTATATTATATTTTTAATTTTGTGTTTTATTAGTATTTTTTTAGTTATTTTGTATCATATACTTAATTTTAACTTATTATATGTAATATAAATTTTAATAATATTTTTTAAAATTTTCTAAATCGTTGTTTTAGTTTATATTAAATTTTTAGTTTTATATTGTATTGGTAATTATTAAATCATTTTATATTATATATTTAATTTTAATTTATTATATGTAATAAAAATCTCACAATATTTTTAAAAAAATTAAAAAATAATAGTTCATCATGAATAGTATTAGTGAAATGAATAATATCTTCTCAAATTTAACTTAGTATTTTTCATAGTATAATTACTAGATTTTGTGTAGGATTAGAGTAATTTTATATTAAATTTTAAAAATTTAATATAAAATTAGAATTAATAGAAGTAAAATGAACAAACTTCAAAATAAATTATTTTGTTCGTATGCACTCTCAAATATAAATAACACTCCCCGAGATCTATCTATTATTTTCATGGCTCTATGAAATCATGTAAATTGACATTTATCCAAGCTTGACAAAAATAACATTACAAATTTGAAAACGAAAAAAAAATAAATAAAATCATTTCAATTGGTGAAGTTATGTCACATGTATAGTTCATAAGATGTACCACATGCATGAATAAATATAATGTTAGGTCTTAGTACAGGAAAAAAAAATTTGACGATTTAGCATTTTTTTTTCCAATTAGTCACTGTAATTTTTAATTAAATCTATCAACTATTAACAATGAAGATTTGGATTTGTCAAGTAAATAACAATATTTTTGGAACATTTACTTAACATATTTAAAAAAAGTTCTTAAAAAAGGTCAAATCTTCCCTAGGAATAATCTTTTTTATTAAGCCTTCCTTATGATGAAATACTCCATTTAATTAACTGCAATTTAGTTAGTTATATTTTGTTTTTCCTGAGAAATAAGTGCATTTTCCTTTATTTAATTATTTCATGGAATTTAAAGTTTCATTGTTTGCCACCACCACGAACACGAACCCCTGATACGAGGGTATTAGGTAGGAGGGATGTAAAATAAAAGTAACTCCCTTCTACTGTATTATATTTAGTATTTTTTTTTTTTTTGATAAATTTAAGAAATAATATTATTTTATTTTATTTAAATTATAATTATAATAAAATTACATTTTAAATAATATTATATAATATTTTTTGTTATTTTATTTATCTTATTTAAATTTAATAAATATAAACGATAATATTATTCTATTTTATTAAAAAATTAATTAAAAAGAGATAAAATAAATTTTAAAAATTAATATAAATTTTATTAATATATTGTACAAATTTGCACAGTAGTACTGCTGTACAAAATGACGGTACGAAAACTGTGAAATCTCTCCGGCCAAAAAGTGGAAAAATGAAAAGTTGAAGAGGATGTATAACAAAATAAAAAGAAGTCAAAGCCTTTATCCGCAAAATATTTCTTATGGGGAAAGGAGTATTGTCCGTACAGATGGCCATGCCACTGTCAGAAGGGGACAAGTCGCGGATCTACGATTGAGTGGGGGTGGGAGAGGGGAGGGACAGGGGCTGGGGTAGGGTTAGGGTTAGGGATAGGGTACTAATTAGTAATTGTATAATTTTTTTAAATATATTTTTTCTATTATTATTATAAATAAAACACAAAAAAATTAATTAAAATTTTTTATATATCAATTAACACTTAAAATAACACAATAAAATATAATAATAAAATACAAATATGATTAACTTGAAATAATTAACACCTTTATAATTGAGTATCAAATTTACTAACATCTTACTTTTTGTCATTGAATTTTTATATTAATAATTTATTCAATTGCTTTTATTTTTAAGTTAAACAAAATATATATATTTTTATAATATATATATATATATGATTTTTTTTTTGTTAACAAAATTCTCACTAAAATTAGAAATAATATCACATCTCTTAAATTATCAATAATTTATGACATTATCGAGTGTTATACTGTTTAGAAGACATCAGTACACAATCCAAAACCAAATAAGCTATCAATTTAGGTATATATATTATATTTTTTAACATATAAAGAATATATTTTTAATCATTGTAAAATAATAAACATATTTTTAATTTATAAAAAATTTAAAAATAAATTTTTTTTCTATTAAAAAATAACTAAAGAATTAAACTCATTGTTTATTGGTTTTTAAGCATGAATTATGACTTACGAAAATCTACAGAGTATTTATTTTATTTGGTGTGGAAATACACTCAAATATCTGTGAGGATATATGAAATTTTCTAAATTGATTAGGTAGGTTATTTTATTTCAATATATTTAGAGTGATCGGAAATTATGTTATGAAATAAATAATAATAGAGTATTAAGTCATGTGAATGAGTAGGAATGAACCAAAAAAAAAGAAATTTATGGGTTCGATTATCTTTACCTTACATTCGATTTTTATCCGATAAATTTCATAGACGAATACAATTTTAGGTATTAATCGAATATGAAATAATGGGTACGATTCGGGTATAGTTATACTGATAACCGTACCAACCCGTACACAAAATTAATTATATTTAATTAATTATCTTATATATTTATTAAATTAAGTTATATATTTGTTAAATTAATATATCTAGAATTAATTAGGGTTTAAATTAATATGTTTAGAAAAAAATAATTTTTTTGGGTACTTTTTAATAACCATCTTGAATCGTTATCTGTAGGTAAAAATCGTCTCTGAAGTGTAATGATTATTTTATAATTCATTTTAGAGATAGTTATATAAAAACTCGTCTCCGCCCGTATCCGTGCCTATTACTATGAATAAGTTGAGGAGTAATGGATTTGAAGTTTAATGATAGCTCTTTTAATTAAAATATATTGATATAGATATATATTTTTATAGTAATATAATGATAGTTTTTTATAATTTACCTTAATTTATATAAATGGTTTAATTTTACGTTTTAAATTGAAAAATTTATCACATACTTGGTACATATAATATAAGTAAAGAGTAATTTTATCATTAAGAGATTTTGATATTTTACAAGTACTCCTATTTAACATGTAGATCTATATTTTTATAGCAATATGTTATTAGTACATGCACTTAATTTTAGGTACATTAGTGATTTAAAATTAAGATTTAATTAAGAATTTCAACATGTATCAATATCATACACATGAACAAAAAATTAAAATCAAACTCATTTAAAATAATTAAAAAAATAATCAAAATTTATTAAAATATTATTAACAAAAAAAGTAGTTTACCAAAAGTTGGGAGAATCTTTAAAAGCGAATCAAATAATTTAAGATTATAGTTTTGCAAGAAAAACCATAAGATGATAAATGGATTTATTATGAAAATTTAAGGCTTTTATTTTATACTAAAATATCTCAACAAAGGACAAGGCTCATATTCTAAAATAAGAAATAGAAAACATGCTTAGAAAGCCTAAGCATAAACAACCCAAACCAAGTTGAATGTCAACTAAATATTCTAATCTAATCACAATAATGTATGTAAGTAAATAGTCATAAAGATATATAAGTAATCAATATAACATATAAATGCACTTAGCATGCCACAATAAGCAACAAATACATGAAAAAAAAGAGAAGACAATACTAAAGTACTTAAATTTAAAAACACACATTAATTTTTTAAAAAAGATATAAAACTCAAAATATAAGGAAGATTGTACAAAAAAATGAAGGCTAAAAGACTAAATAAATTGAAAATCTAAGTACAAGATATATTATATTATAAAGATAACAACCTAATAAATTAAAGGACATGCAATCTATATGATCATGAATAGTATGATTGGAAAAAAAGATTCTAATACTTTGAAACTAAGTGATGAAATTATGTAAAATAATACTCGTGCAAAAAAAACTATCAAAGAAATTGCGGATTGAAAACTCTTAGGTGCTTAATTGGGGAGTAATATCTTTAAAGAGAAATTTACGCTTAATTTTTCACATGCGTGTATGTTACATATTAAAAAATTTAATTAAATCTTAATTTTAAATTATTGACATATTTAAAATTAAATATATGAAATTAATAATTGTTATAAAAATATAAGTTCACTTAGTACATTTTGTTAAATAGAGATATTACTAAAATATCCTAAAGTAAGTAAAAAATATATGTCCATATATATACATTTTAGTTAAAATTACCATAGGAATAAACCATTACCATTAATATACTCGTTATTTTATTCATTAGGTTAGGTTATGCTAAAGCCTAATATGCATTTGAAAAAACTAGTAATAGATTTTTTCACTACTGAATTGTAGGGTTGTTATAAAAACATCTTCAATTTTTTATTTTTTATTTTCATATCATTGAGCTTTATAATTTTTATAAGAATATTATGAATTTTTTTTTGTTACTTTCATATCATTAAACTTTACAAAATGTTACAAAAATATCATAAAATCGATAAATTAATAACAAGTTATGTCTATGTTGATGGTATTTTTGTTATATTTATAAAATTTAATGGTATAAAAGTAAAGAAAAATCAACAATATTTTTGTAATATTTACGAAATTTAATAATACGTAAGTAATAAATCAAATTTTCATACTATTTTATAATAATCCTAAAAGTTCAATAATAAAAAATCTATTTATTCTTAATAATAAGGTATTTTAAAATATAATTAAATTAAAAACAAGGCAAAGCCCTTTTTAGAGATGGGTGGAATTGAATTCCATTATAGATTCTAAACAATTTTTTTTATATTAATTAGATATATAAACTCTTCGGTTTTTAAATCAAATAAAATTATTATTTTTAAATAGAATTTCATTAAAGATCAAAATATATAATTAGATAACAAATTACTCATCTAAATATATCAACAATCAAAATTGTTAAATCAAAACCAAAAATCTTTTTAAACACACGGAAAAACCTTAAGTTTTTATCTTTCATCTCATTATAAGGTTCTTTAATCAATTATTTGGTTGTTCCAATTGATATTGATCATTATATAGAAAAAATAAAATCATGATACCACATTGTAATTTTTATAATTTTCAACACTATAGACCTAAACAAAAATATAAATTGATGATAAAACACAAATATCAGCATGTAAATAAAAAACACAAATACGTGTCTTTATTTAAAATAACTCATAAAAATAAAAAAAATATAAGTAAAATATATCTACTAAAGAGGAGCTCAGATAAAAGAATATACATCATTGGTAAAAAATAAATTATCTTTTTCAAGGCATTGTAGAAAATGAGAAGAATAAAATAGCCAAGGTTCTCAAGTCGGACAAGCAAAATATCATCATTGCAGTAATAAATTCATATATATATATATGTATTAAACAAAACTTTTACTCTAAATAAAAAAAATCAAATAAAATCTCATTTATTTCTTTTCTTCTTAATATTTTTTTACTTTTCTTTGATTATTTTTTTCTTTATTTTATTAATTACCTTTTATTTATAAAAAAATTGACATTTGTTATATTTTATTACTATTTTATCACCCATCTTACAAAGTATAAATTATTACTATTAGATGGATTCTTTATTTTTATAATTGGTTGTTACATAATTTAAGTAGTCATTTGAAGTATCATATATTATTTTGATAGTATTTAATTACATTATAATGTTTTTATAAATTAAATACAATATATTAACAGATAATATTATCCTTAAATGAATTACACTTTAATACTATTATTATAATTAAAATGGTTATGATAATAATAATTTAAATTATAATATTATTATGCAACGTACGTATATTTTGTGATAAAAACTAAGATATTCGTGTATATATGTATACTGTATAATCTTTAATTTTACTAAAATTATTTTGCAAAATAATATGTGAGATCACTCAAAATTAACTCACAATCTACGTCCTAGAGTAAAACGTTTACAGCTTAATACATACAGTGCACCAAGAAAATACTATCATTTGAGTTAATTAGAAAATATTTTTTTCTCAAATAAAGTGAAGGATTTTTTTCAAAGTAGATCATGAATTGTCATTAACTTTTTATGGCGTGCATATATCTAACATTTTTTCAAGCATCACAATCATCAACTAAATTTCTTTTAGATAGAAAAATCATTACCTAATAGAAGAAAATTATTCATCAGTTCTAAATTATTATTGATGTGTTAGTTTAAACTTATGATAATTTAAAATTATAAATTTAAATATATAAAAGAAAAAAAGAGTAAATATTTTTAAGCTTTTATATTTCTTATATTATAATTATAACATGATTTGATTGAAACATTGATCAATTGAAAAATAAATATTTCTTATATGCAATTTCATATATTAATCAAACAGTGGTTATAGTCAGCAAAGAAACTTATGGATTAAACCCAATAAATATATAAATGTGAAGGTAAGAAAGTTATCTTAATAGAATAAATATTCAATGTATTTTAATTATATTAAAAAAAAAATAGATATAAAGATTATCATTAATTATTTTAAAGAATAATTAATAAGATAACTACGATTATAAAGGATAAGTGTTTACAAAATTATGACATTTTAATCCTATTTGGATAGAAAATAAGTATTAAGTTAATTATTTTATCTATATATATTCACATATGCACACAATTAATATCATCTTGAAATATCAATTGATCTCATAATAGAAAACCACGATCAAACATTTTTTTCATATAATTATTAGAGCAAGACTATAGATCTTCTCCATCTTTCATTTTACAATTACTCACTTAACATTAGAGGGTTGAAGATCGTGAACCTTAGAAACAATGTATTTTGAAAAGAGAACTTCAAAATCTGTTTATATACTATTTTTATCTACTTGACTCTCTAGACTTTTAAAAAGAGTCATGGATTAAACAGCTAGCTATACCACTCAGACCCTAACAACTAGTTATGAGGTCTAATTGCTAATCAACAGGCTATCCTTTCAACTCTACTACAGCCTTTCAAAAATAGGAACATTGTACCTGGACTTATCCATCCATAATGAACCCAGTAAGTAAAAGAGCAAGGCAAGCTCGAACTCGAGTGCTTCTGGACATGATGGAAAATGCACTCCATACCATCCTAGAGTTCTTGCTAGAGCCACATGTTCTTGGACTCGTCATCATCCTAGAGAATGTCCCTACAGTATCCTCAAATGCCTAGAGAGAACAAGGTCATACTCGTAGCCATCCAGGGCTTGACTAGAAAAACAACCATATGAAATAAGACTTGAGTTCTAGGCTAAGTATAGTTGATTAAGAGGTGGTTGACCAGGAAATGCTACCTAGATCAAGTATCACTAGTTAAGACATGGTTAACCAGTAAGTTCCGTCTAAGTCAAGTGTTTCTACCCATAATGTAGCTGACTAGAGATCGTCGCCCATGACAAGCAGCGTTGGTCAGAGAGTGTCAGCGATCATAATATTATCCAACTAGAATCATCTACTAAGTAGACCTTTATCATACAACCTTTAATCGTCGACCACCCTCTAGTTATGCAAGGTAAACCCAAGTTGCTACCATCTCACGGCATGCCATCTGCCATTATGCTTGACCAAGATCTTGACCCTAACAGGGGCACGTTCCCACATTCAACCAGTTGAACAAACATTTCTCTTGGTCTTATCTAAGGATGAACCTCACAAGATCATCCACATGGGTACATCATTGCTACCATATGATTAAGAAAAGTTATATGAGTTCTTAAGAAAAAATAAGGATGTGTTTATATGGTCTCATGAGAGTATGCATGGTATAGATCCATAAATTATAGTGCATCACCTCAATATGGACTCTAAATTTAAACCTGTTAGGTAAAAGAAAAGGTCATACAATCAAAAAAGATATTCTGTCATGAAAACAAAAGATTAAAAACTCTTGCAAATTGGATTTATAATAGAAGTGTACTATCTAGATTAGTTGGCCAATGTTGTCTTGGTCAAGAAAGCCAACGACCAATGGAGAATACATGCAGATTTTTTTGACAGGAATAAGACCTATCAAAAAGATAGTTTCTATTTCCACATATAAACCACCTTATGGATGCCACCATAGGACACATTGCCTTCTCCTCCATGGATGCTTACTTTGGGTACAATCAAATCCAAATGTATGGCCTTAATCATAAAAATACAAGTTTCATGATTAACAAAGGGTTATTTTGTTACAAAATCATGCCATTTGGTTTGAAAAATACTGGTGCCACATATCAGAAAAAATATGGAATGAAGTTAAACCCAAACAAGTATGTGTTCAGAGTATATTCAAGAAAGTTCTTGGGATTTATGGTTAACCAAAGAGGAATTGAAGCCAAACCTGATAAAATAAAAGCACACATAAATATGCAACCTCCTAGGACTATCAAGGTAGTCTAGAGATTGATAGAGAGAATGGCTACTCTTAACTATTTCATCTTACGAGAAACTGAAAAAAGTGCACCTTTCTTAAAAGTATTACATAAGAAATCTAATTTTTTTTGGGACCAAAATTGTGAGAAATCATTCGAATTGTTAAAAAATATTTGAGTTATCCACAACTGATAGTTAGTCCGCAACCAGGTGATGTCATCACCTTGTACCTAGCAACCTTAGAAACAACTGTTAGTGCAACCTTAGTAAAGAAATACCTAAATTAAGGCCAAAGATGTATATGTGTATGTTTGTGTGTGTATCCAGAATGTCTATATAAGAGATAAATCCTACAAATTTATATGAGAGTATTGCATGAGCATAATCCAAATATCTACCTAAGTTCCCTATAAGAGAACTTATGTAACAAAGATACATCAAGTCCAAAACATACTCTGATTGCTACTAAGCCATTGAGATTCACAAAATGTATAAAAGTCCAAAATGTGTTTGGACTCCTCCTAGGCTAGTTATGGTGATTCACAAAAATATCTAAAGATAAACATCTAAGAGGTGAACGTGGCTAGGAAGGCCTTGTAATAGAGGTTCAAAAAGGTCATTTCTAAACATGATCAGGCCATCGTCCTAACATATCATTTCGTCCTAAGGCTTCAAATGTAGTGGTAGTCCTAGAAGAACATAAAGTATCATATGATGCTACGCATGAAGAATATACATGGGTTAGAAATAATATCCTACTATAACAAAAGGACAAACAATGTTTCACTAACACTTTTATTTCAATAAAAATTGTATTTGTAGGTACCTAGACCATATATGGCCACACTTGGAAGATTTAGCAAGCCAAAAAATCCACCATCAAATCAAGAAGTGGGTATAAGTTATCTAGACTTGAGAAATTCCAAAGCCCTTAGTATGACACCACCAGAGGCAGAGCCCAATAAAGTCCTTAGTACCCAAGTAGGGAGTGCACCCTTGTGAAAGATAGTGAAAAAGAAGCAACTTGGTTGGTGAGTACTGCATCTTAGGGCCTAGACCACCTATCATAGGTTATATGGTCTAGGATAAAGCTAACACATAGAATAACTTAACTTGGTCTAATCACCTCTTAATCAACCATGGACCTTGAAAGAGGGTCATATATTGAGAGCTCTGCCACCCTAATATTGAGTAGCCCTTAGTATCCAATCTATGAATGCACCTATATGAAATGCAATGAATAAGAAATAACTCGACGAGTGTTCCTAAGTTGTCTAGACTTAAAAAAGGTTTAGAGCCCTCAGTGTGGCATCACAAGGGTCTGAGTACATTAAAGTCCTCAACACTCAAGCAAGGAATGCACCCCTACAAAACTTAGTGAATAAGAAGCAACCTTGTAGATGAGTTATATGCTTTATGGCCCAAATTGCTAGAAGGTTCTTATAAGCTAGACACGTTGAGTTATAAATAGAATGCACCATAATCATATGATGTGCAGTCAAGGATAAAACTAACACAAAAAGCCCAAATAGTAAGTCACATACCCTATCATCTAAACTATCACACTATGGAGCAAAGTGTAATAAAAGCCTTAATATCCCGCCAAGGCATACACCCTTATCATGATAGTGAATGAGAGGTATTCTAATAGGTGAGCTCTGTGCTTTTAGGGCTAGGCTAGAAAATTATCTATAAAATATTATATGTTAGCCATGTGATCTAGGCCATAGATAGTACAAAGAACTACTTATTAGGTTCCTTACCACCCCAAAGTTGGCTAGACCCTAAAAAAACCATGGCTCAAAAGCCATACCACCTTAGGTCCAGGAACTACATTAAAGTTCTTGCACCATACTTAGACTTATAAGGCTTTAATAAAGAAGATGATAGATCTCTAATGAAAAGGTAACTAAATATTTCCCTAAGTTGAGAACTATAGTAAGCTTGGGCCACTTGAATGAATTCAAGTACTTCAAGAAAGAGGCTAATAGATCGAGAGGCTTAACTATGCAACATTTGGATCAACAAGTCACTCTTAACTTAGAAAACTTTGAAGTAAACATAACAAGGACCAAATAGAAAAGTAAGGCCATAGGTACGAGTTGAAATTCACCTAAACTTTAAGCCATCAATCTCTAAATTGGCCCAATGCGTGGTCCAAAGATTGAATCACCATTTAGCCTGATAGGTTATGACCAAAAGGTACGACCAACCATGAGTGTGACCATCTAGAAATATGGTTGGATATCTAGGATATGATAGGCCAAGAATGTGGTCAACCAACCAAGAAGTGGCTACCTAGAAATATGGTCAGATAGATAGGAAGTGGCTAGCTAGGAACATGGTTGGCTAGCCATAAAATGGTGGGAAGGAACGTGGTTGACCAATTAAGAAGTGGTTGGCTAGGAAATGATCAGCTAGAAATGTGGTTGGCCAACCAAAAAGACACCAACCAGGGAAGTGACCGAATATGCATGTGGCTGGCTAGACTAGTTTGAGCCATGGGCTGAGAAATCATTCCCTATTGTTCATGAACCTTAGGTCCAAAATCCACATTCCATTCTATGTTAGTGCACCTTTATACACTCACATGTCAAATTAAAGGTCCACGGTCTCAAAAATGGATGAGACAGTGACTAGGTTCAGAAACAATGTTACAAGTATAGGTGAATGATAAAGTGTATAAAGTAATACAAGGCCAAAGCCACCAAATGAGCCATAGAGCCCTGGCCACCCCCTTTCCTAAGTAGTGCCACAATATGTGTCTTCCTAGAGAATAACAACTTAATGGGATACATCTCAGCACATCCTTCTTCATAAAGTACCTTGTTAAAGGTTCAACCATATATCTACATTCTAAACAAAGTCTAGGCATAAGTCAAGGAATGTACTAGGATATTGGTCCTACCAAAACATGAGGTGATCAAGATATGATCCCCACACAAAGTTGTCTAGCCTTCAATATCTCCATGTCACTTAATTTCAATGGGAAATAGGAGTGCATAAGTTAAGAAAATAGGTAGAAAGAAAAATTCAATAATGAGATAATAGGATACCCCTAAGAATAATATCAAGGCTCCCCATACTTATGTAAATCCTTCTGGAAAGAAAGAAGTTATCTCATCAATAAATCCTGCAAGTATCATAGAACAATCTTCAGAGACATAGCCAAAACTATTGCATTGATTGGAAGAACCAAACCCATTAATTGGTTTGGACCTTCTAGACTGGAACATCACCAGCCAAAGGATTGCTAGTCGAAAATGAGCCAACTAGAATGTCACCAAACAGGACATCACCAACTAAAACTTTATTGACCACAACTTCATTTTCCAAGACTTTATTAGCCATAACTTTGTTTGTTAAGACTTTTTTGGCCATAACTTCGTTTGCCAAGACTTTTTTGGCTAAAACTTTGTTTGCCAAGATTTTTTTGTCCAAAACTTCATTTGGTAAGATTTTGTTGGCTAGAACATTTTTTGCCAAGACTTTTCCAGTTAGAGGACTACCATCTAGAGGGCTGCTACCCTAAGCATCACCGGTAAGGGTACCACTAGCTAGGTCATCGTCGGCTAGGGATGGGCTAACTATGGTACCACTGACTAAGGTTTCACCAACAAATGCCTCACCGACCATACCTCTACCCAACCTTCTTTTTCCATACTAACCCTCATCCTTCTTAATACGCACCCATGATAACCATACCACATCCTATGCATCCACGGATTTGGTATCTCTCACTTCATGTCTAAGAAAATATGGTATAAGTTCGTGGAGTGCAAAGTATTTGGATGATGAAAAATAATTATCATGTACTACATAAAGAAAAATCAATGACTATATTGCTTAGCTAATTCTAAAAGGATTAGGCTTAGGATTTTTGAGCTTCCCTCCAAAATAAAAGAAGGTTTAACTTCTTTAATCAAAACATTAAATTTAGCAGAACTTTCTAACCGAAATTCTAATTAAAAATTTGAAGACATCGTCAATAATTGAACACTATCATATATGTTTAGGATAATCAGACATGGCATAAATTCTTTTACATTTGTAGGTAAAAAATCATGCAAGTGTAAGCTCATTATCGTCAACATAATTGGAAGATATATTTAACATAGATATTTACATAAATTACAGTCAGGCCTTCTAGTCCAAGGGTCATAAATCTTGAGGGCTGATGTTGAGGGTAATTTTGCATATCACACATGGAAGTTAAAGGGTGATTGTAGTTATCAAAGAGCCTTATAGGCCAAGCACAATAAGTACCTAGTCATCATACAAGTGTTAATGCAAGATAATTATTCTAAAGGGATAAAGGCATAATAATTATCCTTATTATACTAAAGAGATAACATGTCCAAAGATTATCCCTTAATTATCTTAAAAGATAATTGAGGAAATAATTAAGGATAGATGTTTACAAAAAATAAATGTCTACGAATAATAAGTGTTTGCAAAGCTACAAGTGCTTAATCTTATTCAAATAGGGAATATCTATCAAGTTAATTATTTTCCTATATATATTCACATATTATTATAATGAAATATCACTTGATCTTATAATAAAGAATCATAGCTAAACACTTGCTTTCCATATAAATATTAGAGTGAGATTGTAGATCTCATCTACTATTCATCTTACAATTACTAATTTAAGCAACAGAGGGCCGAATATTACCCTCACGAGGTGGTTTAAGGTCTTAATAATGTTAATTCATGGAGAAAAATCATATCTTATATTGACAAAAATTTATATCAATGCCACATTTGTTAAGTGAATGAGATGAAAATAGTACTTTACCTTACAATGTGGTTGAAAGTTCTAAACAAACCTAATAAGCTTAAAGAGGTGAATATGTTACTTTTAAACTTTATCAATTTAGAAATTCATAACCTAAACAAAATAGTCAGACATTCAATCGCGTGTAAAAGTAAAGTGCAAAAATAAAAAAATGACATATGATATTTAAAAAAAACCTAAGTCATAACCATAATTTAAGAGAAAAACTACCAGTCTACCTAACTTTTCACTATGAAAAATAAATGTTGAAGTACAATCTCGATCTTATGCTACCCTCCCTATGATACTGTCATAATTTATCTAACTTATGAGCCCTTGTTCTATTTTCATAGTTTCCAAGATTAGCATGAGCGGTGTTCAGATCAACATTCCAATTAACCCATCTCTCATCAAACACGTTCACGGATGAACCTACAATCAAAGTTAGCACAAAAAATATAAGTGTCCTTATGTATTCTAGAATGGATTTAATAATGAATAAGTAGATGATTCAAAGCATATATCAATTAAATAAAATCAATTAGGAAATCCTAAAGTAAGAAGATTAAGCACAAGTTCAAATTAAAAATAAGTTCTTTGAAATTTATTAATTAAATCAAATAATCATGATCACACACAAAATTATTTGATCTGAATATGTAAGACCTTAGTTAAGAACAAACTATATGAAGATGGGAATATGACACAAATAGGCTAAGATCTATATTAGCATAATCAAATGAAAATATATGAAGAGATGAGATTCAGCCTAATTAAAGAGGAACAAAAAAGAAAAGAAACCTGATGACATACTAACACTTACATAAAAAATAGTATACATATTTTAGCTCTACTAATATACCAATTAATTCATTTATGATTAATCATGAAGGACTTAAAAGAAAAAAGTATCATTTATCATGTAAGACCACAATCGAGTCCTCAATCTCACAAAAATAAAATATATCTACAAGAAAAAACTTAAAAGTTTTATTTTTTTTATTTTAAAAATGAGGCACATAATTATTTATTTATTTTTAACATCTTTTGGCTATTTTTTGTGTATGTCAAGTACATTTTTTACAAGCATATTTGATTTTTGCACAATTTTTTAATTTATTTTTTTACATGCACGAGCCATAAACCTTGCATGATAACTTTCAAATTAGTTATGAAGTATCCTTCTTTACTCACTAAGATAGCTTCACATATCATACTAGGTATCTCTTTCAATACTATGTTCCTTTCTATGGTAAAATTTTAGAAAGTAAGAAAGAGAACTCAACATAATTTTGCAGTCAAAACTAGTTAAAGTCCTAGAGTCTTTCAAGATCAATCATAAAATTCATGTATAACATACATGTGTTTTTGTAAGTAAATGAATAAGTTCATATCAACATCGATTATCACATGTAAAAATATTTGTGTGTGCACAAGTCAAAATTGTAAAATCATGTATACAATAAACATAAAAAATGAGTTAAGTCACTAAAGATAAGGTTGAATGTGTGTAAGTATTAAATAAGTTCATTATCTTGTTGGACAAAAAAGGATTCTACTTATCAATTTTTTTTAAAGTTTAACAATTAAAGAATAAAATTAAATAGATATAATTCTAAGAAATTGCTCACCTAGGGTCATTTAAGTACTCTACCAAAAGAATCGAGGTGAAACAAGAAAGACGGTTAGATGATTGAAAAAAATAATATTTTCTAACATAAACTTTCTTGAATTTTGGTTTCTCTATAAACTTCAAGATAATTCAAAAACCTCAAGTATAACATACAAATGTGTTCGTTCAAAATTGTAGAATCATTTATACAATAAACATAAAAACAAGTTAAGCCACTAAAAATAAGGTTTTATGTGAGTAAGTGTTAAATAAGTCTATTATCTTCTTGGTTAAAAAAGAATTATACTTATCATTTTTTTGTAAGTTTAATTAATAAATAAAATAAAATAGAAGTTTCTCACTTAGGGTCATTTAGGCAGTACAACAAAAGTACCTAGATGAAATGATAAAAGACTGTCAAATGATAAAAAACTCAATATTTCTAACCCATATATTTTTGAATTTTGATTTCTCTTTATCTTTGGATCAGGACTCAATTACTTTAGGTTTCATAGACATATTCTTTGGCTTAGCTATACTTTTCACATTAATCACAAATGAAGATGCAATATGCATAGTAGGATGATGATAATGATCCTAGATTTAAAAGTATTGAATTTCATTTGCCTCTTTAAACCTAAAACCTTATGCTCCCTATTAGAATTTTGGAGCATGTTACTATATTTTTCATTCGTCTTAGAATATGATGCAACATACATAGATAAATGATGATTACGATTCCTACTATGTGAAACATGGAAATAGTCATTAAATTTATGAGCATTCATCAAAATTCTACATTTTGGACTCATATGACTTTTCCTACCATATTGATGACAAACAGGTATAATCTTAACTTTTTTTTACCATAGATGCAATGGTTATTTATATATAAGTAATAGTAATAGATGTAGAGTTAGAGATCCTTAAAAATCTGATTTTTGATGTTAAAGGTGTAAAACTCTTATCCTTATAACCGAGTTGACATATATCATTATGTGTCTTACCATATCTTAAAACTTTTTTTAATTTTTACCATCTGATATCAAGCTTTTCATTGTCTCCTTAGCAGTAACAAGTTCTTCTTTGAGTTTACATTTTTCTTGTTTTGTTCCTACAAGGATAAGATCGAGAGTATCAATATGCTCAGACAGATTTAAATTTTCTTTTTCTAAGACAAAAGTGTTTTTTAACATGATTATTTCATTAACTTTTCCACTTTAACCAAAAGTTTGTCTTTTTCTTCATTTTCATTTATATAATACTTAAACAATTCTTCAAACTAGATACATTATCAGGTAAAAAAAATGATCATATAATCAAGAAAGATACTCTGCCATGAAAGTAGAAGTTGAAAAACTCTTGAATGATGAGTATATAACAAAAGTTTACTATCCTAATTGGCTAGACAATGTTTTCTTTGTCAAAAACGCCAAGGGGTAATGAAGAATGTGTGTAGATTTCAATAACTTGAATAAGACTTATCTAGAAGATACTTTCCCATGCCATGTATAGACCAGCTTGTGGATTCCATCGCAGGATATGTTGCCTTCTCCATCATGGATGCTTACTCCGGGTACAATCAAATTTGAATGTACGATTCTAATAAGGAAAAGACAAGTTTCATGACCGACCAGGGCTAGGTATACCTTTTGGCCTAAAAAATACTAGTGCTACATATAAAAGAAAATATGGAATAAAGCTAAAACCAGAACAAGTATGTGTTCAAAGTAGGTTCAAAATTTTTCTTGGGATTCATGATCAACCAAAGAGGAATTGAGGTTGATCTTGAGAAAGTAAAAGAATTGATATATATGTAACCTTTTAAGACTATCAAGGAAGTCCAAAGATTCACAAGGAGAGTGGCTACTCTTAACTGTTTCATCTAAGGAGAAATTGACAAGTATGCACCTTTCTTCAAATTATTACCTCAAGAATCTAATTTTTTTCTTGGGACCAAACTTATGAGAAAGCATTCAAAGAGTTAAAAAAATATTTGAGCTATCCACAACTATTGTTTGGTCTATAACCAAGTTATGTCCTCATCCTATACCTGATAGCCTAAGCAATAGCTATCAGTGTAACCTAAATAAAGAATGTCTGAATCAAGGCCAACGATATAGATGTGTATATATCCAGAATGTCTATGCAAAAAATAAATTCTACAACTTTCTATGAGAGTACCTCATAAGTGTACTCTAGAGATCTACCCAAGTCTTTTATAAGAACACTTGGGTAGGAAAGATACATCAAATCTAGAACATGTTATAATCACTCTTGGGCCATTGAGATTCACAAAATGCTTAGAAGTTTAAAATGTGCTCTGACTCCTCATGGACTATGGAGATTCAAACAAGTTCTAGAAGACATACGCCCAAGAGGTGAACATAGACCAACAAGGTCATATACCAAAAGTTCATAAATGTCATTTCTATACATTGTTAGGGTTGTTGCCCTTACATATTATCTCTTCCTAAGGATCCAAATATAATAGTAGTCCTAGAAGGATAGAAAGTAGCATATGATGCTAAATATGAATAATCTACATGGGCCAAAAACAATGCCACACTATAACAAAAGGATAGAAAATGCTTGACTAACACTTTTTATAATAAAATTGTGTTTGCAGGTACCTAGGTCATATATGGCCACATATAGAAGATTCAACAGGACATAAAGTCCCCTATCAAATGAAGAGTAGGCATGAGTTGCCTTTGCTTGAAAAAACCAAAAGTCCTCAATGCCTTGCACCCATCCAGGGATTACACCCTTCCCAAGGTAACGAATAAAAAGAAACCTTAGATGTGAGTATGTGCCTTAGGGATCATGACACCAAGTAGACTATAGAAGTTGGGCATGACTAAGTAACTCTAAAGGACACACCCTGCTCATAGATAATGTCATCTAAGTCAAAGCATACATGGAAAACAACTTAACTTGATCTAATCGTGACCATTTAATTGACCTTAAACCTTGCAAGGAGACCATAGCTCGAGAGCTGCACCACCATGGCACTAAGCAGCCCTTAGTAAATCATTGGGAATGTACCATTTCCATAAGCAGTGAATAAGAAACAACCCTATGAGTGGGTGTAAGCTACCTATACTACGAGAGTTCGGAGCTCTCAATGAACCACAAGTTAGTACTACGCTTTAGGGCCCAGACTTCCAAAAGATCAACCAATGCTAAATATGTTAAGTAATACTAAAGGATGCACCTTGATTATATGTTGTGTAATTTCAGTCAAAACTAATGCGAAGAAGCATCCCAACCTATGAGTCTCGCACCTTAGCGCCCAAACTACCCTACAGCGAAATTGACTACAATAAAAGCCTTAGTATCCAGCCATGGCATACACCTTTTCCAAGGCTAAATAAGGGATATCTTAATATGTAAGTTATATGCATTCAAGGCTAGAACATTAAGAGTTTTTTAGAAGATCGATATGTTATCCATGTGGTCTAGGCCACAACTAACACCAACAATAGCCTATCAGGTTTCCTATCTCTTTGTAGTTACAGTGTTCAGTGAAAAATATCTAAATCAACAATATTTTCTTAGAGTTCAACCTAAAGCAAATGATTCAAGTATTTGGAAAGGTATTCTTTGGTCCCAAGATTTAATAGAAAAATGAGTGTGTTGGAAACTTGGCAACGAAGATAGTTTCAATTTTAGAAATGAACCTTGGATCCAAGATTACTGAATGAAAAGTTCCTAGCTCAGGTAACAAGCCAATTATAGAATGTTCCTCTGATCATTGACCTGTGCTTCTAGAACAATCATTGGAATCAGGATATTTAGAAATTATTAACAACCTGTGGTGCCAACATTTCCTCTTTTGTTTTAAGTGTACGTCTTCCTTCAGATTAACAAGATATTCTCATATGGTATGGGACTAAAAAAGGTAAATTCTCTATTAAGGATGCCTATTGGACTCTGATAAAATCCTGAAACTTTAATACCCCTCGTTGCATGTGGAGTAAAGTCTGGAAAGCTAAAATTCTTACAAGATACAAACTCCTCTTATGGAAAATCCTTAATGATTACCTAACTACTAAAAAATAAGATTGGTAAGTTTAAACAACTTGATAACTTAAACTTCCCATTGTGTCACAAAGAAGTAGAGGATGTTGAGTATTTGTTCATTAGGTGTGACATACTAAGATCTTGGTAGTTCCAATGGAAATGGAATTTCAATTAGCATTTTGTTAAAAAGCAAGACTTGATTTCTTATATAAAATTTATTCCTGATCCACCTAAACATTAGTTGCCAAAGGACATACAATCCAAAATGTTTACTTTAGTCCATCCAACATGATAGAACAATTATGGTGGGTGAAAAATTAAATTGTTTTCAAACATGCTGATCACAACCAAGTTATGCACTTTAATAGACTTTCTTCAAGAATTATGATAAGTCCCAAATGTAGGTTGTGTTTCTCTTCGGGTAAGAAAGGTACCCAATCTGAATTCACTAAGTTTTTGCTTGTTTTCATTGATATTAGTGGCTGCCTTAAATAGGAAAAAGCCTTACACATAAATTGAATATAATTCTACTCACACACCACTCTCATATAACTACCCCACTCAAGCATGATTGCTAAAAACATACATATATGAACTATTGGAAATAACTCACACCTAATTACTGAAAGTATGAAAGAAGAATACATAATTAATTGCTGAACATAACTACCACTCCACTAACCCTCACTCCCTGCCATTCACCCCACTAAGGACCCATGTATTTGGGTTTGGCTTATGCATTATTTGTGAATGTCTTGGCCTATCAATACCCCTCCCATTAATTGGATCCTTGTTCTCAAGGTCCATCTGTGGAAATTGGTCCTGCAACCTTTCTGTTGGTTCCTAAGTTGCTTCCTCGACTAGAAGGTGCTTCCATTTCACCAAGCTTTCTTCAACAAGTTGTGTTCCATGTTTGATCCAGTGGTTGTCTAGAATAGTTTGAGGTTCTAATATAATTACCCCTTCATCGGTGAATGATGGTAACTCGATTTGTGTCATTCTTGGAGTTTCGTTGTTGGCTTGGTATCATTTAAGTTGTGATACATGGAACACTAGATGAATTTGTGCCCTTTATGGTAATTGTAATTTTTATGCCACTGGGTTGAGCTTCTCTAAAATCTAGTAGGGTTTATAAAAACGGTGAGCTAATTTCTGATGCACCAATTTGAAGATAATTTACTGGTAGTATGCGTGTAGTTTCAAGAGTACCATGTCACCTACCTAGAAGGAAATGTCTCTTTTCTTCTTATCAGCCATCTGCTTCATTCTATTGATTGAGCTCTCTAATTTGACTTTAAGTTTCCTTAGTAGTTCATCACAAGTTATGAGGTGTTAATCAACCTCATGTACTACTGATAGTCCATCCTTGTATGTTGGAATGAAGGGTGGAAACTTGCCATACAATGCTTGAAAATGGGACATCTATGTGGACATGTGCTAGGTTGTATTATACTAGTATTATGCCCACGGTAAATAGTTGCACCATTGCCTTGGCCAATGGTGAACAAAACAATTGTTCAAAGCAGCAATTGATGACTTCTATCTGACCATCTGTTTGTGGGTCATATACATAATTGAGCTATAATTTGGTACCTGACATTTTGAAGAATTCCTTCCAAAAATTACTGATGAAGATTGGGTATCGTTCATTGAGAATTGATTTAGGCATGCTATACAACTTGATGACACCTCCCACAAATCTTTATGCTACTATTTGTGCAGTAAAAGGATTATTTAAAGTAAGAAAATGAGCAGACTTACTCAGTCTATTAACCACTACTATGATGGTGTATTTTTCTTGAGAAATCGATAAGCCTTCAATAAATTCTAATGTGATGCCGTCCCATACCTAGCATGGCATTGATAGGGGTTGAAAAAGCCCAATTGGAGCTAATGTCTCAGTTTTCACTTTTTAGTAGACCCTACATCCTTTTATGAAACATGGACCCTGAGCACGTCATTTATGCATTTTGTCCCATGTGTAAATGCCTCACTGGAGATGCTAGTGTGGTACATACATGAGCAAAAAGGGTCAATTGTGTTTGGTTGGCTTGTAGTGGTCTTGTGAATTTCCTTTGGAAAAATGAGCTAGTAATCTCTCATGCGTGCAAGGTTGATGGATTCCTTCTACATTTTTGGCTTGAACATTCGAATAGCTTCAGCAATGTCAAGCTTGAGACCACCCATAAAGGTGCCAACCAACCTCTTTTGTGTCCATCTGTGCACTTGGTTGCCTAACCTCTCAAATTCCTTCCAATAGTCCATTAAGGAACCCACTTGTTGAACCCTTGATAGAGCTTCATCAAAGTCCTTGCATTCAGATGGTCTAAATCGAGGCCACAACTCCTCTTTAAAAACTGCCGACGTCATCGCTTGTCCTTCTTCCCTGTGAGCTCGGCATAACCATTGCTACCACTGGTTCACTTCACCCTCAAGATGAAATGATACCAAGGAAAATCTTTGAGCCTTCATGATGCCTTGATACTTGAAGAACTAATCAACTCTGTTGAACCATTATGTCAAATCATTGCCGACGTACCTAGGAAACTCAAGGTTGGCCATTTTAGATGAAAACATCTGTCGACTTTCGTTTATTTCTTCTTTGTTCTCCTCCCTATTGAAATGAGAGCAACCAATTTGATCATTGTTATTGATGTTAGACCCTTCCTTATTGGACAACAAAGCCTCAGATAATATGGTGATGGTTTCTTCTAGTTGGTATATCTTGTCAATAATGCCAAGTTCCATTCTACTCATGCCATTTTGAAGTCCACCAAGCCCTTCTTCCAAATTATCGATTCTCTCCTTGTTGGTGGTCATTGTAACTTGGCTATGATACCAATGATAAGTCCCAAATGCAGCTTTTGTTTCTCTTCGAGTGAGAAAGGTACCTAATCTGAATTCACTAAGTTTTTGCTTGCTTTCATTGATATTAGTGGCTGCCTTAAATACGCAAAAGCCTTACACATAAATTGATTACTGCTAGAAATAACTCACACCTAATTACTGAAAACATGAAAGAAGAATACATAACTAACTGTTGAACATAACTGCCACTCCACTAGCCCTCACTTCTTTCCACTAGCCTTCATTCCATGTATTTGGAGTTTGGCTTATGCATTCTTTGTGAACTTTGTGGCCTATCAAATTACAAAATTCTCTCATATCCTTTTAGACCCAACTTTACATGATGATATAAAAGAGGAAGGTAGTGTTATTCCATGTCATTGACAACCTTCTTCAACTTTCAATGGAAATAAAGTTAATTTCAATATTATTTGGAAAAATGAAAAAGCAGGTGTGAGATTTATAGCAACGGATCATCATAGTAAAGCTTTTCATACTTGGGTTAGATATAAAACAACTAATTCCATTGAATACGCTGAAGCAGCCACTTTTTCAAATTCTTTCAATTTCCTACTCCATCATCATAACTGAGCTGCCTATCTAGAAGGTAATAACGAAGTGATTATTAATGTTTTTCTTGATGAAAATTGGCAAGAAGTTTCTAAAAACACTATAACTATCCTTAAAGACCTCAATAAGGGTCTTTATAAGTTCTCCATTATCTCTATAACATGGATTCCTAAATAATTAAATAACAGAGCTCATGAAATGATACAATGGGCTAGCAGAAATGGCTTGGCATGAGACATAAATTTTTATCTTTTGCCTTATGGCATCACGGATTCCCCTAGCAGAATTGCTTGGCATGAGACATAAATTTTTATCTTTTGCCTTAGGGCATCACGGATTCCCCTTCAAAGAGGAATTCTGAATAGACTTTTTGTCTATTCACTTTTAGGGAAAAAACATTCACCTCATATTTTCTCTCTCTTACAATTTAGCATTCTTGTTACAACACATGCAATTATATAACTTTTCATTGTTATTATATTATATAGTATTGATTTTATCTATTTTTTTCTTTTTCACGTACTTAAATTTTGTTTCATGTTTATTATAGTTTATTGTTTAACTTCTTTAATTTTATTTTTCAGTTTGCATAGATATTAAACTACGTTATTTAATCATATTAGAACTTATTTAATTTTTTTTTATTTTTGGATCAAAATACACATTTCTTATTTATCATTAATGGACATAAGAATCACTCTCTATTTTCTATCATCCAAGGGTCTCAATTTAATTTGAGTTTAAAAACTTAATTTTTTCATTTAAATACCAAACAACACCCCATTTAATATTATGATCATCCAAACAATACAAAAATTGAGAGAAAATTCATATTAGAGACTTTTTAAAATGTTTTTTGAAGAAAGATTCAAGATTGGTGGAGTTAGCTCTTTTGGCTTCATTTATTCTTCTTTAATCAAATTCTTTTCTCTAAAATTTTTTTTCTTGTTCCTTTTACGGACCCTTTAATTCTTTTATTTAGTTTAATTGATTCCATGAATAACTAAATTTCTTGAGATGATTATGAGTAATTTCAAGTTCTAGACTATGATTTAATTTGACTTTATGTTATGATTCAATTAATGTTTTGATTTTTTGAGTTGATAGTGTGTTTAATTCCAATTTAAATGTTAAGAACATGCTAGATTTTTGGATCAAGTGTACAACTGCTTTGAATTTTGGTTATGTTTAATGTTAAATTATAATACTAGTATGAAATTGCTAATTTTTATAATTAGAGTGGTAAGTTGTGATTTTTAATTACAATTGTGTTTAAATACTTAGGTTAGAAATTGTTAATGATATCTATTTTATCTAATTTATTTATTACTTTTTTACTATCATAATATAATAATTGAATTCTAGTATGGTAGTTAAAGAGTTAGGTTGATTAATAATTTAATTATTAATCAATTAAAAAATAAAAAATTTTAGGCGAATCTAAAATTTTAAAGCTAATGTCATTAATTCAATAAGGTTCTAATTTATAAAATAGGTTTCAATTTAAAAATTAATTTGGATCATGATATAATTGATTAGATTGTATTCACATAATCACAATATCTCATTGTTTACTCCAAAGAAATCTTGTCTTCACTACATTCTTTATTTTATTTTTATAAAAAATACAAAAAAATCTTTTTATTATGGTCATTAATATTAAAATTGTTTCAATCTTGTATGGATAATGACCCTTATTGTCAACCATTCATTCTTCATTGCATCTGAACTTTTTAATTTTTAATGTTATGTCATGTTTATTCAATTTAATGGGAAAAACCGTGAAAGATTAGTGTTTTTAGTAACTTAGTTATATCCTTTTAATCATTAGGTATTCATGTCGACCCATATTCTCAAAATGGTATAATAGTAGTCTCTTAATTTACTTTAAGATATACAAATAATCTAATTTCATGTCTTAAATTAGATATTTCATCACATGCTTGCCACATGTGATATAAATGAAGGATATTTATGTCATTCAAAAGATTTTGTACTTTAGTAGTACCCCTATGGAACAAAATGTATGCATGTGAACCCATAATTTCATAATACTGTCCATACATTTAATTTTAGGTACACCATGGTCCAAAATTAAGATTTAATTTGGTCAATTATTAAGATTTAATTGAGAATTTTAGGATGTATCATACACATGGTTATAAATTAAAGGCAAGTTTATCCTTAAAGATATTTTTTGGCAATGAACTACTTCTTAGTCTATAATCAACCATTTCTTTTACATTTTTTTGCATGAGCATCATGTCACATGATTTTATAATACAATGTCGAAGTATTAGAATATTTTTTTATAGTCATGTCATTAATATGCCCATCATATTTACTAAGTGGTACTCTCTGTTATTTATTATGTCTTATATTGATTCTCAATGTATCTTATGCTTATTAGTGTTCATCTTTTGTATGTTATTCTTTATCTTTTGCTTTAGATGTCTTTCTAAAAAAACTAAGGTGTGTTTTTTAAGTTTAAGTACTTGATTGTTATCTTCTCTTTCCTTTGTATTTGTTGCTTGTTGTAGTTTATTATGTGTATTTTTATGTCATATAGATTATTTACTTGTCTTTAAGACTCTTACATGCATTGTTATAACTAGACAAGTATGCTTAATGGACACTTTTGTTGGTTTGGATTGTTCATACTTTTTAAGTATGTCTCTTGTTTCTAGTTTTGAAGAATCATTCTTTCTCATTTGCTTATATATTCTATTATCAAATAAAAGCCTTAAGTTTTTATTGCAAAGTCATCCATTTTCCTTTTATTTTTATTGCAAAACCATTATATTCAACATGAGCTAATTCCTTTACGATTTTTTAAGACTCTTTCAATTGTTGACGATCTCGTTGTTTCTACAAGAAAAAAAAGTTAATAATGTTGTAATGAATTTTTTTAATTATTTAAAGATGAGATTGCTTTTCATTTTTCATCAATGGATAGGGCATATGTTTAAATTTTTAATAAAATCTTAACTTTGGACTACTCATATACTTAAAATTAAATGTAAAGACTATTAATATATTGCTATAAAAATATGGGTCTACATATGTACTTTTTGTTAAATATAGATATTAAAAATATATCAAACCCTCTAAATGATACAATTATTCTTTATTTATATCATATCTATCAAACATGTGGTGAAATTCTTAATCTAAATATAAAATTAGATAATTTTTATACCTTAAAGTAATTAGATGAACTATTATTGTATTATTTTAATAATATGAATCAATAGGACTACCTTTCGATTAAAAATGATACTATTGAGATACCAAACCCTTTTTAGTCCAACTTAAGCATAAGAGAATAACAATTGACCGCATGATGGTTATATAGTTCTATTGATTTTATAATTATGTATATATATATATAAAATAAAAATTGTATGGTTATATAAAAAATTTGATGCATGTGAGGTGTGAATTTAAACAGTAATTGACATTTATCTTAATCTTTTGAATTTTTTATTTTTAAATAATATTTTTTATTTTTAAAATTTAAAAAATATATAAAAATAAATAAATATTATGATGAAATTATTTTGATAATAAAAAAAACTATATAAAACAAATTAAATATTATTTTATTAAAATATTTATTATCAATTTTATTCAATTATATTATATAAATTTGTCAACAAATACAATATAAATAATTATAACATAAGTTATTCTAATATGATTATACTTAATCAATTAGATACAATGTAACATGTAAATAGGGTAACAATTTTTCCCATAAGAAATGAAATCAATGGAGAACCAAAATTTTGACACCAATCGAGGAAAGCTACCGTGGGCAATGGAGTGTGGTTGGTAATTACCGACCCGTCAAGCAAAACAAAACACATTAAAGCCAATGAAACAAAAATAAAAACACGATACAATGCACTAATTAATGAGTTGTGTCATGCACAACCCAATCCAATGATGAGTGTGGTGTCCTATATTCAAAGATGACTCTGATTAGTATGAGTATAATTTTGTAATTATTTTTGTAAAGCAAATGGTTTTCCTAGTACAAATGCTTAAATGTTAATTAGTTCGCGTGTTTGATACGTGAATATAACAACTAGAGAATTTTTCTTTTTTTAAGATATTTATAATCTCTTATTTTCAATTTATATTTTAATTAAAAAATAAAATATATTATAAATATTATATATTAAGCATAATTTAAATTGAATTATTATCCCTTAAACTCTATTCAATCTTAAAATCCAATGTTAGATCACAATAATATTATTATTGTGATGTTAAGTCATTAGACTATTTAATATTAAACTACGAGAGTTATATCTACGTTATTTTGTTATATGTGAAGTAATTTCCAAACTTTTTATACCATATATATGAGTAAACTAATATTTAATGGTGTAATTAGATTCCAATTGTCGTTACTATTAGTTAAAATAAATTTTTGAGAGCTCATTTGGTCAAATATAACACAACAAAGAAGAAATTTGATACAAATTTTATCGAGTTTGATTTAACATGACCCATAATTTGTTTTCTTTATCGACTCATTGGCTTTTAACTAATTTGCAATGTCATTTTTAACTCCAAATAGAGTGCTTCCTTTAACTTAATCAAACAGGACGGACTAAAAGATATATGAACAATATAGCCATAACTATATGCCATTACAGTTAAAAAACATGTAAGTAATTAGTGTTATGTGCTCTAGAAGACACCAAAATATAATATTTCCAACCAACAAACTAGAAAGCAATTTTATTGAAACAATTCGAACCAGAATTTACTAACAGCTTCAAAATGAAGAATCTTTTAATGAGAAAAATCCTCCATGATTGTATACTAATACGTCTATTTACTTGTTAGTTTCTTTAATTTTCTTTTGGTGGATTGGAAATAATTTACAAGATCAAACAAGAAATGAGTCTACGAACTATGAAGGGGAGAAGCAAAAAACCTAAACTCAGTAGATCTAGAACTCAGCAATTTAATAAAAATGAAATCAAAATTTCATTAACATGATATGATATGGCTCACAGATTCTTTTTTCTTTTCCTTTCTTAGGGGGGGAAAGCTCACAAGTCAGGACGATGAATTACACATTTCAGCTTTCCCTGCTAGTGATTAGTAATCACTATGCGTCGTGCATAGACTTGTATAAAAATGTACACAAACAGTTACAACAGCTACCATACAGATTTCGGTGCCAAAAAGGAACTAAATTACAAATAGCAATACCAAGTGTCAACAAACCCCACAATGAAGTATAAATACAGACCTGGCATATGGTACCAACGCAGAATATATAATAGCTTCTCGTAGCATAATGGCATTTAGGACTTAACATCTTTGAGTACTCCCCCCTTTTCAAGCTCACCAACTAGATCTCTAAGAGACGGAACCTTCATGGCCAAAGTCCTGTACAGCCTAGAATACCTAGCTCTTGTTCCATCTGCTGTCCTTGCCAATGCAAGCAAGCTTAAGGCCTCAGGGAGTTCTGCAAATACTTGTTTTATCTCTTCCAAGCTCATATTTTCAAGTACAGATGGCCTTGGGACAACCCTAACAATCTCAACACCTTTAGGTTCCTGAACCCGAGCATCTGCTTTAATAACAAGCTCTGAGTTTGAGTTTGCTCCACACTTGATGATGAATGGGATGGTTGAGCCCGTATTGAACTGCAGGACATTCCACTGTGTCACATCTGTCTCAGTACTAACCCCTGAATCTGAAGACAACTTGCGAATATGTGATGCTTGAAGTTGGTCATCATCCTCAGGAATTGACTGTAATAGTGTATTAAGAAGTCAATATCAAGGCAGATATTTTGGCAAAAAAGCTGAGGGTGACAATAATGATTATAAATAAATAATTGATACACCATACATACTTGAACCACATGACGAGCATCTGCAATTTGCTTCTGGGCACATGGATGATCAACATTAAGAAGGGAAGGCATGCGTTCAGTAAGTTCATCTAGAGATTCAAGCAAAGCTTTCTTCTTACTTCTACTCAAGGAGCCCCCAGAGGATTGTCTCACTATTTCCTGTTCATAAAAGATTCACACTAGTTTGTTTCTATCTACAATCATCGTATAAAAAGAACACGCTGAATATGAAGGAGATGAAACCTTGACTTGCTTCAATATGCCATCAAGTGATATCAAAGACGCTAAGCGTGCATCTTCAGCAGCCGTAGAAGGATTTTGTACAGGTGGACCACCATCTTCTAATGTTAGTAAGGCCACATCACTTCTCATTTGTTGCAGAATCTGATGAAGCAGTAAATTTAATGTTGCTTTAAGCAAGATAAATATATCTCATCCAGCTAACAGTAATTAACCCGGCTATGGCACTATCATAGGGATAGAGATATTAAATAAGTTCCCTCCTAAACCAATGGCGCTTAAGCTATTTGATGAAAATAACAAAAGAAAATTTGCTAGACCATAGTTTCCCTTTTTACTCAGTTAAGGAAGCAAAAAGCCAGTGACCTATAAGGTATATCAAGCTATGTTACATGGACTGAGGAAGAAGTGTCCGACACGGATGCGTGCCCAGAGGTCAGATTTGTTAGTTTGTTAAATTTAAGATAGTGTAACACAGATAATAAGCGTCCAATTTTTCAACACAGGTATGGGGACATACCAAATTGTATAAATTATTATATATAGTTAGTTATTGTGTACTCAAGATAATAGTTCTTTTTTATTTTTTTATTCAAATATTAATTTTTTCAATTTTTTTTTTAATTTTTAATAATTGTTATCCATTGTGATATTATTTCTTAAATTAAAAGTGATTAATTTTCAAAATTTATGAAAGCCCATTTATTTTCTAACTAAAAAGCCCATAATATAAATAAAAAGGAAGCCCACGTTTAAGCTGGCTACTAGATTTGTGTAATGTTATCTCGGATAACAAAAATGTGGATTGGTTTAGCAACACTTATAATAAACAGAAAATCCCAATCTAATATTAGTTGCTCTAGGTCTTCTCTCATCCAAGTCTTCTTCAATAACAGCCGGTTGACACAACCTTCTTTCTTTCTTTCTTCTCCTTTAGTGGGATTTTGTTGAGTCTGATGCGTTTTCCATACCAGTGTCGGCATCATGTCGCAACAACACCAGTTCCGTGGGGAAAAATGTGAAGTCCAAGTAACAGAGATATCAAGATACAGTATGAATAAATATGATGAGAGAAGAAACTGGGACAACTAGGCAGGGTCCCTCTGTTTTAGTGTAAATCAAAGAAGATGAGTATATTTTTCCTTGTACAGGGTACATGTTTCCCTATCACCTAGAAAATTGAATAATCATGAAAGCTACAGTTGAACTCATGCACATAACATGGTTAAGAATGATACCTTTCTTCTTTTGTGATCAACAGACTCAAGAGCTGAACGCAACTTGGCTACTTGTGCTGCATCTTCAGCCTCTTCTGTAGCCAAGGTACCAGCAATATCCTGATAATAACAAAAAGAAATTTATTTCTTGATCAATGGAGCAACTTGTAGATACATCAACTACACTCAAGAGAGAGAAACAAGTAATTGAGACTTGAGAGTAGGTGGTAGCATGGAGAAAACGACTAATTCCACAAATGATTGACTATTCTTTGCATAGGCACATGCATCACCAGCATTGAGTCTCAGCAAATAAAACCATTAGATGAATTCAAAAGATGCAGGGTTCAAGTGCATTTCTTCTCTTCTTTTTATCTGGGTTCCTGTGCATTCAAGTAACCAATGAAGGACAATAACTACTAAATCCTTACCTTCAAGTGCTGCAACTGAGTTGAAAAGACTCGCTTCGCATACTCAGACAGAAGCTGTCCTAGGGCATCTGTACTAGGAGGTATTGCAGCCCCAAGTCCAGCCATCCAACCGTCCATAATCGTAGTTGAAAGGAGCTCCAATTGACCAGTTGACCCACTAGATGCATCATTTCCAGTAACAGAAAGAAAGTCGAAATTCTCTGCAAGCCAGGATCTAGTTTGACGCTGCAGTTCCCCTGCTGGAGTATGAACAAAGAGGGCAGCAAGAGCCTTATTTCCAATAGCATAACTCTTGGCACCCTCATGTATTTCCCTAAGCTTTCCACCAGTAACCTGTTGCTTTGGACTATCCTGTATATTCAGGGCTTTAGTCTCACATCCATATATATCATTTAGCATTTGCATCATGAAGAAAAATCCACCACAGAAAACCACACAGAATATGCATAAATAGCAGAAAGCAAATGAGGGTGGAGAGAAACCTGATCAAGCCCACGTATCTTTGAAACAACAGAAGACAGCTTAGACTTCCTTTCTGGCTTTAAATTTACTTTAAAGCCTTGGATCTGCTCATCAGCATAACGAACAGGAGATCTTCCTGGACTGCTACCACGACTGGAACTTCTGCTACGTCCAGTATAAGCCTTTTCTAGAAAACACTCGATAGAAGAAACCTAGAAATTCAAATATTGAACTCATATTATCACAAAGGGGTGCAACTGCTAGCTATCTTCTAACCGAAAATTTGCAAGCAAAAAAAAGGGCATGATTCATGCCTTGATTGACTGCAGCTCTGGTGATCTGGCGAGCAAAGATCTAATATACAAAATTCTCACTCGAGATACAAGCATTGTATCCATTACCCTCTTAGGTTCCATCTTACGAATGAAAGAAAAAACAGAATCCCTTATTTCAGCAAGTATCTCATGCTCTCTAGAAGCCCCAGCTTTAATTACAGCAGCTAAAACCTGCAACGTTGTAATGTAAAACTCACTTTCAGAAATCATTACTTTTCTTTTTCATTACAGCAACTAAAGATTACCTAATCAACAATGCTGACAAAATGTAAAGCCAATTAAAGAAAACATTAGCAAAGTACAAATAAAAATGTGATACACGCACTATTGTTCTACTCATAAAATGTGACCATCCAAGCATCATCGAAGCTGCAGATAGAATACAACAAATAAGTCAACATGATGAGAGCATAAAAAGCGCTGAGTCATGCCAAGTAGTAGGCTGCCCAAATTGGTTTAAATTGAGATTTTTATCAACCTAATCCCAAGACTAAACAGGAAGATTTACGGTTTACATTAAGAGTAAATGAGGAGCCAGGCCAACCAGTGAACTGCCTGAGATTGGTTTGCAATATCTTATTCAGCTGATCCCAAATGAGATCGAGAAGTTTCAATTGTTCAAGCCACAATGATGATGAAGTATGGCATACCTATCAGCATATCATTGTAGTACATTACCTAAAAGTCGTAAGTTTTCAAAGTGAAACAAAAATTATTTAAGATATTTGTATCCACAAAGCATTGAGGCACCCCTGCCATCCCCTATACAAAGAAATAGTAAAACAAAAAACAAAAAAACGAATTACAGCAAGAATAGCAAATAAGCCAACACACGTAATTCATTGTTACATAGAACTGGTCAACAATGTCAATTATAACATGCCTCAATGGTACTAAAGAACAATGACAATGACCCAATCATCAATGGTACTAAACAAGAATGACAATTACCCAATCACCAAGCATACCAGCATCAAAAGCTTGTTTGCTCCATCTGAGATAGCAGCAAGACTGTCATACTGTTCAGGATCAAAATCATTTAATGCAGCAGTGAGATACTCTCCTGCTGGAGTCGTTTTAATTAATTCTGAACCTGATTTGACCAAAGCAAGGGTACCCTCGGCCTTATCTGCAGCTAATGGTGATTTAACAGATTCCACTGAACGAACTTTATTATCAATCCTGTTTGAAGGCAATAGCTTAAAGATTTCATCAAGCAGAAAAGTATAATTGAGTATATTAATCATTCAATATAATTAAATACTACCTCGCCCCGTCCCGATGCTGAACATTTACCACTCCTTTGGACAATGGACTTGACAGCTGGAAGTCAAAATAAGTCAGAAATCTGGAAGATCCTCCTACGAATGTGATTTTGATCAAATCAAAATAATTTACCTTTGGTGAACTAGCCAAAGTTGCTTTCTCGGTTAAACGATCAAACAACTTCTCATTTTCTTCATGCAACCTCTGAAGAACACACAAAATCAGAGAGAAAATCAGATCTCCGCTCAGAGCAAAATGAAACTGAAAATAATGTATGAAACTAAACCCAAGCCATTGACAATAACTGCTCATAATTTCCACCTTATAGGATAGAGTAGATGTAAGTGGAGGATAAATATTTCTTAAATACATCTCTCTTTTGAAGTAAAATAAATAAAAAATAAAGTGGTAGATTAGAATGAAAAATACTAACGCAAAAGGTCAAAAATACTATACAAATGAAAAGGAATAAATATAACACAGGAAGAATTATAAGTTATACGACCTCAATTAGTGCATCACGTTTCTTCAGTTCCTCTTCCAGTTTCTTAGTTACTGCAGAAGAGTCCATGCCATCCCCAGTTGCCTTTGAAACAAAGAGAGAACTAGGCCCTGATTCTGAGTTATCTATTGACCTAGTTTCACTAAGTTGTGATTCAATACTTTTCATTTTGGCCTGCGTCAAAAAGGGACAAGTAAGAGTAATTATTATGCAATTATAACAATAGAACATTTTGGATGAGGAATGAAAAGTAAATTCTTCATTTGTTGATGAAACTTCATGTTGACTAAAAAGAAAAAAATGCAATGTAACATCTAGAAGTGGTCTGTTTCACAGTGATCCTTCATTTCTATTCCCATACTCGTGCCAGTATATATGAGATTGATATCTGAAAGTGAAAAGTGGGGACTGGGTGATAGCATATGAAATCTTTCAAGGTAAATGAATTCAAGTCTGACATACGTATGAGGATACTAAAAGAGAGAAGTAACCTGCAATGTCTGAATGGTTGATTCGCATTGTTGTATCTGCTTTTTTTGCTCTTGTTCCAACTGTAACAGTTGAGCGACTTGATTTTTAAGCTGAGCATTTTGCTCCTTCTCGATACTATGCTTATCTGCAAGCATAATACTCTCTGACTGCATAGAGCAAGAATGTTGAGAAAACTCAGCAATATTATTAACCAATTAAGCTACAAGATCAATATTAAAAGTAGGCACCAAATAGCAACAAAACCATAATAAACTAACTCAATCGTTATTTAAAAAAAAGCATGCTTAGACCCAAATATAACATATACTCATCTACTTAGTCTACCTCCTAACAACTTGAACATTTAGGAAAATTGATTCCTTACTCTCCTCTAACTTCAAAATTTTCACTAATATTAAATAGGTCACTTTCTATTACTTCCACCTCACTTAAAGTCTATCCCTGCCTGATGGACCCTTCAAAAGTTATTTACTATCTATTTAGTCGATGAGATTTTGTTTAACTCCATTTGATAGACCTACAAAACAATCTACTCAACCCAAAAGTGAGAGTCTATCACACTTGTTTACTTATCCCACGAGTAAAAGCCCATGAATTAAGAGTGTTAAAAAAAAAAGTGCACATTAAGTGAGGTGGAGTGTTAATATCCAAATATAATATATAAGAGGATAATCAATCCACCTCCTAACAACTTCAGCTTTTAGGAGAACTGATTACTAACTCTCCTAACAAATCATTTGCTAACAAACTATTCACCAAACTTGAGAAATTTGAAGGAAAATCCATAACTTACTAATAATATGCCAACATTGAACCCAAAAAAAAATATTAAGCTAACAAAGAGCACATATAAAGGATGTTTTATAAAGAATAAAATCATTATTTATTTATAGAACCTTTCATAAGAAGAGTACGTATATAAATAGTAAATAAATATATGGCTCGACAAATTCCATAAAAAGACCTCCAATCTGAAAAGGATTAGATAATAATAAATGTAAAGAATTCAACAATCCATCAAAAACTTTAACCCATTAAATAAAGTTCCAAAATTATATATCAAACAAATGTTAAAACTAACTTTTGCCCACCTCCCACAAGTTCCCACAAATTTAAAGCTTATTGGTAGAATGGCAACCTACATGGTATAACATGATATCAATAACCTATGTTACACTCACTCATTTAGGACTCCAGGTGTCCTGAATTTTGGCAAGTTTATAGGGAGTCAGACACTCATACTTTGTTCATTTTCAGTAATTTTTTGCCAATACATGTCATATCCATCATACACGGCCCATGGGCATGTAATGAAAAAAGAAGATGCAGAGGCTATAACAACTGCGGCTGGCACACCTTTAAAATCTTTAACTTCCAAGACAAACTACAACTAATATAGTAAACAGTTAAAAAGATAAAAAATCACCATTTCATAGTTCTTTAAGATATTTAAAGGTAATGTAAAATAATGATGAGTAAAAAACTCATTCCATTCAAATGAAGACCTAGGCCTAGCATATTAATTAGCTATTTTAAAGGGGGGATAACTGGAATGTTAAAAGGGAAAAAAATGGAATACTATATATTTAATATTATTATAAATTGAATATTAGATAATCATCATTATACTTATTAGTTTAGAAGTCTTACTTAGAATCCTATTAGGATTAAGGTTTCATTCTTAATACTCCTATAAATATTAATACACAATTACACAAGTAATCTCTCAGTAATATTATGAATGGAGAATATGACTTTATTTATCTTTCTTGTTCTCTTCACATACTTTGATTGTCTACATTGCTTCCATTTTATATTTCTACTTAGTATCAGAGTCACATTCCTTCCTAAACATTTCTAATCTATTTACTATCTCCGTAATTACGTGAGTACCTCTATCCCAAGTCTCTATTTTTTCTTTATTTAAAAAAAAATCAGATTATATCAAAAAAGGAAGGAAAAAAAAACAACTAACCACCACCCTCATCTACAATCATCTTCATCTCTCTCGAGGACCCAACCTAAGTTGCCACTTGCTCCACCGTCCGCCACCATTAGACCAGTGCTGATGCCATTCGACACATTGTTGCTGACACTGCCAGCCTTATCACCAACCACTAGTCTCTCAGTTCACAAAACCACTGCAACCATTCAAATCTTAAGCCTAGTTGCCAACCTTTACAAGTCCATCCATCGCTGTTGTCAGCCAACCTAGTAATGATGTTGTTGCACCTACCTAGAAGTCGACTCCCAATTCAAGCTATCACTTGGGTTGCGCACGTTGCTGCCGCTTCTTCAAACCTGGTCATTGCCTCTGCCTCCCAGAGTTCACCACCGAAAGTCATCCAGTGTCTCACAAATGGGTTACGATTTCTCTCCTCTAAAAGTTGCAATCTTTTTTTTATCTATGAAATCGAGATTTCACGAATATATGTCATGGAAGATGCTAGTTGTGGCAGCCGATAAAGTTGGGTTCATTCAACTTCAGGAGGATAGGTTTTTCAGGTGATCAAGGGGTGCACATGGACTTTTCTTTAATGGGTACTGTTTTCACTCTTTAGGTTGATGAATAACTCCTTTTACAAGTTCTATCTCCTTTTTATCTCTCGTTGATTAATAAGGGGGGTTTCCTATCTTATGCAAGAGATGTTCAATTGTTCATTGTGATTTTTCCTAGTGGTTGGGTTCTACTTATTCCATCTCTTGGCAATAATATTTCTCCACTTAAATTGTTTTGCCAAAAATTTCTCCCCAAGAATCTTCAAATAAATTTAGATGTAGTTTAATGCTCACATTTCTAAATGTTCTCAACTATGGATGAGTTCACATGCATTCCCTCTTGACTATTTGAGTACTACTCTATTTGCTGAAATTAACTTGCATGTTTAGGGTTGTTTTGCTCTCTCCAACTGATTTGGTTAATTTGGGTTGATTAGCTATTTTGGGCTAAATGGTTGTTTTCAATTTATTGAACTGCTGATTTGAATATCTTTCAAATTCTTTGGCCTATGATTGGCTATTTAGGTAGTATGAGATGATTTGGTGTGTTATTGATTGGACTTTTGGTTACGGACACATACCATTGACTTTAAACCTACGTTGTTCTATTATTGACGTGGGTTTGTTTCAATGGATCTATGTTGATTATGTTTTGTTAATTGTGGCCAACAACAATTCAGGCTGCAGAGAAAGTTTTTGTGTTGCTGTCAACCATTGAACACCTGACCTTTGGCTTTTTCTGTGGTATTAGGTTGTTAGTTCTTTTATGGTTTAGTTGTTGGATTTATTGTCTCTACTGCTCTTCTATGGTCTGATATTAGAGTACTTGCTATTATATGGTTATATGCACTAATTGAGATTACCATTCGATTGATTGAAGATCGCTTGTTATATATTTCTATCAACCCAATTATAAGGTTTTCATTCTAAACTCAATAAAATTTGAGTTTTACTTCTATTGCCTTATAAAGGGTTATGATATTAAAAGATGTATTTTATATTTCAAAATCCAAATTGGACATATTTAATATTTATAAAGAGTAAAATAGTTAGAGTGTGCCTTCCTTATACCTGTTATGACTATCTATACTACTACTGCTAACTACCTCAACTTTTCGAAGAGCCCTTTTCTCTATGGTTTTGCACCACCGCTTTATCAACCTACACCACCACTTACCTTTTATGAGTGGTTATACTATTGTTTAACTCATGCGATCACATCCTCTGTTGCTTACTAGGTTACAGGGATTTTTCTGTGTTACCTTCACTTATAGGGATAATCTACTACGTGTGACCTACAATTTTAATTAAGGTTAACGTCCTCAACACAGTGACATCCATTATTTATAGTTGTTTCTAGTTGGTTCGGTGATTGCTTTTATACCCATAACAAAACCTCCTTGTAAGCATCTTTGAGATTCAACTTCAAATGTGGCGGATCTATTCGTGTTTTTCTATGTTGTTTGTAATTGTCCAAACTGAACTTATTTATGTTCAACTTGAGAGAGAAAATTGAAATATTATATATTTAATATTATTATAAGAAGAATATTAGATAATTATCATTATATTTCCTTATTAGTTTAAGAGTCTTATCTAGAGTCTTATTAGAATACACATATAATCTCCCAATACTATCATGAATGGAGAATATGACTTTATTTATTTTTCTTATTCTCCTCCCACAACTTTGATTATCTAAATTGCTTCTACTTTATATTTCTACTTAAAATATCAAGCAACTCAATGCATGTAACATGATAAACTTCCTGTGAAATATAACTCAATATGAAACCTATAGCAATCCATCAATACCTTTAAATCTGATTGTACTGCAGATGAAACTTGCCAAGCCTTCTGAACCTCATTGAATAACAGGACACATTGGTCATTTGCATCCTTCAAACCTTTTCTAAGCTCCAAAACTTCTTGTTTGAGATCATGGATTTCTTTTTCCTTATCATATAATTCCTTGCGAGTATCATTAGCCTACAAGAACCACCAAATGAACTTCATACAAAAAGCAAGCAATTATAGAAGTGCTTACTACAACAATACAATGATTACCACAAAATATGCCAGAACTTAACTAAATGCAAAAATAATTATCTTTATTATACAATAGCCCAGTCTATATTTAGAGGAGACTTCAAATCAGTTTTAACCTGTTTTGAAGTTGTCTCTCCACCAATAACATATCATATACTCTCTTGGCTGTAGTTTCTGGTAATATTACTGATTGTGAGAATATTCTAGACTGGGGATGACAATAATGGCGTATCAACCTTAGAGAAGTCTAAAATGCTATCCCTACTTATATGTGTGAAATCAATATCGATACACAGTCTTGGCATGAGTGGGGTAGTTCCCTCACATACAGGGAAGTTTCACACGTGCTTCACGTTATTTTATTTTTATTGTGCTTTCTCAAATTTTTTCGATGGCCCAGTAGGACCTTGGGCCAGGAATTTGTGTCAGGAGTATACCAACCAGGGAATGAGCTGGGAAGATAAGTACGTTCCCAACCTTTTCATACCTAGGCCATTGGTGGTCCGACTCTTGAGACATGCCGTATATGTAGAAACATTGAATCAACAATATTTGTTACTAACCAAACTGAAATTGCAATAATCCACACTTTCAAATTCTCTAATAACCCCAGGAGAGAAAATTCAGAGCGAACAAAAAGAACTTACAATATCTCTCCATTTCTTGATTGTATCACGGTTTCCAAGGCTGAGAACAGCATTTCGTGCTCTAGAACCGAAATTTAGTGATGATATTGTCTCCACCAAATTTAAAGAATTTGGACAGACATTAAGAATCATCAAAGTTTTTGAAGTTCTGCCTATGGGGAAAAAAGTAAAGTATAAGAACAAAGCTTATTTGCCTTCAGGATAAACAATAAATGAATATAATGGAATTCTCCCCATTTTCAAAAGACACCACCGGGGGTACATATGACATAACTGATCCATAAAAGTTGCCCGAAATTAAATATAAAGAGTGAGACAAGGTCCATATCCATTAATGTACTGTTTTAAAGAAAGCACCTAGTTTATACACTTCCTATCAAATATAAAAGAATTAATCAATAGATAACTGTAAGAATGTTTAATTAAAATTGCTTTGGGAACAGTAGAATTTTTAAAGAGAGACAAAACAAGGATCTTAGAAGAAGTTGAAAGAACATGTAACATAGATTCCACAACTATGAGGAGAATCCTAGAGACTTAAAAGATCTCAAACAATCATCCTAACTGGCAATACTCTAGAGGTTAACAAACAGGAGGGGTTGTATAAAATCCAACAAAAATGCCCCTTCATTAAAATAAAATAAATAAATAACAGACATGTTTATACATCATAAAAGTCTTTGCACCAAGTAGATTATACCAACTAATCAAAACAAAACCAAATAAATTTATGTTTCTTCTTAAAGGAACTCATTTTCATAATACCTTCTTCCATTTGAGACTTAAAACCCAATCATGAATACACTACTCTCATAAACTATAAAGAGGATCCAATACCTAGTGAATCAGCAAGTACTTTTGTTAGCATTGAATTATCATACTGAATAACCTCCTTCTTTGAGGTCAAAGACGATAAAACATCTCCCAACCTACAGAAACAGATGAGTCAAAGTAAGATTAAGCACCAATTAAATTCAGAAAAATTGATGCAAAATAACTAGCCATCAACAAATAAGCTATTAAAGGCATATATGAACCAAATTTTCCTTCAAAAATAAAAAGCAGGCAATATCTCATGAAATATATAATATATTCATGGAAAACTAATTGTGCAAAAGCTTAATTACTCTCATATTTACCCAGGCACGGAGAGTTCAACATTGCTGTTAAAATACTCAGCATTTACAAAAACACAGTTTAAAACAACCACAGAACAGGGAAATAAATAAACACACTAGAGACAGCCAATCTTTCCTTGATTAGCAAGCTCGAGCAATGGAATAAAAGTGCTAAGTAACCTAAACTACATACGCCGAAAGTGATTTCATAACATGCAGGAGGTCCGTGATACGCTTAGGACTATCATCTTCGGTAATTGATCCCTCACTTCCAGCCAAATCAACAAGAGAAATTTTGCTGTATGAGTTTTCTCCAGTGATCAAATTGCTGTAATATATATGAATTGTGACAATCCTGCAAATCGCAAGAAAAAAAAATGTCACTTAGTAGAATAAAATGTAGACTATCTAGTAACACATAGACAGATAGATTATAGGATAAAAGTCAGATTCTCATACTACTTTGCTTTTGCAAAGTTGCACCTATGTTAAAGAGGAAATTTCTGTTGACCTTCTCACATTTCCTCTCTAGGAATACAAAAGTTTATCATCCTTGATGAAATTTAAACTAAAAAATAAAGGAGACAAACCCAGGCTCAAATTACATATGAGAAACTAAATAAAAAAATTTACATACGAGAATTGCAGAGATGCATGTTTTCTTAAGTGAAAAGTGGAGCAATTTTTTTACAGAGTTGGACCATACAAATGAGAAACATTGGACTTTGATTTGTCATTTCCTCGGATAAGATAGGCAGATTTAAGTACTTTGGAGAAGTCCAAAGGATTATCGACTTTCCCCTGCACAAGTTCTACTAAGCATTCTGGTGATCCCATGCTAATCTTCGGTAAAGAATCTCCATACTCCAAAAGCAAATCCCTTGCCTACAAGAACACAAAAACGATCTAGTCAAAATTGGTTTTTATGCTCAAATACCAAAGTTAAAATACCAAAGTCAACAAAGCAGGAATTACATTATAACCAAAAATAAAGATAGAAAAGGTGACGGTGTTAAAAAAAATAACGAACCTGATCATTGTACAGCTCAAAAACTGTAACAGAGAATTTAAATTGAGAAGTCAAAGTTAAATCAGAATTGGATAAATCAAAGAGCTCCTCAAAACAACGAGCATATAAACCACGGTCATGGCTACATCCTTCCTGAGAGAGATTAAAGAAAATTAAATGCCATGGAATTTACATGAGTCAAAGAACACCACTTGAAAAAATAAACATAAAACTTAAAGTGTCAAATTTCCCATAATTAAAACCATGAACAAAGTTAAGCACGCATCAAGTGATTAAAGTGGTTCTTTCCAAGATGTCTTTCTTTATTTACCTTTCCAGTGACCAATGAAAAATGGTCAAAATACCCTAGAGGTTCCTTTGTTTAGGTAAAAGGGACACATTGGTCCTCTTATGTTCAATAGGAACACGTTTAGTCCTATTGTTTCAAAAATTGGATACTTAAGTCCAATTAGTACAATGAAATTACAAAAATGATGAAAATATTATGTGTCAAACGCATACTATTTTAAAAGAAGTTCTAAATCAAGAAATGGCACATTAGAAAAGATTTGGTTATTTTGAAATGGTGAGGAAATGTAAGATTTCCATCAATTTTCAAACTCTATTATACTAATCGGACTAAATATGTACCTTGAAAGTAAGGATTAATGCGTCCCCTTTACTTGACAAAGGTAGTCCCTCACCCAATGAAAAATGTATTCGGATTATTGAATTCCAGCAAAACTTTTGAACTTTTTCCACAAAACTAGCAAAAGACCCCTCATTAACGTGTGTGTGTGTGTGTGTGTGTGAGAGAGAGAGAGAGAGAGAGAGACTAACCATGGTGTATGTCTTTCCTGAGTTGGTATGTCCATAAGCGAATACGGAAACATTATATCCATCCAAAGATGACTGCACCAATGGCTGAACGTCATTGAAAAGTTCAGCTGTGAAAAACAAAAATGTCAAAGACACTTGAGCAAGGCACCAATGTAGTTCACATGACAGTAAGAATCATTAAAGTACTAGTGTAATAACCTTGACCAACATGAGGTCCATAAACTCTGTCAAACTCAAAATTCTTCTTGGAGTTGGGGATGGAATCATCACCAGTATTAACACGGACAGTGTAATCATCAGGATATTCAACAATTGAAGGACCTTCATCCTCAAACAATGGTCTTGTACGACAAACTACCCTTATGTTTCCTGAACAAACAGAATAAGTCAAAAGTGCTGCCCCAAGTAGTTGGTCTAAACTTAAAGGGTTTATTTTATTACAGAAGCCGATGGAGAAAGAAGTCTAATAGGGAAAGTTCACATAAAACAGTACCTTTGGCTGTCAACATGTCGTTAAACAACCTTCTCTTCTCATTGATCAGTGGAGCAATTCTAGCTTCAGTTTCAAGAGCAAATTGGTCTAACAATGAAAGCAGATAAACTTAATATCACCAGGTAACCAAAGAACATAGAAAACCATAAGAGCATGAAGTAGGAAAAGTCTTTAAGGATATTAAAACCCCAAACTTAATATCACCAGGATTTTATCTCAAAAATGACGTGACAGCCAACATAGTAACCTTCAAAAGAATTATTTATACTAGAAGCAGAAAAATTGAATTCCTCACCTAGTCTTCGGGTCTTATCAGCTAGAACACCAAGGTATCTTGTAGCTCGAAAAAGTTTTGCATTCGAGTATTCCTGCAATTCACTTGCTTCTTGTCTCAAATCCATGTAATCTTCTTTAGCAAGCTGTTCAATTACCAAGAATTATGAAACAGATATAAGCAACCAAATGAAACAGAGACCCACAAACACACACCACGCTATGCGAATCCAAAAAACAAAATGCCACTAATTCCCGAAATATCAAAGTACTGCCTCTTAAAAAATGATCAAAGTACTAATCAGGAAAAAAAACAAGGAAACTGAATATAAAGCTATAAGTTACAAAAATAGAAAGGAAAAAATAACTTTATTACTTGAACTTTGTCCTTGAGTCGCTGAAGCTTTGAGGCTAAGGCATGCTTGGGGAGTTCAGAATGAGGCAAGACCGAGGCAGCAGAGATCGAATAACTGGGAACCGAGGGTGCACGAGGCTTGTGATCATCAAAGTCCATGGATGACGCTCGAGGTGAAGAAGTAGAAGACGACGATTTCTTCGGCTCAAAACCAGCTACTTCCCAGTTCCATCTACTGTTCCTCTGCTCCCCCATTGTCGTCCCTCAAACCCTAACCTATTCAAATTCAAATTTAAGCCAAAACTCTCAAACTCACTTTTATCTCTTTCTCTCTCTCCATTGGTTCCTAGAGAACAACTGATCTGAGCTTTTTTATTTTTTTTTTCCCCCTTTCTTTTTCTGTATTATTAATTTTCATTAACTTCCCCCTTTTTTGGACATAAATGGAAGAAGTCGAGTGGAGTTTGCGGAATTTAAAATTAAAAAAAAAATTATAAACGCAGTCGTTTTCATTATTCTTTTATTGTGATTCAATAAGGAACACTTTTCGGATGTTTGGGTCACAAATATTCTGCGCTCGTTGTTACTTTACGTTTCGCTCTCAGTTACTCTGTACCCAGCGTCGCTTTGAGCTTTGTAAAGGATAAGGCAGTGGTGCGTGAGCAAGCGCGTGTCTCTTCCTTGTCCGTTTCTAATTTAATTTAAATATTGTCCCTTTTATAATTTTGTTTTTATTTTAAGGAATTATTATTTTTAACATAAAAATTCATTTATTTTTAAATGAAACTAACATTATTTTATTATCCGTATAAAAATAAACTTAGGTAAAAGTTATCGCAAAAATTATTCATTATTTTTTAATTTTTCATGATATTTTAAGAATGAAAAAAAATATATATCAAATAGATGCGTTAACAACCAATGTAATTGATTAGAGGACCCATGAATAACTTTTTACTTATTGATTGTTGCAGTAAAAAAGCTGAAAATATTCGGTTTTTTATTGATATAATTCCATATGTTTTGAATTAAATTTTAAGATTTTTTATTTAAAATTAATTAAATAATATAATTAATTTGAATTAATCTAAATTTAAGTATTTTAATTTTTTTGAAATTACTTCTAAATTATTATCATATATAAAATCAATGAAAAATCAAAATTGTATATTTCATTAAATATGTTGTTTATTAACAAAATATATTTTTAAGTTTATTTATGAGTAAGAATTATGCTATTTAAGTTATTTTGTTTGTAAAAAATTTGTTAAATAATGATAAAGTTATTTTTTATTCAAATTTTTGTTAAGTATAAGAAATAATACATTAATCACATTTTTGTTTATATTTTTTAATATATCTATATGTAAAGAGTTAATATTTAATTACAAATTTGCTCAAATCTTTTAAGATATTTTTTATCTTAAACAAAATATTCAGTATCTAATATCCAAAAGCATAAATTAAATAATTAAAATTTATTTAATTTAGTTAAAAGAATTTTTTAAAATATTTAAACCAATCTAAATTCAAGTAGATTATTTTTTTTGGATTGGAACAGGTTAGAACTTATTTATGAATCATTTTATATATAAACATAATATGTATATGTAGAGTCAAAATCGTCTCTTTCTTTAAATTAAATATGTTTTTTAGTAAAGTTGTTTAGAAAATATATTTTCAAGTTCATTTATTTGGAAGAACTATGTCATTTAAGTAAGTTTGTTCATAAAAAATATATCAGACAATAATAAAATTATTTTTTGTTTAATTTTTCATTAAATATAACGAAATAACATATAAATTATATATGTATTTATATTTTTTAATATGTGTATATGCAAAAAGTTAATATTTAGTTAAAAAATTTGTAAATGTCTAATATCTAAAGTCACACATTAGATATTATTTAATTTCATTAAAACAATTTTCTAAAATATTTGACTATTTTATTAATTAAAAATTATGTCATTACATACATGTCAATCAAAAAATATAAACATACATGTATAACATGTACTATTTTATTATATTTAATAAAGCATTAGAAGAAAAATTAATTTTGTTATTGTGTGATGAGAGCTTTCACAAATAAATGAATTAAAAACATTTTTTAAACAATTACTAAACAGTCGTTAAAGTCTAAACAAATGAAATTATACAACACTTTTTTTCTGTATACAATATTTAAATTTTAAATTTGTACATCTATTCTATTGCATCTAAGGTGATCAAAATAATAGAAAATATGCATGGATACTTGTTAAATTATATCTAATTGTATTATGTATAATTTTTAAATATAACATCTTATAGAATAAAATATACATTTGTTTATAATTTTATTAGTAATTTAGTCTATATCGGATTATAAAATCTATCGATCAAAATCTGCTATGAATCCTTACGGATTGTATAATTTACAATCCAAATTTGATCAAAATATAAAATATATCACATCTAATCCAATTTTCATCTCACGTATCTGAACGAATTTCTCAATTTAGACATATTGATTAAATTATTTACTCATATTTAATGGTTTTGAAGTAAAATTTTATTGTGTAAAAACGAAGTCGAAGCACGATATTCGAAAAAATTCATTTGGATCAAAGATGGAATTATACGATAGCAACATCAACATTTTTCTCTAATTCTGTCTCTCATATTTGGTTTTAGTCATTTGACTCATTTTAAATGAATCTCTTTCTTCTATTGACCCAAAAAAAGGTCATTTAGGTGATGTATGAGTAGGAATTACACCATTACGATCCGAGTTCATTTAAACTATTGTGTTTTGTTAATTTACTTAAAATGGAATATTCACACACACAAATCATGAAAAAGGTGAAAACAAAATGTTAAATTCATTTAAATTTGTATTTGTGTTACTTGTAAATCATTTTAGATTTAGAAAATTAGTAGTGAATGTTTGTAAGAAATTAGACAATCCGACAATGCAAACGATCATACTCTTTCTATTTTGTCTCTAATAAATGAAGAAAATGAAATAATGATGGTTGTATAGAGATTATGTTTGAAAAAGCTCGATAGATAATACCAATTTAGTTACACTTAATGTCATTTTTATGTGATTAATTAAACCTGTGTATTCTCAAATTATGGGCAATGATGGGACTATAAAATGAGTACGCGTATTCATACTATGATATTATGAGACGGTGCAAGAATATAAATTGTATTTTTGTCTTGTTCTTCAAAATTTTATATTGATTATATTTCTAATAAAGTAAAAAATTAATATACATGTAAACATTATTTTGTAATTTGTTAATGTTATTTATAATTAGTTTATAACAATGTTATTTCAAAGTTATTTAGTTTGAAGATATTATGAACGTGTACATATGTATATTAATTTTTTACTTTTATTAAAAATATATCATCACTATAAAATTTTAAAGAAAGGGACAAAAATACAATTTATAATCTTACATTACATGTACCCGTTTTGTAGTCCCATAATTGAAGAATATACAAGTTTAATTAATCAAGTAAAAGTGACATTAAGTGTAACTACATTGGTACGATCTATCGAGTCTTTCCAAACAAAATACCTACATGACCATCATCGTTTCATTTTCTTCATTCATTTATTAGAGATAAAATAGAAAGAATATGATCGTTTAAATTGTCAGATTGTCTAACCTATTGCGAATGTTCACCATTTATTTTCTAAACCTAAAATAATTTACGAGTAAAACAAATACAAATTTAAATGAATTTAACATTTTGTTTTCACCTCTTTCATGATTTTTGTACGTAAATATTCCATTTTAAGTAAATTAACAACACATGATTGTTTAAATGGACTCGGATCTTAATGGTTAGATTCTTACTCATACAACACCTAAATGACATTTTTTTTTCATTACTTTTTTGGGTCAATAGAAGAAAGGGATTTCTTTAAAATATGCCAAATGACTAAAACCAAATATGAAAGACATAATTAGAGAAAAATGTCAATGTTGCCCTCATATAGTACTCTTTTCAACCCAAATGATTTTTTCCTAATGTCGTGCTCCGACGTCGTTTTTACACAATAAAATTACATTTTTGTCTTAAACTCAAAATCATAGTATTGAAAACCTTTAGCACTATATTATTCTTAATGATTGCTCCTTTAATGTCTTTGACAACTTTTCACCATATTTGCCACTTTTTATGGGGTGAAGATTTGCATAACTTAGTGGATCAATTGGGTTTTTTGAAATCAAACCTATAAGTTATTTTAATGATATTATTGACTTAAAGTTGGTCTCTGTAACATGATTTGGATAAATCTTGATGCTTTCCACGTATTGGTATAATTCAAACTTTGGTTTGATTGCACTGTAAAGCAAATATTTTATTTTTTTAAAGTTTTGTGGAGTATATTATATTTATTTGTTTGTTATATTTAACAAGGAATGGTGAAAGTTGCAACGAAACCAATAGAAATTGTTGTTCTTACGTATACTTTTAAGAATTTAATTAATTAAGTCATAGTTGATGATCTCTCTACTCTCTTTCTATTGCTTGTGTGCCTCTTAGTAATTGGTTATTACTATTTATTGTTTTTGTATTGTTTTTTTGCTTTTCCCTTGACATGATATTGTTGAGGATTCATTCTTGATAACTAATGAAATCCTAAAATTTTGTGATTTTGTTAAGAATTCTTTTGTAGTATTGCTTTTTTATGTTCTTTATATTTAGATGTAACATGTTACATCACCTATGTATTTGGATGTAATATGTTATATCACATATTTCTTTAGATGTAACATGTTATATCATCTTTTTCTTTGAATATAACATGTTACATCACCTCTGGGAGAATGAAATCGCATGAATGTGAGTTGTTGGTTTAGGTTAGGCTGAGATTTTAGACTTGGAGGGTAGGTTGGTAAAAATACAATTTAATGTTGTTGTGATTGATTAAAAATAATATTTGATTTGTCAATCAAAATAGGAGGTGCCTAATTTAGAAGAAAATTCATATAAGGTGGTTTCTCATATTGTCAAAGATGGAGGTCACTAACCTTGTTTGAATGAAGAATGGAAAAATTAGGTAATCTAATTTTGGTGAATGAAGAAATATTTGTCATAAGAAATGAGAACTTGAAGGCTATAAATATTATTTGATTTCTTTATTGTTAATCATCCCAAAAATAAAGAAAAACTTATATGAGAAGTTTTTGAGTGAGAGAATTTTATGGGAAAATTCTCTTGTGCTTGTAATTGCTTGTCTTTTGGGTGTGTAAGAAAATTACTGAGAATATGATTATAACAATTTTCCAAATAGTGAATTTTTCTCTGGTTGTTTTTTGACAACAAAAGTGGTTTTTTTTTTCAATTTGAAGTTTCCACTATAATTCTTATATTGTGTATTTTCTATTTCTCTATTTTTTGATATTCTACTAAAGAGGATCTTGGGAGGGAGAATTTGTGATTATACCATTTGATCCAAATTTCCTAACAAATGTTAATATTAAACTATGAGTTTTGATCATTATTTTTACTAGTTAGAAAAAATGAATAATAAACCTAAATATTAGTTATTTGAGTCATTTACTAAGAAAAATGAAACTAATAGGTAATCTTAATTCCACCTTGTGTGTATATGAATTGAAGGCTCAAAGGAAGAATGGTCATTTACCATTGACATATATATATGCCCTCAATATTATGATTTTTTGGACATAACTCCCTCGTTTCTTCTCCTTTTTCTTGCTCTGTTGCTTTCATCTCTCTCTTACTCTCTCTAGTATTCAATCATTTAATTGTATTATATTTTTCTCTGTAATCAGCTCTTGATTTTTTTTACATTGTTTCATTTGTATATAGTAGATATCATTTCTCCATTTTTAGTGGATTAGGCTTGAATATTTTGAATCGAACTACTTAAATATGTGTGTTCTTAATTTCTCTTTATAGTTTATTTCTTGGTGTTTTGGTTCAATGATTTTTTTCCCTAAAAAAGGAACGTAATTTCCATTGAAATAGTTTAAGATACAATATAAGTAGAGTGCTACTATCAAGTTGAGTACATCTGTATACTGTCCTGACACTTCTTCAAAACTTGCTAATAGTATATTTTAGTTTCATTTAGATCTTAACTCTCCAATTGACTGATATTATCACGCAAGGAAAGTATACTATAAAATTAGAATAGATCTAATTAAAGATTAAACATCTTGTTACCCAAATTACCAACAACTTAGGTCACAACACTTTATTGCTAAAGTTGAAAACATATCTACCCATCACAAATCCTTCGAATGAGAACTCTTCTTTGATTATCATTCTCTTTCCAGTATCCAGCATATTTATATATTAAAAAGACCCAAAAATATAATTATTCATAATTTAATATTACCATCATAGACCTTTTAACTCAATCATGCCATCTTCCTCACCACTACCATTATTCTTCACTACTAAATCACCATTGCTAACCATCAATTAACTTTACATATGTTTAAGAGATTTGAGTGAAGCCTTCAACAATGAAATGTGAACCCACATACAAATGCATCATTGTCAAGTGTCCGCATCTAAAACACTTTAAAAATCTAGCAACTTCTATAACATTACTTTTTTCCCTTCACCGTTGCTACACTATTCACATAGTTACTAACATTTAGCTATTTAATATTTATCTTCCATTAATTCCTAAACAAAAAGTTTGGTAAAGGTCTTGATAACCTATATATTCTTTAATTTACATATGACATTCACGAATCGCATACAATGAATCAAAAATTGCTCAAATCAATTCCTCTTTCACAATCATGTTCACCCATATATAGATTATTTTCATATACGATAAAGCATAATCCATTTCCAATCCACAAGACTACACATTTTCTTTCAAACTTTATTAGTTATTCTTAATACCTAAAATTGATTAGTTGAATTGTTATTTTAGATTTTTCTTGATGAGTTACGAGTGTCAAAAATCCTAACAGTTGCATCCCACAAAATTTGCTCAAAAGCCAAATTTCCTCAAGCCCTTTCCTTGGTCTCTTTTTGGTTTTGGAACCTTGTGTTGTGGTAAATTTTCCACTTTGCTTAGCATTCTCCTTCCCCTTCATATTGATTTTAGTCCAATATTTCTTGATATTAGTCTCCGCAAGTTGAAAGGAATAACCAAAACTAATTCTTGTTTTCTTAGGATCACACCATTTCAAATAGTCATGGATTTTTGTGTTCTTACTAGCACACAATCATTCACCAAATATGCATATTTTTCACCAAATCTAACACATATATTGAGATTCCACACATCAATATAATGCACATAGATGAATTAAAGTTATTTCACAAGCTTTACTTCAACTCAACTAAGCAAACTTAAAAATGTGAATTAATCAAATAACACAATGGAACATACATACTTGATGTAGAACAGATTGCAGAAGAATTCCTAGCACAGAGGGACCTCCAAAAACAAAATCGAAAAAAATGCTAGTAGATAGAGAAGGGTCAAACGTCAAAATTGTATGAAATTCGGTGGGTGACTTGGAATCGACTTGCTATTTAATAATCATAGCTTTGCTAGAATGCATGCCACTTTTTGAGCAAATTCCTTCGTTTTGATTTTTAAAAGTGCGTTTTCACTATTTTTAAAAACTATAATATTTTTCCTTATTTTAGTTTATTTATTTCCTAGATTTGACTTTTGATTTATGCTTTTAATTTGAATATTTCTATTTTTGAAAATTATAATATTTTCTTTATCTTAGTTTATTTCTTTCCTAGATTTGATTTTTGATTTATGTTTTTAATTTGAATATTTTTATTTTTGGAAATTATAATATTGTTTTTCCTTATTTTAGTTATTTCTTTCCTAGATTTATATTCTTACTCGAATTAAGGTTTGCAGCCTATATAAAGGCATGTTCTTGTCTTGATTCCTTACTGCATTAGAATTGGTATCAGAGTCTTGTTTGAGCTGCAATTCAAATGGAGACATCTAGTAATCCAACCTATGGCGATGGTAGTGATGAGCGAAAATCGACATCGCCGATTCTTCCCAATACTTTGGTTTTATATTTATAAAACTCTCACAAGTGCACGAATCATTTCGTAGAAAATGATAAATATACTCCCAAGGTCGATCTAAGGAAGGAATGTATGTGATTTTTAATTTATTATTCAAACTTTTCAAAATGAAATTAAATCCTAAACATCCTGTCACGATATTTTGGGTTTTGTGTTTTTAATTTACTAACATAAAAATAAACATAGATTCAATAAACATTTATGCAAATTTTATCATTTATAATAGTGGAGTATTTATGGATATAATAACTAAGTTAATTATGCTTGCTCATATTATTTAGGTTATTAAAGATATGAATTGATTTTATTTATTCTCCCTTTTTTGTATGAATACCACCTTTGGTGGGGTTAGATATTCTTTGTTAACTAAACAAATCAATTAACACCTATGGGTGTGGTTGATAACTAATTTGGTTAATTAAATTAATTCCCTTTTCTAAGAGATTGAAAATGAACCATTTAAATGCCACCTTTGATGGGGTTAGACAGTTTAAACTTTATTCAAGGTGTCCAAATTAAACTTAAGAATTTAATTATCCGAGTACTAACTTTCAAGTTTTAAACCCACTACTAAAAACATGTTGTCAATACATTTTCACATAATAATTCTTATAAAAACTTTTGAAATAGAGCTTCACTCTAACTACCGGGCGATTGTACCAACAAATAAAAGAGCACTACTCTAAATCAGACCGGATAATTAAACCTTAAAATCTAATTTTCAGATTTAAGTTTGTAATGAAAAATAATACATTTCTCTCTAACATTCTTAATATAAAATCTTGAATAAGAATAAAATCAATTCATTTTAGAGATTTTCACCTATTTAGTATTTCGCAATCATAACAACGTTATTATTACATCATGTTTACTAAAAGCTAGGAGAGTTAAATTTAATCACAGACAAATTAAATATAACATGTAAGAATAAAGCATAAAAAATAACTGTAAAGAAAATAAAATTCTTACAGAACTTCGATGCTATTCCAGTTACTGGAAAACCTCCAAGCGGAATTTGCACTCCCATTTATTGAATTGAAAAGCAAATAAATTACAAAAACATAACTAGTTCTTCCCAAAAAGGGAAGAACTCTAAAACTAAGAGAAATTAACTAAAAACTAAGAAAAACTAAAAAAAAACTAAAAACTAAGAAATGGAGAGAAACAAAGAAGAGACAAGTGTGGCATGAAGTGAAGAGAAGTGGGGTATTTATAGGTAAGGACGAGGAGAAAAAGTGAGTGAAAAAATGTAAAAAAATTGTGAAAATGCGGAGTACAATTGCTGAGGTCATTGATGACGTCAGCATAACGTCATAGGGGTGACTGCGCGCGAAAATGGGGCGAAATGGTAGCGGCGCATGCGGAGGGTAGTTAGGGCGCGCATAGGCGCACGTGGGAACAATAACAGTGCACTGGGGTGCGCGCGGATCTGGAGCAAGACGCACGCTGATGCGCGCAGACGTGGGGCGTGCTGCGCGCACGGCTCGGCGCGGCGGCGCGATTTTCTCATTTTTGACATTTTTGACATTTTTGACCCATTTTGTCAAATTTTTCCATATTTGTTGACCTTTCCCCATTTATTTATTAATATATTTGTGATGTATTGCTTCCAGTATTCCTATTTGAGTCTTTAAGTTACGTTTTTAAGCGAAAATACCTGAAAAACAATAAAAATACCCGTGATTTCGAAAAAGACAAATTTATATAAATATATGATAAAACATATATATATATATATATATTTTAATCAATTAATGTGCATAAAATCATGGTAATTTTAGTGCTTTTTGAGCACTCATCAGGTAGCGATAATGTATAGAACTTGTGGGTTGCGATGACTAGCTTGGAAAGTCGGTTCGAGTAGATGATTGAGGAGGTGTCACGAGACTTTCAAAAATCACTCCTGCATATCACCACCCAAATCCAAAACCAATTGAATGAGATTCAAAGGTAGCTGAAACTGCGATGAAATGAGGTTCTTCATGATGAACATTCATCACACCCATCGCCTCGACCTCATTGCACACCTGCATTTCCTCACAACCACTTCGATTTTGATATTCACATCTACCTAGACTCTGATGATGACCTTGTGACTCCACAAGAAGCAATCCCCAAAAAAATTGGGTTCAATGAAAGCACTCCATGCTGGGCTACTAACAGGGCAGTTCGGGTCTTCAACCGAGAAGGACAATTTGAGAAGAAAAACTCTGTTAACCGACAGTGTGAGAGTATGCGAGGCAATCACTCAGATTTTGTTAACCTACACAATGAGCGGCAATCACATGGTAAGTAGGACTACTGGCTTAATATGGACATACCCACTTTTGTTAGTCACTCTCACATGGAAGAATTTCTTGATTTGATCGCTACTATTGAGAATTTCTTTGACTACATGGAGATACAAGAAGAAAGAAAAGTTAAACTAGTCGCTTATAAGCTCAAAGGTAGAGCTTCTGCTTGGTGGGAACACATGAAAAATGAAAGAAGGTTGGGAGGTAAGGCACCAATCACCTCTTAGGAAAGAATGAAGAAACTTATGGTTAAAACATTTTCTACTAGCTGATTACAAACAACCTCTTTACTAGCAATATTACCAGTGCGAGCAAGAAAGAAATAATGTCATTGAGTACACTAAGGAGTTAACGAGGCTTGGCTTGCGAGCCAACATGTGGGAGTGAGAACCTTAGAAGGTTGCTAGATATGTGTAGGGTTTGAATTCTCCTATTAAAGAAAGATTAGAATTGAGCCAAACCTTGTGGTCTATCAACCAAGCCAACATCATGGCACTAAATATGGATAACCAGCTAGTTAGACTCAAAAAATCCACACTATTTGGGTTTCATTTTAGTGACTCCTCCGCTAGTAAAAACCCGAGTGGTTTCACCCATCATTCATCGCAGAACCTACATTAATTCCCAAAACTTCCATCCCTAAAACCAACAATCCAAACAATCCACTTCCAAAACCAAACCCTTATGGCAAACCACCATATATCAAGTGTCTAAGTGCTATTAGCATAGGACACATATCTAATGAATGTTCACATAGGTGTGCAGCTAATTTGGTCAATGAATTTAAGCATTCATATGATGAGTTTTACCTATTGTCTTCAAAAGATCTGGAAGGAGCACAACTTACTGAAGGTGATAAGGGTGACAGGGCTTTAAACTGTATAGTGCAAAAGGTGTTGCTATCACCAAAATAGCTAGCATCATCACAGAGGCATGCCATTTTCAAAGGAAGGTGCACAGTTCAGTAGAATGTATGCAACATTATTTTTGATAATAGTAGTACTGAAATATTGTATCACATGCACTAGTGAAGTCCTTGGGATTGAGCACTCATCCCTACTAACATCCCTACAAAATAGGATGGATTAAGAAAGGGAATGAGGTTAAAGGGAAAGAGGTATGTAGGGTACCATTTTTCCATTGGAAAGTTTTATAAAGATAACATACACTACGATGTAGTGGAAATAGATGCATGTTAGATTCTTTTGGGAAGGCTCTGGCAGTATGATATGGATGCCATCCATAAGGGTAGACCAAACATCATCATTTTCACTTGAAAAATGAACCAAGATAGCTCTACTTCTAACAAAGGAGAGCGTCCTAAACCCTACCAAACCAAAAATGCTTTTTAACTACTAACCTAACAAGTTTGACAATGACCTCAAAATGGCTAAGATGGTGTTAGCATTAGTGGCTAAAGAACAACAACCTATCACTCATGCCATCTCTGATGCCATTAAAAAATTATTATCTGCCTACAATGACCTTACACTAACTGACTTATCATGCACCTTACCTCTATTGAGAGACACTTAACACGACAAAGATTTCATACTAAGTAGTAATCTTCCCAATTTACCCAACTATCGAATGAATCTCAATGACCATGAGCTCCTACAAGAGATAATGGAAGATCTCTTGGATAAACACCTAATCCAAGAAAGTAAGAGTCAATGTGTTGTGCATGCACTGCTTATACCCAAGAAGGATGACACGATGAGAATGTGTATTGATAACAGGGCTATTAACAAAATCACAGTCGAGTACATGTTTCCTATTCCTAGGTTGGGAGACATGCTTAACAAGATACAAGGTTTCACTATCTTCACTAAGCTTGATCTTTGTAGTGGATATCACTAAATTCACATCAAAAAAGGAGATGAATGGAAGACAGCTTTTAAAACCAAGGAAGGCCTGTATAAATGGCTTGTCATGCCATTTGGGTTGTGCAATGCTCCCAACACCTTATGAGGTTGATGCATCATATTTTGAAGCCTCTTAATGGTACTTGTATGGTAGTGTATTTCGATGATATCCTAATCTACAGTAGGAATCTTGACGAGCATTTAGAACATTTATAGGTTGTTCTAGAGATATTGATGGAACACAAGTTTTTCCTTAACCTAAAAAAGTGTGAGTTTATGACCACCAGACTCCTTTTCTTGGGGTATGTCATCATTCTGAAAGCATCTCAGTGGATACTAAGAAGATTGATGTCATCCAGGCATGGCTAACCCCACATCAATACATGAAGTTATGAGATTTCGTAGCTTGACAACATTGTACAGATTTCAATTCAATTATAGCACCCATAACAAACTACCTCAAGAAAGGACAGTTCGTTTGAGGTAAGGCATAGGAAGAAAATTTCCAACTCATTAAGGAAAAACTATGCACAACCCCAGTTCTATCTCTACTAGATTTTGACAAAGTATTTGAAATTGAAACAAATGCATCCATGGTGGGAATTGAAGCAATGCCATCTCAAGGTGGTAATAATATTGAATTCTTCAATAAGAATCTTAGTGAAGCACTCCAAAAATGGTCCATTTATGACCAAGAGTTCGACGTTGTCATTCGAGCCCTCAAACATTGGGAGTATTATCTCTTTTTGAAGGAATTTATCCTTCACAGTTATCACTTGGCACTCAGATGGATTCACTCCAAGACATCTTAAGAGCCCATACTAGGTGGGTCATATACCCACAAAGGTTTACTTATGTGTTTGAACACAGGGTGGGACGTTTAAATAAGATAATTGATGCACTTAGTAGGAGGCACATCCTACTGACTATCCTTTAAACTGAGATTACCAATTTTGACACCCTTCTTAAACTATATGCAACAGATGAAGATTTTGTAGCTGCCTGGACCCTATGCAAAAATAATGAACATGTATATGTTTTCCATTTGTAAGAAGGGTATCTCTTTAAAGAAAACAGATTGTGCATTCCAAAAACCAGCTTAAAGGAATATGTGATTCAGGAACTTTATGCTAGGGACTTAATGGTCATATTGGTAGGGACAAAACCATACTTTTCGTTGAGGAAAGATACTACTGACCTCATTTATGAAGAGATGTAACCAGATTTGTGCATAAATGCTCTATCTACCAAAAAGCTAAAGGAAGTAACCAAAACACTAACCTCTACTCTCATCTGCCAGTTCCTATAACCATTTGGAAGGATCTTAACATGGATTTCATCCTTAAGCTACTAATCAACATAAGAATAGTAGAGTCCATCCTTGTGGTAGTAGATAGGTTTTCAAAAATGTCCCACCTGATTCTGTGCAAAAAGATCCATGATGCTAGCAATATAGCAACTATCTTCTTTCGATACATTGTCAAGCTATATATATGGCATCCCTAAAACTATCACCTCTTATAGTGATGTGAAATTTGTGAGTCATTTTTGGAAAGAGTTATGGCATAAGTTTGATACCACCTTGAATTTCATCAATGCCTATCACCTCCAAACTGATAGGCAAACAGAAGTGCTCAATAGAACCATAGGCAGCATGCTTAAATGCTGGACTCATGAAAAACCTCGAGAATGGGATATACATCTTCTTCAAAATGAGTTTGCTCTCAATAGAACCACAAATCACTCACCCTTCTTGATTGTATACACCAAAGTACCCAACTTCATTGTAGATTTGCAAGTTATACCCAATCCAAAAAGCAAAATTATTGGTATGTATGCTGTTGATTACACTCAATTCCACCAAGAAATTCGAGAGCATATTAAGAAGATGAATGCACAGTACAAAATGTAGGCTAATCAGCATCACATGCTTGCATAGTTTCAAGTTGGTGAGCTCGTCATGGTGCACCTTAACAAACACAGGTTATCACAAGGCATTTACCCCAAACTTCAGCTCACGAACTATGACCCTTTTAGAATCAGTCAAAAAATCAACGACAATGCTCGTGTCATTGATCTCCTTGAAGATTGGAATATCTCCAACACACTCAATGTCACTAATCTCCAAAAATACTATCTCACTGATGCAACCGAGACAATCCTATTGAATTCGAGGTTGAATTTTGCTGAAGATGGGGACTATGATACAAAGGAGATAAACTAGGAACTGAATTTAGAAATGAATTTTTTCCTTTTTTCGATGTAACAAAAATAATAGTCCTATCATAAAAGCTAGGATCACGTTTTCCTTGTTATGCAGCGCGTACTGATGAGTGCTCAAAAAGCACTAAAATTACCATGATTTTATGCACATTAATTGATTAAAAATATATATATTTATATGTTTTATCATATATTTATATAAATTTATCTTTTTCGGAATCACGGGTATTTTTATTGTTTTTCAGGTATTTTGGCTTAAAAACGCAACTTAAAAAAAAGAGGAATACTAGAAGCAATACATCACAAATATATTAATAAATAAATGGGAAAAGGTCAACAAATAAGGAAAAATTGGACAAAATAGGTAAAAAAAAGAGACAAAAATGTCAGAAAGGAGAAAATCGCGCCGCCCAACTCCGCCCCAAGCTACGCGCAACATTGTTCATCCGCGCGTACTATTCATCCGTGGCACTGTTCATCCGCGATACTGTTCATCCGAGGTACTATGCAGCCGCGGTACTGTTCATCCCCGGTACTGTGCAGCCGCCCCCTGTCATGATGACGTCATCAATGACGTCAGCAATCACTAATCCGTGTTTTTACATTTTTTAACATTTTTTTTCTCTATTTTTTCTCTCCATCCTCACCTATAAATACCCCCTTCCCTTCACTTCAAAACACACCTAAAAACACCTCCAAATACATTCTTTTCTCTCTTTTCTTAGATTTTTAGGATTCTTTAGTTTTTCTTAGTTTTTTTCTTATGTTTTCTTAGTTTTTAGTTTTTCTTAGTTAATTTCTCTTAGATTTAGAGTTCTTCCCTTTTAGGGAAGAACTAGTTATGTTTTTGTAATATTTTAGCTTTTTGATTCAATAAATGGGAGTGCAAATTCCGCTTGGAGTTTTTCTAGCAACGGGAATAGCGTCGAAGTTCTGTAAGGATTTTATTTTCTTTCTGATTATTTTTATGCTTTATTCTTACATGTTATATTTAATTTGTGTGATTAAATTTAAGCTATTGTTTATAAACATGATATAATAATAACGTTGTTATGCTACGAAATATTAAATAGGTAAAAATCTCTAAAATGAATTGATTTTATTTTTATTCAAGATTTTATATTAAGAATGTTAGAGAGAAATATATTATTTTTCATTACAAACTTAAATGCGAAAATTAGATTTTAAGGTTTAGTTATCCTCGATTTAGAGTAGTCTTCTTTTATTTGATAAGACAATCGCCTTAGGTAGTTAGAGTGAAGCTCATTTCAAAAGTTTTTATAAGAATTATTATATGAAAATGTATTGACAACATGTTTTCAGTAGTGGTTTTAAAACTTGAAAGTTAGTACTCGAATAACTAAATTCTTAGGTTTAATTTGGACACCTTGAATAATGTTTAAACTGTCTAACCCCACCAAAGGTGGCATTTAAATGGTTCATTTTCAAACTCTTAGAAAAAGGAATTAATTTAATTAACCAAATAAGTTATCAACCCCACCCATATGTGTTAATTGATTTGTTTAGTTAACAAAGAATATCTAACCCCACCAAAGGTGGTATTCATACAAAAAAGGGAGAATTAATAAATATCAATTCATATCTTTAATAATCTAAATAATACGAGCAAGCATAATTAACTTAGTTATTATATCCATAAATACTCCACTATTTATAAAAGATAAAATTTGCATGAATGTTTATTGAATCTATGTTTATTTTTATGTAAGTAGATTAAAAACACAAAACCCCAAAATATCGTGACAGGATGTTTAGGATTTAATTTCGTTTTTAAAAGTTTGAATAATAAATTAAAAAACACATACATTCCTTCCTTAGATCGACCTTGGGAGTATACTTATCATTTTCTATGAAATGATTCGTGCACTTGCGAGAGTTTTATAAATATAAAACCAAAGTATTGGCAGGATCGGCGATGCCGGTTTTCGTTCATCAAAGTATTTGGCGATCACGATTCTGCTCATCACGTACGTGGCCGTTAGAGCACATGGGGCATAATGGCTATTAGCACACATGGTTGAGTGATTAGGCACACATGGAAAATATTAGGCATAATGCCTATAAAGCCACACTTGGTGTTGCCCAGATGAGATACAATTTTTCCTCTGTCAATTTGCATTCATTTCAATATTTTGTAAACCTTCCTAAGATCAACCGACGTGTTGTTCTTTCATTTCAATTCAAGTATAATTCTCATTCTTGTCTTGATTCCTTACTACATCATATGCACAACGTTATGACCTTACAACATCCAATCGACACATAATACATTATCCTATAAACTTCTCACCTACGAAAAATGTTACAACCTCGTAATTATCAACCAACACACAATATCAATACTGAGAGAAACTTCTCAAAATCATGTGATTCTTCACTAGACAACCATGCATTTAATTTCTTAATAAAACCTCATTCAATCTTACATTTTTTACACTCAATTCGATATTGGAGAAATTAGAGAAACTCATCTCTATATTCTATATGCTACAAATGAACTTACTATGTTTTGGATCCTACACTTAAAGAAAAACAAACCAATAAAATAGTAAGGACATCTGGTGCCAAACAAACAGAGCTTCCCTCAAAATTATGGCCAAAGAAACAAGAGAATGAGAGCTAAATTTATAGAAAAAATGTAGTCTCTTAGACCCTTACCAAAGCCTCTTTAAGTGAGAGTAAACATCATCAAAGCAATGCTACTAAAGCTTGGCAAGCCCTCGACGATCTCGCCGAAAACCATAACAAAAGGCGTTTCAAATGCAACAAAACATTCAATCCTTAATAGGACAACACAACAAAAATGAAACACTCTACAAATAAAATTATATACAATCTAAGAGATTGAGTGTATATAACAAACAAACATGAAGCTGTGTCCTAAATGATATTGAGTCACCAGAAACCAACCTTACAAAGGATATACAGAAACATTAAACAAAATACAAATACCATGTTTTGCACATGAGAATGCCAATACCAAAACAACAAGACTTACACATATCTCTAGCACTCTCACAAAACCTTAGCTTATGAGCATTCTTCCCACTGTTATAACAACAGTTTTGTAATCTCTCACACTTAAATTCTACCCATACAAAGGAAAATCTAAATTTAATCTAATCCCAGGATAGATCATAACTTTTTTCTCATCGTTGTTTGCCATAAGATTCAACGAGAAGACCTTTGAAAACTCATAAGATCAAATATGACTAAGGAGAAAAAATAAAAAAGTTGATGACAAGGCGGAAAATTAACAAGTGTCATATGATAAATGAAGTGTTTAAGTGACTTAAACAAACAGCACAATGCAAATATTAATTGAACCTCTGGCCCAAAAATAATTGTGGAGAGATTTATCTATGCGCATTGATGTTTTCTTTGGGAGTAATACTCTCTAATTACTAATGCTAATACATTCATAGAAATATCAATTTCCTTTAAAGTTCAAGGTAAGCTAACAAGATCTACCATGGTTTATCGTTATTAAGGAAGAAACAGTGTGGCAACTTTTTTGCATGTACTTTACAGCCACAACAAGCAATTGAACATGAAAGCAAATCATATTGTAACTTCAAATAGATCATTTTAGGTTCCTATGCAAATCTACTCGCTGGAACTTCTAACAATATATGATACACACGAAAGAGTTTCAACTATGGCAAGTACCATCTCATTCTAATTCTCGTTAAATGTTCTTCATGCCCATATGGTTCATGGAGTACCTAATGCAAGGTCATGCCACGTATCTTCAGCAATTTGTTGTGTCTCTTGATCTGAACATAGAGCAAATTAAAAGGTAAATAAGTAGAAAAAAGTAAGCACGACCACAATAAGAAAATGTAGCTATCCCTCCAAACATGGCTTCCCAAGGCATCTTCACCTTCCTAGAGGGATGGGTATCTCAAGCTCAAAAAGAAACAAAGGCCATGAATGCACTATACGGTGTGTAAAAGAAAAGGGGAAAAAATCCCTAAGAAAAGCTTTGTTCTTTTCCTCCAATTATTTCTTATACATATTTTATATATACTCTAGCCAGTCAACAAATCTTTAAACTTAAGACCCTCGATATCAGATATTAGCTAAATTATTTTTACCAACAAGCACGTCAAGCAGCAAAAGATAAATAATCGATATTTAGATAAACTACAGCAAACATATTCCTATAGTATAAATGGTACCATTTGAATGAACTTATCAACAATAGACATACTTGATTCCTCAGTGTCATTAATCTGAGCAGTCATAATTGGAGGCGGGGGAAGGTCTATAACGGTGAAGTCTAGTTACAACCTAATCCGAGAATATAATTAAATTAATATAATCAAGCTCTTAATGGCTTGCACTTGTGTTTGCAATTGCATAGATAAACAAATCTGCATGCCATCGTTCGAAGAGTGTCCCTCGTCCATTTCTCATTGACTATGTCAACAAGAATACCAAGACTTACATCAGCCCTATTAACTTTGTGTTTGAAGCCAAAATCCACCATGAACAAGGCCTGATTAAAAATGCAATCACACAATTATATTCCAATAAAAAGGACTAGGCAGATTAGAGAATCGAGTTTTTTTGTCATCGTAAAAAGATTGGAGTTTTTGACATAAATACACAAGTGCGAACATGTAAACCAGGTACCAGAGAAAATCTGAACTAACCCATATCATCATCTTCATGTCGTCCACTCTCTTGCAGGGGCGCTCAAGAATAAAACTGAAACCATTACATTAAATCAAAATCTACACGATACGACAGAGACCAGTTACACAAATTGAGTAGCTTACACGTAATAGAAGAGTCAAATAGACTGATGGTGAACGGAGAACGGCAAGAGAATGAACAGTAAATGCTATTGGCTTAGATAATGATAGGCGAAATGTAACTGGAAGATACAAGACTAGAGGCGGTGGTGTGTATATGGGAGAGAATGAGACGATGATAAGTGGAATAGCCATTTTATTTTATTTGATATTTTTTAAGTACTTTAAATTTTTTTCTTTCTTTCTTTAACATTTTAATTTTATATTTATAATTTTTTCAATTAATTTTTATTTCTTGGTTACAAAAATAAGTAATTTTTTATTTTATTAAAATTTATTCAATTAATTATAATTTTTATTGTATAAAGTTGGAATTGATTTATGCTATGAATTTTGTTTGGCTATTAAATGTAGCCTATAAATTTAATTATACACAAATATAGTATATATATTTTAAGTTTATATTGTATGATTGTTATAATCTCAATGTATATTGTAGTTTTATATTTTTTTTTCAAATTTGTTCATGTCTATTTTTCAAATACTGTTCATATATTATATATAATAATTAGAATTTTTAATCTTGGCTCTTTTTCTATCCTAAATTTTAATATAAAAGACTAAAAATCTTAAATTATTTATCTTTATTAAAACCTTTTTCAAACATATACAAATAAATACTTGCTAAAATTAACTTATTATTGATTTTAAAGAAAATAAATAAATTTAAATAAACTAAAAAATAAAAACACATAACACCAAAAGCTTTTTATTGCATTAAAAGTAAATATTGAATTAATATTGCCTTATATTTTTTATTTATATATTTTTTATATATATTAATTTTTTTTATAAGTTACACTTACATTTTAATATAATAATCATTTATCCTTATTAATAAATATTAAAGAAATTTTATATTTATGTTTTTTACTTCTTATTTATTACAACATTTTATAGGTAAGTGTTAATTGCCACCTAGCTTTAAATTCTAAGTATTTTTAACTTAAAATTAATTCCAAGTTAGGTTTATATTTAAATTTTCTATAAATGCGACTTAAAGGTACAATTTGTAGAAGTAATATGAAATAATTTATTTTTTAGTTTTGTTTATGATTTTATTCTTACCTAATTTATTTATTTTTTGGTTATTTATCATAAAATTTCGTTTAAATTGATAAATTTGATCTGATATGTCAAATTTAGATCAGATTAAATTGATAGATTTTATAATCACATCGAATTTAGTTTGAAAAATATACAATCTATTCGAGTTTAGATCAAATTCATAAGGAAATTTTTTATAATGCGTTGCAATTTGATTCATACCAAATTACTATTAAAATTATAAATAAATATTTATTTTATTTTATAATATATTATATTTAAATATTATACATATCATAATTACAAAAAATTATTATTTTAAATTTAAAAATAAATATATATATATTAAATCTCTATAATAATTTAATAATTATCTATGCAAACTCATTCTTATTTTGATATTATCTGATATGTCTATAAATAATAAATTTTGCTTGAGATACACTAATTAAAATTTTAAATGTTATGTATTTATTCATTTATATACGATAATAACTCTAAATAAATTTCAATATAAATTCAACCTTATTCGATCATAAAAAATGATATGCTCAGATTTGATTTGGTTTTATTACATCATCGGATCAAATTCGGTTGAAAATTTTCAAAATATTAAATTAGTGAAAACAAGTTATTTTGATCCACTACTCACTCAACCACTCAGTAAGATAAAAAGATAATTTCATACACTTTTCTTTTGAAAATTAGAATTTTAGTTCATTTACTTTTTAATAACACAGTGTTAGTTAGCATCAATGTGTTAGTGTATAAGTAACATAAGATATTAAATTTTTAAAAGGTTAAATAACATAAATTTTATACTACTTATAAATATTAAATTAATATATTTTTTAATCAACGTGGGATATTCTTTTTACATATATTTTTTAAAAAAAGTAAGTTATTGAATGTGACATACTTAACGATAAATGTGATATAGAATAGATAAAAGGACAGATGAAAAGGGAAAAAATTTCAAATGAATTAGGTTTAGTGATTCGATGAATATAAATTGAGAAAGATATAACATAATCAATAGGAAAAAATTGATATTTCAATTCATAATTTAAGTTTGATAAATAGGTACAATATTAAGTCCTATTTATAAGATTAAAATAACAAGCTAGATAAATATAAAATAAATAATAATAATAATACTAAACACTAATCTAAAGAGTAAATAGATTTTTTTCCCATCAAATATTAAATATTGTTATAAAAATATTATTAATTTTTTAATAGGTTTTATACCATTAAACATTTTAAATATTACATATATATCAGTCATTAAATAAGTATCGTACTTTAATGCAAAATCACACTACAATGCACGTTTGACTCTTAAAATATGTCAGCCCAAAATGTATTTGGATTGAAATATTCCTAACTCTAATCACATTCTCATTTCGATCATTAAGGTGAGACTGTTGAAACAAGTTTATAAAAACAGTGTAGGAACAATATTACCGATAACTTCAAAGTAACTGCTTGGGTTGAGTCGCGGACTAGGTCGCTCTCTTTAAGACGTTTCGCGGCTCTGCCCAATTTGTGCAAGCAAACACAGCCTCGTCGTCAGGGATAAAACATTAATCGTAATCTCGTCTCGAACTTCACCGCGATGAAGTGGAATGCTACACAGAAAATTTGTTGCTCGGAAAACTAAAAGAATACTTAAAATTGTAGAAGTTGTAGAGAGAATTGTTTTCGTAGGGAGATGAGATTTTGATTGATGTGTTAAAATGAGATGAAACCTTCTTTTTTATAGGCTTTAGAAAACGTGTAGCAATTATGAATAAAACGGTAATGTCTAGAATTAAGAATGTAACGGCCATTCTGAGTAATGAAAAGTAACGGCCATTTTCAGATTAAAGACGAGTAACGGATATTTTTGTGAATAAATACGAGCAACGGCTCTTTTTTTCTGAATTAAGAAGACAACGGCCATATTCTTAATAAAGGAACATAACGGTTATTTTTTTTTCTGAAAAAAAAATATATATATATATATATATAACAACCATTTTGTAAGTGGAAAAAATTTCCTTAAAAAGAATATTTTACCAAAAAATAAAATACCACCTCACCTCACACACGCACACGCACACGCACACGCACTCGGCACGGCACGGCCGGTCGGTCGGCGGCGGCGGCGCGCGCGCGTGTGTGGTATCACATTTGCCTAGGTCCTCTCCCCTTCCACAAAAGTGGGTGCCCCTTGGGGCCCAATCCCAATAGCAAACTCTTCACTATTTATACCTCTTTAAAATATTATAAAAAGCAATGTGGGACAAGGCACAATTCCCAACATCTATTTTTTAATAAATTTCATTTTTTTCAACAGAGACCGTCTTTGACAAGGGAATTTCCATTTTGTTTGCAAACAAGAAAGTTATCTGCGCAAAGGAAAAGGCATTGAGTTCTGCTTCAAAGAAGATATAGTAACTTTAACTGTAAGTCATTTAATTTTTAAAAGAATAATTTAATTTTCTACTTTATTTCATTTTGTTTTAAATTTTATAAAGTTTTAAAATAGTTATTTTCTTCAATAGGCAAAATAAATATTTTGAATTTATAAATTTGATTTGTAGATAGTCTAAAATGATCAAAAGTAATTTTTTTAAAATCTTCTTGCATATTTTAAATTTTTGGAGTAATTGAGTGAAAAATCATCAAAATGTTTGTAGTTGAATAATTTAGAAAACTTTTAAAGAAAGGTTCACTTTAGTACTTTGATAATAGTGAATTCTCACCGCATTCTAATTGAGTTATAAAAATTATCAAATACACTTTGTTTAATAGTTTAAATTTTTATAAAGAAAGAGTATTTTATTCGTTTTATAACCCATATATTTTTATATTCTCTAAAAGTTTCTTTAGGGTTTTTGGCCAACACATTTGTTTATTTTCTCTAGCTATGAGAGCTACACCAAAGAAAAAAGCTCATATTTTCCTCAAAATTGATTTTAAGATAAAAATTTCACTTTTTTTCAAGTCTTTTTCATAATTTCTTTTAGTGCTTTTTTTAATGAATGATTCATATAGGAGAATTATCCTTTGTGGAATGAATTTTTTGCGAATATATTTTTCAAGCTTTGAAAAATTTTCTATGAGAAAATGGATTCTTTTGGCCAAAATTTCAAAATTTCAAAATTGTATTGTAAACATTTTCCAAGAAGTTATGATAGAAATTGGGAAATATTTTTAGAACATTTAGGAGCCAACCATAGTATTTAAAAAATATATGGATGTCTAGTTTAATAAGAATTTTAAAGTTCATCATTTTGAGTTTTGTACTTAAAGTTATACAAGTTTAACCAAAGCATGTTCAATAAAAAATAGAAATTGAAAACATTTTTTTAATCTGATCTATATTTTTTTATTTTGAAATGGTTTTATAGATTGTATTTAGGTGAGTTATATCTTGTTTTAAAGATTGACAAATCTAGCTTTACAAATTACACTAAAACAATTGATGTGTTAAAATTAGGCGTACAATTTTTCTATAATTTATAAAATAGCTTATAAGTATACTAAGCACTTATAGAAAATGACAACTAAGGTTGGTTTAAAGAAAATAATGTGGTTTTTAAATCATTCAACAAATTATTTAAAAACAAAATTAAATAACCTGAATATCTTGTCATGATTATTATGTATTGAATTTCTAAACTAATAACATAAAGATGAAGATAAATTCAATAAACATTTGAATAATTAAATATTTATCATGTAATCGAGAATTTATGGAATATATTAATTAGTTAATCATGTTTTTTTCAATATTAAGTAGGATATTAAAGATATGAATTAAGATTATTGATTCTTTCTTATATGTATGAACATATCATAAGACAAAGATTGTTTTCTTTGTTAATTAAACTTGAACTTGTCACCTTCAATCATGCCGACAATTTAAGCTTTGTCAAGGTGTCTAGGTTAGGTATAATATTTAAGTATTTGGAACTAACTTTTAAATTTTAAAATTATTATGAAAGATATGTCATAAATATATCTTCAATAATAATTCTCATAAAAATCTTTGAGATAGAGCTCATTATAACTATACGATTGTCATAGATCAAAAGATTTAAGAATGTTAGTCTAAATCATATTTAGATAATTTAAATCCTAAATCTAACTTATTTATTATGAAAAGCACTTCGTCAATATATTTTTTATTTACAAACTTTAGTTTAAATCTTGATGATGAAATAACTTAATTCATTTTATAAAAATGTTTAATCTACTTTAATATTTTACAAACATAACAACATTTATAAATATTCTAAAAATATTATATTTAAATATATACCAACTTTATTCTTAGATAACCTACAAATAGAATTGTTGTCCTATTTATTGAATTAAAACTAAAAGCTATTACAAGAACTAAATTTATTCAACTCTTGAACAAAAGAAGAACTTTAAACTACTAAAAGAAAAGTTAAGAAAAGCTAAGAAATTAACTAGAATAAAGCTAGAATATAAGATATCTATTACAAAAGAAATAAAATCCTATTTATAAGGTGAGGAAAAAGAGGAAAAAGTGGATTTTTCAACCCAGCACCACAACATACATTTTTTCATACCGCGACATGCACAACCTGTACATGGTTTAAGTACAATCCACTCTCTTCGCACTATGGCACACAATGTATTCACACAATGACCTTTATCATAACCGGGACATATTTATTCTTTCCTTTGGCCTCACATTGACTCACAACAATTTTATGTCACAATTCCCTTCAAACTGTATCACTTTGAAACCCTAATTTTCATGTAAATTCTTTTTTTCAATTTTAAAACATATGTAATGTTTTACAAAAAAAAAATCTTTTAATCTTGTTGTAATGGTACTTCAAGTATAATTCTTTCAATTTAAATATTTTAAATACAAAAAATACTTGAAAAATAACAAAATATACTCATAATTTTAAAAAATATAGATTTATGTAATCTCTTAGCAAAAATGGTGAAAAATTAAAAATTAAACTATCATAAATTATTTTCATATATTGACACAATTACATTTAGCGTATGAAACAAGTTATTAAACCCTTAAATTATCTTAGTAGATAAGTTTAAGTCTCGTGAGGGTTTTCAAATATGATACCCACAAATATCAAAAGTACAACAAAAATTGAAACTAAAAACAAACAAATAAAAATTTGAAACAAAGTAAATAGATAAAAGAATAAGAAAAATAAAACTTCTTGTTCTTTTAAAATTTCATTTAAGTCTATAATTAAAATCAATAGTATAAGTATTTTAATATTTTCAACATTTATGATTTATTATAATAATTAGTTTAAAAATCACTTTTATATTCAATTCAAAAATGTATCAATATATAATTTACCTAATTTCAATATAAGGAATTTTAATTCGTTTCAACTCTAACCTCATAAGACATTCTCTCAATAATACTAATCTTATTGGTTTAAGCACACACTCAAAGGTATATGCAAAAATAGTTTATGTGAACTAATAGTTCACAAATCTTTAAAGAATAAAAAAGCTCAAAGTGGTATATCGTATTGATATCATGAAAGTAATGAAATGAAATGATTCAAAAAAATCACATATTATTTTCTTACATTAATTAAATTCATCAAATACAAATTTCAAATAATATGTCTTTTAGGATATAAATAAAATGCAATTACTTCTTGGGAAATTATTTCATTTTTTTATATTTAGTTAATTCTCACAACATTGAATGATTATGGGTTATAGTATGTAGTTTATACTATTCATTTTTTTTCTTCTTTTTTATCGTTTTTTAGAGATAGTTTTCTTTCTTTTTTGGATAAAGTACCCATGTATAGATTATACATATATTGTATGATAGAGTGAGTACCTACTTTGTGCCTTTTTATTTAATTGATTTAGATAACTTCATATATGCCTCTATTTTTTTAAAGAAGCCTTGCTTGAATGAATATAAAGACATGTACTTTCAATTTCTACTTAATTTATTCAATTTAAACAATAAAAATATATATGACACTCTATTAGATATAAAAATCATAACATTCAATGCAAAGATCTATAAAGATCATCTAACAGTTAAAATTGCTTAGAAAAGTGTCTAAAGAGTAAAATAATATTATTACTCGGAATGGGAAGATAATGACTTAAAATATATTCTACCAAGAGTAGTCTCCACTATTTGATTCCTAAACACTAATTTTGAGTTCAACATAATTTTACCATTTTATGATGAAATACTAGTTATGACAAAAACTAACTAATTATTATATTACTTCATGAAATGTTTTTAAAATTAATCTAATAACGTAAAGACTTAAACATTTTCTTAAAATTAACTTTAAAAGATATAATAATTTTGTAACAAAAATAAAAAAAAAATTCTTAAAAATAAAAATAAAAGCACACAAAAAATGTAATAAAAATAAATAAGAATGTAAACATGTGAATAAAACATTTTAATTTAACTCATAATTTTATAAATATAACTTTTCTTACCCCAACATTAAATTTATATTACTTTTAATGTAAAAATTATAAATTAAAGATAAAGAGTAAAGGGTGAAAAGTTACATATTTTTTGAACCTATTCAAGAGTTGATATGGAATTGCACCATCCATCAATCTAAACATATTAAAATTACACAGATGAATATTTCTCACAAATTTCAACAAACATTTATAAAATTAACATTTCTGAATAATGTTCACAAAATAGGAATTAATATAAAACAACATAATTATCATAAAAATAAAAATCAAATTCAAAAAATAATATTACTTCGAGTAATGGGTTGCTTCCCATCCAACCCCTATTTTTACATCTTAGCAAGACCCTTATTTCTATTTTTAGAATTTAATATACTCAATGACGAGGGGTCATTGAGTTTGTGTCAGTATGTGCTTAAAAATGTATCATATTTGAGCAAAGATTGTCATTGAAAACTCTCTTAATAAACACTAACAACTATTTTGGTAGAGGCCTATCAATAAGTACTTTGTGTTTCTAGTCTAATTTCAGGTTTCTTGCACAAAAATAATAACAAAATTTATAGGTATAACATTGTTATCTACCTATATAATTAAATCATTATATCACGCTTTATTCACTAATTTTAAAGACATGATTGTATGTTTTAGATCACCTACTCCTAACTACAAGTTAACGAGTGAGGCATTAAATTTACACTTATACCTAGATCCAACATAGGAATTATCTCTTTTTTTTATCACGGATTGTGATATTAAAGCTTTCATAATCTTTTAAAATAGCTTCAAAATTTAATTGTATTGTAAACATGGACAAAATAGGATTTGTAGAAAAAGAAAAAAAGAATTTTTTTTTTGTAAATCTTATTTGAAAAATATATTTTTTTAAAAAATTATTGCAACAAGAATAGAAAACAACGTATTCAAATAGGGACACATGTGAAATATGTTTTTCTTCAATTCAATTATATTACGAACTCCCATCCTTTGGTTAGTAGAAAAACCATGCCATAAATCTGATTTTTTTTAAATTAAACATGAATAATAAAAGAAAACAACAAATAAAATAAACAACAAAAAGAAATAACAAAAATAAGAAAATAAAAAACAAAAGAAAAGAAAAATAAACAAAACGATATTATAAAATAAAAATAAAATAAAAAAAATAAATAATATAAATATAAGAACAATAAAGAATAAATAAAAGAAAATAAATAATAAAAGAATTAAAGTTAGTAGATAATTAAAAATAACAAAGAAAAAGAAAATAGTAAATAAAAATAAAAGAGAGTAAACAAAATTATTTAGACAAAAAGTTAGTAAATAAAAAGTTAAGAAATAAAAATACTAAGAAAAAATAAATAAAAGTTAGTAAATTAATAAATAAAGTTAAATAAAAAAAATAAATAAAAATTAAAATAAAAATTTTAATTACTATAAAAAATGGTAAAAAATATTTAAAAAGAAATTAAATTAATTATTAATATTTTAGTCAACTAAAAAATATAGTTAAAAAGAATTACTATATTTTTATACTTTTTTTAAACAACGGTGATCTAAGTTATAGCTTTTATCCAAAAAAATTGAAATATTTTAAAGTCAACTATTAAATACGACATGAATTTCTTTTTTATATTTTTAAATTTGAATTGAAGATCTCTTTTTTGCTTTTTTATAATTTTTAATTTTTTTAAATCAAATAATAAATGAGATTTTAATTTTTTTGGATTTTTTTAATTTGTTTGAATTTATGGTTTCTTTATTGCTTTTTTTAAATTTTTTAATAAAATAAAATAAAAATCGAAATATTTACGACACAAAAAGGTTCAAGGATTTTAATAACAATAATTTAAAAATGTTATTTCTACTTGCAACCGTGCTAAAAATTTAATGCTTCAAAGGTTAATTAGTTTGAGTCCTATTTTATATTTTCACACCAACAACTTTAAGTGTCAATATTTGGCTTACAAATATTGTATAATCTATAAAATAGCTAGCAAGTGAAAGAATTACTTATAAGAAATGTTAAGTATATTTTTAAGATCGGTCTAAAAAGGAATAATGAGATTTTTAAATCATTCAACAAATTCTTTAAAAATAAAATTAAACAACCTAAACATCATGTAACAATTATTTTGGGTTGAGCTTTTAAACTAATAACATAAAAATAAAGATAGATCCAATAAATATTAAGTAAGATATTAAAGATATGAATTAAGATTATTGATTATTTCTTTTAGGTATAAAAATATCCTAAGATAGAGATCATTTTCTTTGTTAATTAAACTTTAATTTTTCAAATTTGGTTGAGCTCTTAATTTAAACCTTAATTAAATTACGCTCATTTTCTAAGATATTGTCAAACCATTTAACTTACCACATTCAGTAGGATCGATAATTTAAACTTCATCAAGGTTTCTAAGTTAAGTTTATGATTTAAGTGTTTAGAACTAAGTTTAAGATTTTAAAACCATTATAAAGTATATAAAGTTGATATGCACCAATATATTTAATAGCCCTACTATATTTTAAATCATAAATCTAAGTCTCTTGTTTATTATGAAAAATACTTGGTAAATATATTTTTCATTTACAAACTTTGGCTTAAATCTTGATGATGAAATAAATTTTAATTCAATTTATAAAAATGTTTAATCTACTTTAGTATTTCATAAGCATAATAATATTACTAATATCTCATACTATTTATAGCCAAACATACATAGTTTAATAAATGATCAATAAATTAAACATATAGCATGTAAAACAACATTTAAAAATATTTTGAAAAACCTTTAAATAGAATTGCGATGACGTTTATTGAATCGAAACTAAAAGCTATTACATGAACTAAATTTGTTCAACTCTCAAATGAAAGAAGAACTTTAAACTACTAAAATAAAAGCTAAGGAATGTAAGAGATTAGCTAAAATGGAGCTAATAGGATTTGTGATATCTATTACAAAAGAAATAGGGTGAAGAAAGGATAAAAATGTGAATTTTTTAACTTGATGTTGTAACATACACAACATGTACATGATTTAAGCACAATCCACTTTCTTTGTACTACGACACATAGTGTTTCTATGTCGTGGCCATCATCATATCTGAGATGTATTGAATCTTTCTTTGGCCTTAAGCCGCGGTTCAAAACAATTTAATGCCTTGTATACTTTAGACTACATCACTTTAGAATCCTAATTTTCATGTAATTTCTTTTTCAAAATTTTAAGCACATGTAATACTTTAAAATATTTTCTTTTAATCTTTCAAATTGTAATTGGTTCTTTAAGTATAATTCTTTCAAGTTGAATTGTTTTAATACAAGATATTGGGGTATGCAATATCTTGTTTTGAATCTTAAGTTGTCTAATTTTTTATTATATTTATAAAAATTGATTTGGATAATTCTATTGAAAGTTATAGCTATTTAATGGCGGGTATTTCTAATAAAAATTGGGTAGAAAATTTGACCTAAATGGTAATTTTAATTTACGAAAGGGATTTACTAATTCTACATTGGTGTGATCTATCTTTGTTAAAAGCTTGAAAGGTTTAGTTATTCTATATTTTTAAAACGGATTCATAAGTGTTTTAAAACTCTTTATAGTGAGGTCACATAAACTAAAATTACTATTTTTAAAACAGGTTTGATAATCTCTAATTAGCATATGGTACCTTTCAAGAAAGTTTGAAATGCATAGTTTCTGTTGGATTTTGCAAAACAAAATTTGATTATTTTCATTGAAAGTTATGATTGTTGATTGAAGGTAGTGTTTAATGAATTTGAAAACAGTTTTGACCCCAGTTTATGACTAAGGGGTTGAGTTCTATATTTTTATTTCAGTGATATTATTTAAAAATATTTGAATCTATATTTACTTACAATTTGAATTGGCTTATGAGTATATGTTTGAATTTTAGACTAGGAGCATAAAAACATTACGCTAGAAGTAACACTTTTATTTTTACTAAAGTTATAAATAGGAAACTAAGTTATATGTTAATAGCCAATGTTTTAGAACCTTTAGAGTATATTTTAGTTTTAAATTAGCCAAACTAGCTATGATGTTGTTCTTGTTCCAACATAAGTATGGGTCATATAGGAAATGATGATTTCATAGACCCTATCGGTCAGTTAGAGAAACAATGGTGATACAGTATTGTAAGTGGACACATTTTACTCAATTTTTATTAAAACTTGTTTATTTTTAATTTAGACATAATATTCATGATTGAGAGAAATAGATTTATTTAATTAGGGATCGTGTTTGCTAGAGATGGGGTGAATAGATAATCATTGAAAGTATAAGAAATTAAAAATTTGCAGAGCAGCTAAACATGTAATCACGTGCAACTGAAGTATTGCAGAAATATAAAGATTGACACATATAATTTGTAGGTGGAAACAACATAAGTCATACCAATGACCTAAGTGAAAAACCTCTAATCCAGTGGACCATTGGACCACCCAACTATCCATTATGAAAAATAAGATTGAATTACAAGGCTAGGACTCAAACTATCCACCAAGATAATGCCTCAAGTAATCTACTTACAAACAACTGCTTTCATCATAGTCTCTATAAGAAAGGTGATTGGATTCTGACCAACGCTTCAGTGAACTTGAGTCACACAAATTAATCGAACTTGTATAGCAGGCACCTAAAAAGCTAGCGCAACTTGTGTTAATGAGTTTCTTATAGTAGATTCAATAATGAATAACTCTAACTAGCTAATTTAATAAATATATCAGATAAATGAAAATCAACTAGTAACTCTAGAATAATCAGTTTAAGTATAAGTTCAATAAAGATAGATTCTTTAAAGATTAATAATCAAACCACATAATTATGATATAGAACACACAATTATTTGATCCAACAATTTAAGAATGAAAACAAAGAAGAAGCTATAAGAACATATGACCAAAATATCATAAACCAATTAAGCTTATTAATTAAACACATACCAATTTTGATAGATTAATTGAATAAAGAAGCCTAAAGAATTATGATTTATATTTGCAAAATAAGATAGAGATTAAGATGAAGAGAATAATACTCTTGTGTGATTAACAAAATTGTGAGCTAATGATATGACTAAATGGTATGAGTAGAAACACTTGGTCAAAGGTTAATTACAAAAATATCCTTGAAAGTATTTACAAGAGCTTAAAAACATAAGAACAATATTGTAAAAATACTAATTGACTAGAGTAAAAATTTGGTCAAATTTGAAAACCTAACCACTTGATTGATCGATCGAGTATGGTTGCTTAATCAATCTAGTGAAGCTTGATTGATCGATCGAGTATGGTTGCTTAATCAATCTAGTGAAGCTTGATTGATCAATCGAGTATGGTTGCTTAATCAATCTAGTGAAGCTTGATTGATCGATCGAGTATGGTTGCTTAATCAATCTAATTAAGCTCGATTGATCGATTATGAATAGTTCAATCGATATAGTAAAAAATAATTAGCTTAGAAACAAGTGGTTTAATACAGTTATTAGTCTTGATCGATTGAGTTAATGCTTCGATCGATCTAGTCATATTAAAAATTAATTTAGTCAATTTTAATTAAGCTTAATCGATCTAGTCACCGCTCGATCGATCAAGTGACCTATTTGAACAATGATCTTATTTGTTTAATATGAATGTTAGATCTAACATTCACAAGAACATAGATATACCTGAGATGTGATCATTGAAGCTCGATAATTTCTTTGGCTTGAAAATATTCTTGAAAGACAAACTTAGAAATTTATATTACATGTAAATATTTTGGTTACAAAGATCATCAATACTCACAACCTTTACATTCTCCCATTTGGTCTATTCGTGTGACAAAACCTTTCTCTAACTACATAATGCTCATAGGAAAAATAAAATGTTTACATAGTGGAACTATCTTATGATCTAATGAACCATCTTTGCTTGTATCTTGACAACTCTTATTTACACCGAAAACATAAACACCAACAAGCGTACAATTTATTTCGAAAGGCTTATTGTTTATTATTTCAGTGCATATAACAATAGAAAAACAAAGAATATTCATATAAGTGAGTAATTACTAGATAGAAATTAAAAACATAACATCCCCTATGTGTAATATTTCCAAAAAAATATTTTTCATAGTTAAATTCTCAAAGTACGTCTTCCCCTAAATTAGCTCCCCTTTTGTAGATCTTTTAATTAATATTTTAATTTTTCTCCCTCTTTTTGTCATGCGAATAAATAATATAATCATGAAGTAATGACAATAGATTGAACAAGTAAGAAGTTTATTTAATGATTGAAAAGAGGAGCACACGTTCTGAAAAGCTAGAACAATCAAAACAGATAGCTAAAAAGATATATTTTCTAAAATATAAATAAACTTTCCTTAAGTTCTACTACTCCTTTAAGTAAATTAAGATAAAACAAAAATTTATAAAAGTCATATATATATATATATATTAATTGAGGTTGTAGACTTAGCTAATCATTATTACATCAGTATGCACAAAAAATGAAATTAATTTTGTTTAAAACGTGACTATCCTTTGATAATATAAATATATATAGATAAGATACATACAAACATACTAACACATATGGTGACATATTGATAATCACCAAAAGTAAAATATGTGTTGGAACTATTATAGGATGTCAAATTGTTCTATTATGTTTACTTATGAAAAATTTAAAGAAAATAGTATTATCTATCATGAAAAATTACAGTTGAATTCATACTTAAACATAATAAAATTTTACTTACCAAGATAGAATTTAAATCATTTTTTTATTCCCTTCTTATATTATATTTTTTTATGAGGGATTGCTTATTTATTTTATTTCTATATACTTATGGCTCTTGTTTTGTACATGCAAAATCTTTTGTATTTTTTACAACTATTTCCTTCATCATATAATTTTTATTTTGAAAAGAAAATATACACAAGCCAATACATCTAATAAGATGATTTTCACACTAGTTGTGAGATAGCCTTCACCGCTCATTACGGTAGTTTTCACACGTCATAGTAGGTAGCATTCTCAAAACTAGGTTCTCTTTATAGCAACATTTTATACAGTGAAAGACAAAGTTTAACCATAATTTTCACAGTTAAGGTTATCTCATGTCCTAAAATTTTACATAATTAATTATATACTTATAGCATGACATACTTATGTGTCTAGTGAGTATGTGAGTAGGTTTATGTTGACATCGGTCACTAAATGTGAGAAATATATAAAGGCACAAGTCACAATATCCATTTGTAAAATGTATAGTAAAAAATAAATATAAAGAGAGTATGTAACGATCATATCATTGTTAAAACATGTCTAATTCTCTCTTTTTTATTTTTTATTTTTATTCTTATTTTCTATCTTTTTTTTAAACTAAAGAAATATCAATAAAAATAAAAACAAATAAACAAACTAAAGGTGTTTACCTATGGTCAATTAAGCACTTAAAGAAAATATCTAAATGGATAATAAATGATAGTTAGATTATCAAAAAGAGACAATATTTCCTAACCCAAAATCTCTTGAATTTTGATTTCTCAATATCTTTGGGTTAGAAAACAACTACCTTAGCTATCATAGGCATATTCTTGAACTTACTTTTATATTTTCCATTCATCCTAAATGAGGAAGCATGCATGGTAGGATAATGATAATTAGTCTTGCATTGAATTTCACTTGCTTTTTTGAGTCAACAACTTCATGCTTTCTAGTAGGATTTTTGAACATGTTATCTTAATTTTCATTTATCCTAGAATATGGTGCAACATGCATATATGGATGATGGTTATGAGTTATAATATGTGAAGTATGGAAAATATTATTACATTTAGGAGCATTTATCAAAAATCTAAACTTCCTAATATGACATTTCCTACCACAATGATGACAAATAGGCATAAAATTAACAGATTTTTCAATTGCAAGTGTAATCATTCTTTGTGTATAATAGGTAACATATGGAGTAAGGTTAGAAGGCCTTACATATGTGATTTTTGACATTGAAGGAGTGGAACTCTCATCCTTATAACCAATGTCATTTGTATAATGTAAAGATGATATGTTTGAAGGTTTGACAAAGTCAGTTGATTTTGAAGAAGATGTCATAGTGTGCTCATCTACATGTCCTAGCTCTTTCTTGCACCCAACTAGCTTTTCATAATCCAGAATATTGTTCAATCTTTCAGCTTCAATTGTTAAGCTCTTTACTACTTCCTTTGATTGTTCAAGTTCCTACATAAGATTATTGTTTTTCTATTTAATATCTGCAGGACTTGCATTCAAAATATTAGCATGTTCAGACAGTTCATTTTTTTCTTTTTCTATAATTGAGGAATTTATTTCAAAGGATTTAAATTTGTCATTTAGTTTAACTTCTTCCCTTTTGCATATTACATAATCTATGAATATATCAATAATATAAGTGACATTAAATTTTTTGAGCATAACTTCAACATCACTTTTCTTATCATCTGAATCAATGTCAAACTTACTAAATTGTCTACCTACAATTGCAGTAAATGTCAAATAGTTATTGTCTTATTCAATTGGATTGTCGTTATCACTTTGAGAGTCAGTAAGTGTAGCATTGAAAGTTCTTCCAGTTTGGTTCTTCTTGTTTGCATAGTCAACTACAAAGAGACTAAAATCCAAACATTTAAAACATTGAAGTCTAGTAGGATCTCACCACCATAACTCACAAATTTGAGTTCTCTCAGATTTTGATCCTTTTGACAGCTTGATTGCTCTTTATCTTGAGGATTCCTTTTGTTAATGATTTTGTTGAATCTTCTAGTTAAGAGTATTAGTTCTTCATAATCATTGTCATTGTCTTCAATAATATCAATTTTGAAAGCAATACCTTTGTTCCTTGGAGGTTTTCAAAAGCTCATCTCAAAGGTTTGAAGTGAGCTAACAAGTTCCTCTATTTTGATGGTGTCTACATCCTTGTTTTCATCAATGGTAGTGACATTTGCATAGAAGTAATATGGTAATGAGTAGAGAGTCTATCAAACTATCCTGAAATCATCAATTTTCACATAATATAATATAAAATTTAATGAAAGTTCCATCTTTTTTCATCCTAAGATTTTCAAATTGACAACCAAGCATATGAAGTTTAGTTTGTTTAACTTGTCAGGTTCAATTATGGGTGACCTCTAAAATATCCCAAGTATGTTTAGCATATCAAAATGAGAAATATGATGAAACTTATCAACGGAACAACACTAAAAATAACATTTATACCCTTTTGATTCTAGTTGCTAGTAGTTTTATCTTGATTGGTTATTCCTAACCATAAAGTATATAGTTCTAAACACTCTTATCTATAGACCATAGAAAGGCTCCCATGCGATCCTTCCAATATGGATAATTAGACCCATTAAAGTAAGGTGTATGTGTAGTAGAAGAACCCTATTTTAAATGATCCATAACAAGGTCCTAGGTAGATTAAGTGTATCTAGTGACCTATTTTGATACCAATTAAGAGAAAAAGATTTGTTTAGTTCCAGATCATGTTAGCTAGGGAGGGGGTGAATCGATAATCAACAGAGGTATAACAAATTAAAAATTTATAGAATGGTGAGACATGTAATCGAGGGTAAATAAAATAATGCAGAATATAAAGATTGACACAAGAGATTTTTAGGTGAAAACACCTAGGTCATACCAATGACCTAAGAGGAAAAACACTGGTCCACCTGATTACTTAGATATCCATTATGAAAAATAAGGTCCAATTACAAGGCTAGGACTCAAACTACTCGCCAATGTAATGTTTACAAGTAATCTACTTATAAGCCATTACTTTCATCATAGTTTTTACAAGAAAGGTGTTTGGATTTAGACCAACGTTTTAATGAACTTGAGTCAAATGAGTGAATCGAACCCATACAGCAGACACTTGAAAAGTCAACACAATAACATAAGTACAAATATGAGTCTTAAAGTAGATTCAATAATGAACAACCCTAACCATATATTTTAATAAATATATAAAATAAATCAAAATCAACTAGGAATCTTATAATAATTAGTTTAAGCACAATTTCAATAAAGATAGTTTTTTTAAAGATTAATAATCAAACCAAATAATTATAATAAAATAATTCAAGAACGAAAATACAGCATAACTATAAGAACATATGACCAAAATATCATAGACCAATTATGATTATTAATCAATTCAATATAACCACCAATATTTAATATATGAACTAAATAAATAAGCTTAAGGAATTATGATTTTATATTTACAAAACAAGATAGAGATTAAGATGAAGAGAATAATGCTCTTGTGTGGTTAATAAAATTGTGAGTCAATGGTATGATTAAATAGTTTAAGTAGAAATCCTAAGTGAATTCTTAATTACAAAACTATCCTTAAAAGAATTTAAAAGAGCTTAAAAACATAAGGAAAATATAGTAAAAATACTAATAATCTTGAGTAAAAATTTGATTAAATTTGAAAATCTGACTGCTCGATTGATCAATACTTAGCTCGATCAATCTAGTCAAGCTTGATCGATCAACTATGAATAGTTCAATTGATATTGTTAAATCTAGATCTATCTTGTAAAAAATTAATTAATTTTGAAATAAGTTGATTGATCTAGTCATTAATCTTGATCGATTTAGTGTTGGATCGATCAAGTTAATGCTTCGATTGATCTAGTCACAATAAAAATTAATTTAATCAGTTTTAATTAAGCTCGCTCGATATAGTCACCACTTGATCGATCAAGTGACACATTTGAATTATGTTCCTATGTATCTAATATGAAATATAATGTGTATGAGAACATAGATATACTAAGATGTGATTATTGAGATTCGATAGTTTCTTCGACTTGAAAATATTCTTGAAAGACACACATAGAGACTAATATTACATGCACATATTTTATTCATAAATATCACCAACACTTGCAATCCTTACAATAATGTTTAACTTTATTCAATTAAGTTTTCACAAGTTTATTACTTTCATATAGTGATTTCTTATTAGATAATGAGCATTTTATGTTTAGAAATTAGATAAATGATTACTACGTTAGTTCAGAATTTTTTACTCAAATTTATGACATAATTATAGATTTTGTTTATAGTGTAGAAGTTTCTATTCAACTTTTAGTAGAAATATTTTAGAATATTATGCATAGTATTATGTCAATTCAAAAGCTTTTGCTCAATTCTTCAATTCGTTTATATATTTTATTTAGCACATAGAACTTTATATATAGTTTTTTTAACAACAATATTTTCGAATATTTTAGAATATTTTTATGTATTATTTTTTAAACCATTCAAAAAGCACCACCCCCAGATTTGGAAATAATATAAGAAATAAATAATTAATTAATGTGATCCTACCTACACGTGTATGGGCAGTACATATAATTAAGACTTTTTCCATTTGCATATGAAATAAGCTTTGTACACCTATGATCAACTTTTTTCTAGGAGCGAGTTTGGTGATATTTTCTTATTTCTTACAATTTACTACATGCAAACTACTTATAGTTATTTTACATACATAAATATATTTGTAGCTATTTGTATTTTTTTCAAATTAGTAATACAACTTGTGAATGTTTTCATCTTATGACTTTTATTAATTATACAGTTAAATCATTAAAGTTAAATAGATATATTCAATAATTATTATTTTCCTAAGCTTGAAAGTATTTTGATTATGTAAATATTCTTGTTGTTATTTCTAATTCTTGGGGTTTCTAATAAAGCTCAAGAGTATCTTTATGTAAATAGATGTTTTAGTTCTACAGTTGCATGCTAAGATTTTAATATACATGTATAATAAATATAATTTTCACTAAAACTTGTTCACTCACTGAGTATTTTTACTTATCCAATTTTTTTTTCAATTTTTCCCTCTCAAGTATCAATAGTTTTCGATTGAGGATTTTGAGTGCCATCTTCGAAAAAGACTTAGATAAATTCGTTAATATTGCACTATATAAATTTTCATTCTTTTGGTAGTAATAATAACTTATTACATTTTGAAAGAGTACGTGAACCGGTATACAACCAGGGTGAGGAGACGCAAAATCTTTAAGGACTCAACCCTAACTTACAAAAATAGAATAGTAAACACTTAAGTAGGTAACATATCAAAAGCACAAATAATATAATATCATATTAGCAGATGACGTTTAACAATATATATTATATATATATTCAACATAAATCAAGCAAGAGTATAAAAAATTTCCAATTAGAGTTTAAGCTTTTAGTATGTTGTAACATACACAACTTAAATTTAGATTATACTAAGTGAACAACAGATCATGCATAATAAGTGATATAACAAGGTAAACTCATATAGAGATCATATTTATATAGTAACATTCTCGGCTTGCTTAAGGCAACCACTCAGTAGCAAACAATCCATAAAATAATAAAACAATTACAACTCTGATAGACAATAAAACCACTACTACCTCTATCAGTTAGGATCACCATTCTAATTTCTTATTACTGCTTCTACAACTACTTGTCTTGACACACGAACCTTAACCATCTTCCACAGCCAATACCACCCAATGTGGTGTCATTGGTAATGACAGATCAATATCACAAAGTGTATAAACTAACAACTTTAAGGGACACATAGTCCTCTATAGATCTCAAATCGTGTATAGGAGACACATAGTGAAACCATATAGGTATACAGATAATGATTTGACCACTTAACTAACTAAAAAACACATACTTAAATGTAAGCTCTCCAAAAAAAATCAAAAAACTTATATAAATCTAAGTATGAATTTTGGCAGAGTTTTGGTACTAAAGAAGTGGGTAGAGAGTTAAGAGAAGTACGAGTATTTATAGAGTCTATACCAGCCACCTCACCAAACATGGTGGCAAGGGTGGTACGAGCCTATTGGTGATGTGCTAAAAAAGACACTTTTGTTTTCAAATTTTTTTAAGTAAAGTCCACAAATATCCACACTCAAAATGAACCAAAAACACGAGCGACAATGTCATTTTGCTCGCATGTTCGCTCATTGAAAACCATAACTCTCAACCTAGCATGCATACTACGACAATCATCTTTCAAGGTGTGTTAAACATGATCGTATACAAAGTGTAATTAACTATGCATGTGTGTATCTTATTGATCCATAGTAACCAACCTTACATAGAAGAAGACAGATACAATAAGTAAAATAAATAGACACTATATTTTGTTCATGAAAAACCAAAACAAGCACCATATAGAGAAAAAAATCTAGAGTACAAGCTTGTAATAACACCTCAATATTCTCCAAAGATACATTTAAAGAACATGAGAAAAAGGATTAGGAAAAATTTGACGAGAAATTAATAGGAGATGGATAGAGGACCTACACTCAATATACTAGCTACAAGAAAGAAGAACCTAGTAAAATAGGTGAAATGTATTCTATATGACATTGAATATGAATGATAAGACTATAGAAAGCAAAATCCTAATATTTTGACACTACATGATGAAAATATATGATGAGATACTCATACAAATAGCCACAAAAGAAGAACTAAGCATTAAGCAAGGTAAACACACATAAAAATGTTGAGGCAATTAACAGGGAAGAATACTAGTAAAGTATCAAACAATTAGGCATAGTAACAAATATGACAGTTAATATATGATGCAAGACAAGGAAGCAGCGAGAAAGAGATAAAAATAAGTTTCAAATAAACGAACACAAAAAATAAAATAAATTCATATACAAAAGAACTACAAACAAAGAGATGAATGAAATAATGATCAAACAACATCCCTTGATTTAGAGAACTTGTGTGGGATAATTGAGTTATGAGATAGTATTTGAATCATATGAGCATGAGGAGTATATAGAACTCATAGTTTGTTTTATATATAATTTCTAGAAACTACAAATGATTCATCCATATAAATTGAACAAGTTATCTTTTTAAGACATATTTATTTCTTTCCACACTGTGCCTTAAGTGTATGATAAAGCCTACTTGAACATGCTTAGATGATCCATATTATCTATATCTAGACAAAGAAGATGGGGGAGAGAAATATGGAGAACTCCGAGATGCACTCCTTATATATCTAGGACACTGACTAACAATGTGGCAAGTAGTGTCACATATAAAACAAAAATGAATAGAGAAGTTAGAGAATATGGATCCCTAACTCTAAGGAGTAAAATACAGAGGAGAAGAAGAAGAATAATAAGTGCTAACATTGACTTTCATATGAGGATGAGAAATGAATTTCCCACAGTTTGGTCTTAAATTCCCATGTTCACCATAATGGTGACACATAGGAGTAAGACTAGGTAGATGCAATAGACTCACTAGATTGAAGGGAAGGACTAACCTTAGGTGAATTCTTCACCTTGCTAGAGGAAATTGGTTGAAACGACACAACCAAATTACCTTTTTGGATGGTGGTAGTTGCCTTTAACTTTAGACCTTTGGCGATTGATTTAACAAACTTGGTAGCAGTAGTAGAAGATGTAGAAAATACTTCACTATAGCCAATGCCATGTTTGTCATAAAATGTCTTAGTATTGCTGAGTATTTCATTCAAATTTTTAGAGCCAGTCATCATCTTGTAAATAGCAGATATATAATGAGCTAGTTTCTTTTCACTAACATTGAGTTTATCTTTTAATGCTTAAATCAAATATTATTTTTCCTTAAGAAATGATTCAAGATATGCTGCAAAATTATTAAGAATCTCAACTTTCTCGTGTAGTTGTTCAACCTCAATTTATTTCTCTAGTAGCATGCAAACTAGATATTCCTTTATACTCTCAAGAACAATAATATACTTTTTCAGCTATTCAACTTTAGCCTTTTGATTAGAAGTGGATTAAGTATTGACAAATAACCGACTAATTTTACCTGGAGTAGGAACCTTCAATTGCTCCTCAATCTTATTTAATTTCTCATGATTTGCATCAAACTTTTCAAGCAAATTAGAACATCTCTTTTGGATGAACTCACATCTATTAATGAGGTCCTATTGTTGACCGACAATGGAGGACTTCTTTTCCTCTGATGCTTTCTTTAAAGCATTTATCTCAAGCTCTTTTTCATCTAGGCATTCCTAAGAATTTTTTCAACTATATCCTCTTGAAAATTTGAGGTAGCAATCGGAGGATCAACAATAATTCTTAATGCAATGAAAGTAAGAAAATTAGTGTCATCCTCCTCATCATTGCTAGTATTGTCCAAAATAGTAACTTTAGCCTTCATTATATGTATATTCGTGTGTTTTTTTAATAATAATCGACTACAATGTGACTAGGCTTTCAACATTTAAAGCATTTAATCTTGTTTAAGTGCCTTTTGCTTGGTTTCTCAAATTCATTATCTGAGTCATCCTCAAATTTTATAGATTTCAAGCCTTGAGAGTTTGAACTACCTTTTTCAATACCCCCAGATGAGGGTTTCTTCTTTCTAAAGAACCTTGTGAATATATGAGCAAGGAAAGCCATTTTTTCCTCTTCGGGGTAAGAATCATCATAAACAACAGTAAATTTAGCTTCGTCACTTGGACCATTTCCTATAGTGGTCTTGAGAGCTAAGTTTTTTCCCTTCTCAACAACAATTTGATCTTGTTTGAGTAACAAGTGATAGAGTTTGAAGACTTATAGATCACCAAACTCATTAATAGTAAGCTCATCAGGCTTGTAGATGGACTCAAGCATGGTAACTTTGGCATGAAATCAACAAAGTAGGCTAGCTTTTATTTTCTCAATATGTTTTTATTTATTAATAAGTCTACCCAAGTTTTAGGAATAGTTGATAATGTTGTAAAAAATGTGTATAGAATTTGTTAAAGGTTTTATCCTCTTGTATGGAATAGAATTTAAAATATCTATTCAATTTTAGAATTCTGGATCTTTTTATAGCAGAAGTACCTTTATGGATAGTCTCTAGAGTGTCCCATACTTGGTTTTGAAGAGGTATAATTTTAAATTCTTTGATATTCATCTGAGATAATAGCTTTGATGATTGCATAAAGTCCCTTGCTATTCCATTTAGATTCCTTACTTTCATTGTTAGTCCACTCAATTATGTGTTTAGGAATCATGGTATTATTAGAGAGAATTTTGGTTGGATACGTCCAACCATGTTCAACAAGAAACTAAACATGATCTCCAAGAGACCACAAGAAGGCCTTCATTTGAGATTTTCTATCGGTATAGTTCAACCCATTAAAAAGTAGAGGTCTACTTAAATTACCTTCTTCTCCCGAATCTATCAAAGAGAAAGCACTTGTGTGGAATGCGAGTTAAAAGAATCAACATCAAAGTGGTTAAGCCCTAAATAGGTGTACCTACTCTGATACTAATTGAAAGAATCCATGACCTAGCACATAACTAGTGAAAGAATATATAGACTCCTTAAAGACTCGACGCTAACTCGCAAGAATAGAATAGTGAACACTTAAGTAGGTAACACAACAGAAGCACAAGTAATATAATATCATATTAATAAATAAATTTTAACAATATATATAAATATATATTCAATAGAAAGAAAGCAAGAATATAAAAGCTTTCTAATTAGAGTTTAAGCTTTTAGTATATTGTAACATACACACCTTAAACTAAGATTTTACTAACTCAATAATGGACCATGCATAACAAGTGATATAATGAGGTAAACCCATATAGAGATTGTATGTAGTAACATCATTGGGTTACTTAAGGCAATTACTCAGCAACAAATAATCCACTAAATAATAAAATAGTTACAACTCTGCTAGACAATAAAACCATTATTACATCTATCAGCTAAGATCATTGTTTGAACTACTTACTACTACTTTTATTTGCTACTTCTGCAATCACTTGGTTTGACACACAAACCTTGGCTATCCTCCACAGCCAATACCATCTAATATGGTGTGATTGGTAACCAAAGATCAATATCACAATATACATCAACTACTAACTATAAGGGATACATAGTTCTTCACATATCTCAAATTGTGTATAGGAAACACACAGTCAAACCACACACGTACACAAATAATGATTTGATCACTTAACTCACTAAACGACCTATACTCAAATGTAAGCTCTCCAAAACAATTTCAAAAAATAGATATAAATCTCAGTATGAATTTTGATACTAAAAATATAGATAAAAAGTTTAGAGAAGTGAGGGTATCTATAGAGTCTCAATCGACCACCTCACCAAACCTGGTGGCGAGGGTGGTGGTGAACTTTTCATCGAGGTGCTAAAAAAGATGTTTTTTTAAATACTAAGTAATATCCATAAATACTCGCACCCAAAATGAACCAAAAACACTAGTGATAATGTCGACTCACTTGCATGCTTGCTCGTTAAAAATTACAACTCTCAACCTAGCATGTACACTATGACAACCAACCCTTGTAGTGTGTGTGTAAATATTCTCACATACAAAGTGTAGCTAACTATATGCGTGTGCGTATTACTGATCTACAATAACCAACCTTACACAATGAAAGACATATACTAAGTAAAATAAATAGACATATTATTTTGTACATAGGAAGCCAACACACAAACACGAGTACAATAGGACTTGCATATTTTCTTAGTGATGTCGATGCTTTAGAAACTATTTGGTGACCCTTGTGACTATGGACTATATAAGAGGGTCATACCATTATCAATTAGTATTTTTCTTTATGACTAGTTGTATAACTTGTGAGATTTCATTATTGTAAACTTGAAAATGATATATTTATATTATGACATGATACCTTAAGATATAGAAAACAAGGGAGATTATGATGAATTTTTGGTAGATTCTAAATTATAACAGATCTTTTGTAAATACTAGAAAACTTATGACAAGTCCTAACAATTTGGTATCTGAGCATAGGTTTTAGATCCCGAAGACATGGAACAATCTTATTATGGAATTTGATAGTTGTAGGGTTATAATTTTCTTATTTAGTGTTGAATAATATAAAACAATATGCTATAATATGGATGAACCACGAGTTTTAATAAGTATTTTACGGGTTAAAAGTTTTATAGAGAATAAATCATAATTTGTTTTTAGGCATCATTATATTTCAATAAGAGGAAGTGTATGTATGGTTTTGTTTACGGAGACATTAATAAGTAAATATTACAATTTATGGTGTTGAGTTATGGTTATATATAGAAAAAAGAAGAATTTAAGAATATCCTCTTCTTTTGATGAAGAATATATTCAAATTATATATGGTTAAGGCATATAATATAATTACAATATGGTTTACTTTGAACATGATTAAGTTTGGTTACTTTTCTAAAATGTTTTCTTTGTTATAGCATATCTTTAATAAAAAAACAACTTGCATTGAGTCATATTAGAATATCAATAAGTGTTAGTGGATGCTCAATTTTGAGCACTATATAAGATAGTAACTTATGATGAGCATCATAGTAGGTCCTTGGGAATGGTTGGGTCAATTGACTAGACCATTCTTGAGTTGTAATAGGTTATGTATGAAATCTTTCAATGTGATTTAAGAAATAAGAATTTAGTTACTCAAATGTACAAACTTTTAATAGGTATTATTTGAGCCTAAGGAGAATCCTTTATTTCCTACATTGTTAAAGAAGAGAATTTGACCATAGTTATGGACTTAAGTCTCAAAATGTAACTTAGATTTGGTAGTATCAACATTGGATGAGAAACTATCTAATTTTTGACTATGTACCATAAGGTGAGATCTATAGATCTAGTATAGTGTTTTATAAGAAGGCGGTGTACTTCATAAATGGATCATTCTATTTTAGTATTGTTTATGTGGATATGGTGTTGATTTCGAAAGTTACTAAATTCACTTCTTATTTTAGTGGGAAAACAATCCTTTGAATGAAGGTATGAAATTGATATTATTTTAAAAAAATTAAATACCCTAACTTAGATTAAAAAGATTCTTTAATTTTGAAAACATAAAGTTCTCACTCAGGTTTAGTGTTTAATTTGAATTGCTTTCTTAGAAAGTTATTAATATTTTTAAGAATGATTGTATTATTTTAAACATATTTATCTATTAAAAGGTTTATGAGTGTTAGCGATATTCATGAACAAAATGTTTAAATGTAAACTAGTTTCTAAGCGTGTTCTCTTATCTGTTATTCAAGATGAAGAAAATTTTGAGCTTCAAGACAATATGTTTTAGGTATATACTTGTTCTTAAACAAGTTAGAATATATATTATATACTTAGGAACTTTGGTATATATACTGGTTGATCGATCGAAGTGGTAGGTCAATCAATTGAATGGTTAGATCGATCTTGTATGATCTATGTCCTCTCGAGTTGATCTTCAAATTGGTGTAGAACAATAAAAGTTTGGATTCAATTGATCGAGTTACTAGATCGATCGTGTTTGATCTATTTGGTCTCAAGTTTATTTTAATGGTTAAAGATCCATCGAAAAGGGTTTCGATCAATCAACATTATAAATGGATCGATCCTAGACTGGATTGATCGAATGACTAGAATTTTAACTTAAAATCTATTTTTGTACTCGAGTCAAAGTGTTCTTTTACCATATTATCCTTATTAATTATTTCTCTATGAAATATTTAATGGACAAAATAATAATTGATCTATAACCTAGTATTAGGGTTTTATCTTTTCTATATAAACAATTTAGTGCTCTATGTTTCAAATAAACATATTTATTCTATTCATATTATGCTCTCTCTCACAAAATATTTTATAAAAACTGTTTCATATTTTGTTAGGCTCTTTCTTGAATTGATATATCAAATATTGTATTGTTATGCTTGGTTGATTAATAAGCCTACTTATTTTACGATATGGTGATTTCATGTTCATATAGCTTCTTCTTGATTAGGTTCTTGAATGTTTGGATCAAATATTTTTGTGATTTCATAATTATTTGATTTAATAATTTAACTTTAAAAAAGTTATCTTTATTGAACTTGTGCTTCAACTTTCTTTCTAAGGTATGTTAAATGATTTAATTTAACTGGTTTATTCTTAAATATTCTAACTAGGATTTTTCATTATTGAATGTACTTTAGGACACACTTTGTACTTGTGTTATTTGTGCTAACTTTTGTTCGATTTCTCGTGTGACTTGAGATATCAAAATGTTGGTTCGGACCCATACGCCTATCTTGTAAAGACGGTGAAAAAAACATTGACTTGTAAGTATATTACTTTGGGGGTTTATCTAGGAGGGTACTATAAAACTTGGCCTTATAATTGAACATTTATTTTAATAATGGATAGTTAGGTGGTCCTGTGGACTGGTGGTTTCCTTTTAGGTCATTCGTGAGAATTAAGTTGTTTCTATCTAAAATATCGTATGTCAAATTCATATTTATTTTTGATTTATATTAATTACACATGATTTCATGTTTAACTACTTGTGATTTTTTAATTAGACATAATTCAAACAATTATTTATTCACCATCCTCTAAATTAATTAGATCCACAATTTTAAACTTTCATCTATCGTTTTAAGTTATAGTAAACAAAATTCTCTACTAAACGCTAATTGAATATCTTCTATAACTATTTTGACATATATTTTTAATAATTCATGTTGTTATATTATAAAGAAAATAAAATAGTTTTGAATTAGAATTTTGATACATAAGAATGATTATTCATGTATAGGAATTTCATAATTTGATTTTTAAATTGTTCTTACTTTAAATAAAAACTTTCAAAAATATTAGAGAAATATTATTTCCTATGTCGATCGATAAGTTAAGTTCATATTATAATTCAAATTATAGGGTTTGATGAATGTTGTTAAGGTTATCTTATTTTATGTTATTTTTTCAATTACATTTACACTCTTGTGTACGTGTGATTATGATTAGGATTTAAATAAATACTATCATGTTATTAACAAAAAGAATATACCTATGAGAGTTGTTCGTTGATTAGCATATTGATTTATTATTTTATTGTTAAAAAATATTTCATTTAATGTTAAGAGAAACAAATTTTAATGATTTTATATAACTTAGTTATAATTCACTAGGTGCTGAAATTTTATATTTTCTATAAAAGTCAATAATGTATCTCGAGCTTCTTTAACAAATTGCTTTCACATTACAACATGGTTGTTTAACGACTACTACTTAAATTATTATTTTTGGTGTACCTATAGGCTAGTCAAAACATATGTACATTCATAAAGTTTTAACCTAGTTACAATAGGTTTAGTAGAACTTTGAGACATATTAAAACTTTTACCCGTTCTATAATACTTTATATATGAGTATTTTAAAAGTTAACTTGTTAAGTAATGTATCTACGAAATTTACTTGTTTTGTTGAAAATATGTAGTTTTTATAAGTCTAAAGTCTAAAAATATAATTATTTATTTTTTTTAACCCCAAATGCTCACATTTTAAAATTTTGAGGACGAAATTATTATAATGGAGGAGATTGTGAGACTCATAGTCTCATTTAATATTTTTTAAAAACTAATTTAATTCTCTACTTTATTTCATTTTGTTTTAAATTGTAAAAAGTTTCAAAAAAAAAAAATTTCTTCCATTAGCAAAATAAATATTTTGAATTTATACATTGATTTATGGATAGTCTAAAGCAGTCTATAGTAATTTTTTAAAATGTTCTTGTATATTTTAAATTTTTTGAGTAATTGCGTGAAAATTATCAAAATGACCTTAGTTAAATAGTTTAGAAAGTTTCTAAAAGAAGGAACATTTTAGTAATTTGACAATTTATATTTTCTTATTTTCTCTAGTGAGTTCTTATCCCATTCTAATTGAGTGATAAAAATTACCAAATGCCCTCAATTTAATAGTTTAAATTTTTTAATTGAATGACATTTTAGTGATTTTATAACTCAAATATCGTTATATTCTCTACAAGCTTCTTCAGGGTTTTCAACCAACCTATTTCATGTCTTTAGCTCGATGCGAACTAGACCAAGAGAGAGAAAGATGAAAGAGAAGAACTCAAGTCTCTTCCTCAAATTGATTTTAAGGTAAAAAATTAATATTTTCTTCAAGTTTTTTTCCACAGCATGGACAATGTCAAGAATATGACGAAGTTCCCGCCCCATTTTAGGGTGAAATCGCTCTTCATACTATCCATGCAATTAATCGCATTCCAAGCACTGTCATTTATAATCAGATTCCGTATGAGCATCTTTTTGGGTCATTCCTTGACTATCATTACCTTCACTCCTTCAGAGTTTGATTATGAATGACAGTACTTAGAATACGATTAATGACATGAACAACATGAAGAGAGTCTTCACCCCGAAATGGGGTAGAAACTTTGGCAGATAGAAGATCATAGATAGTCTCAAGGATATGAAAAAGTTTTCTTTCAACTCGACCATTTTTTTGAGAGGTGCCTGGACATGTTAGATGATGTACAGTGCAATATGAATGTAACAGAGCTTGAAAAGCATATTAAGTATATTCAAGAGCATTATCAGATTAATTTTTTTTATATGTTTGGAGAATTGTGTCTCAACCATTTTTGTAAATTTATTGTATATTGGTAAGATTTCAGAACGAGATTTCACCAATACTAGTAACAGTAGAAGGTCCCCAAACATCAGAATGAATTAACTCAAAAATACTATTAGAGATAGATTCACTATTATTGAAAGGTAAAGTCAAGTTGCTTCCTAACTAACATTTAAGTATAATCAAAATCAGCTTTGGACACAAAATCCAATGTATCTTTAAGCTAACTGTCAGACTAGTTGGATTGTGACACCAAGACGAAAAAATATCAAAGTTAGCAGGTAGCGAGGGAAATTGCAGCAATAACAGAGATAAGAGCAACATGTGTAAGATGAAGATTTTCCACGAGAAACATACGCCCCACCTTAGGACCGGTCCCAAACTCTTACCTAGTCCTCAGATCTGGGTAAAATTGAGAGAGTAGTGGAAATAGATGCATTACCAACCATACGAACAACCTAAGTTATGATCTTCATACAAATGAGACGATAAGGATCCGTGAAGACCAGACTGTTGAAATGGAAGCGCATCAACTTAGTAGGCTTAAGATTAGTAACAATAGCAATATATTTGTCGTGACAAAGAACAAGTCTCAACGGCGCCGCTACGATGCTTGCAATAACCATAGAACTTTCGTCCGCTTTGCAACGATCATGCAGAGCCAAAGGAATCATCTGACTATTGAGGTTGCTAAATGGCAAGAGTAGGAGTAATTGCCAAAACATTGAACTTATTCTGGGCTTGTTATTGAGCAACCTCACCAGTAAGGTGATTCCTATGGCTCTAGCAATCGTTACAAGCAGACCAAAAATAAGTTCTGCAATTATTGCAAGCATCATGACCACACCATTGGGACTTGTTACTGTTACAACAAATCTATTACTATTGTTACTAATACTGAGCCTACTCTATTGATGCCTTCCATTTCAGTAGAGTCCCAGTCTTTTGGATCCACTGTCAACCTCTCCCCCACTGAACTATAGAAGATCATAACCTAGGCTGTTTGTATGGCTGGTAATGCATCTATTTCCACTGCTATCTCAATTCTTCCTATATCTGAGGATGGGGTAAGTGCTTGGGACCGCTCCTAGGGTTGGGCATATATTTCTCGTGGAAAATCTTCATCTTCCACCTGTTGCTCCTGTCTCTATTACTGCTATAGTTTCTTCCTTACCTTCTCTCCCACTTTGGCATTCTCGTCTTGGTCATGCCCCATCTACTTGTGTACAACAGTTAGCTTTTAAAGGTCTGTTGGGTTCTATGTCTAAAGACAATTTTGATTGTACTTCATACTAGTTAGGAAAGCAACCAGCTTTACCTTTCAATAATAGTGAATCTATTTCTAATAGTATTTTTGAGTTAATTCATTCTGATGTTTAGAGACCTTCTCCTGTTACTAGTATTGGTGAAATCTCGTTCTGAAATCTTACCAATATATAGTAATTTTGCAAAAATGGTTGAAACACAATTCTCCAAACATATCAAAATTTTTTGATCTAATAATGCTCTTGAATATACTAAATATGCTTTTCAGGCTCTATTACATTCATATGGCATTGTACATCATCTAACTTGTTCAAGCACCTCTTAACAAAATGGTTGAACGGAAAGAAAACTTAGTCATATTCTTGTCACTGTCCTTTTAATGCTTTTTTCCCTATGAATGATTCATATGGGAGAATCATCTTTTGTGGAATAAAATCTTTATGAATATATTCTTGAAGCTTTGAAAGATTTTCATTGAATAAGTGGTACTCTTTTGGCCAAAACTTCAAAGTTCAAAAACTATGTTGTTATATTTTAAAACAATTGCTTCTAGGAAGTTATGATGGAAAATGGGAATTTTTACGGAACATTTAGCATCAATCCATAGCTTTTTAGAAATATATAATGTCTATTTGGTGTTTTATACAAAAAGTTATACTAGTTTTATGGTTCATTAAAATTTTATTGTTCATCATTTGGTGTTTTGTATAGAAAATTATACTAGTTTTATCCAAGTATATTCTGTAAAAATCAAAATTGAAAACTCTTTTTCAATCTAACCTATATTTTGTGGTTTTGAAATGGTTTTACAATTAAATTTAGGGGCATTATATCTTATTTTAAATATTTACATATCCAATTTTATAAACATTTTACTGTTTGTAATTGAGGATTTTCTATAAAAAGTTATACATGTTTACCAAAGCATGTTATGTAAAAAATTAAGCTTAAATTATTATATTGTTTGATCTATATTTATTTTGTGTTTTGAAATGATTTTACAATAAGTAATATCTTTTTTTGAATCTTAAGTTGTCTAGTTTTTGAATATTTTTACGAAAATAGATTTGGATAATTCTATTGCAAGTTATAGCCGTTTAATTGAGGGTATGTCCAACAAAAATTGGGGTGGAAATCAATTTTGAACTAAATGGTAATTTTATTTTATGGAAGGGATTTACTTATTCTATATTGGTATATTATATCTTGTTTTAAAGTTTGAAAGGTTTAGTTTTTGTAATTTTTTATGGATTTATATTTAGATATTTTTATGAAAAGTTATATTTGCTTATGCGATGATAGATAAATATTTCAAAACTATTAATAATGAAATGATACAAACTGAAATAACAATTTTAAAATGTACTTGGTAATCCCTAATCGACATATATATTATATGTTAATAGCCCATAATTTAGAACTTTTATAATATATTTAAGTTTTAAATTAGCGAAACTAGCTATGGTTTTGTTATTGTATTTGACACAAGTATGGGTCATATTGGAAGGGATGATATAGGAGACTTTATAGGAGATTTAGAGCAACAAAGGTGATATAATAATGTGAGTGAAAACATTTTACTAAAATTTTATAAAAACTTTTTTTTATTTTTAATTTACAAATATTCATAATGTTTAACTTTATTAACTTAAGTTTTCAAAAAATTAATACTTTCTTATTAGATAATGGATATTTTATATTTATAAATTATATAATTAATTATTATAAAAGTTCATAATTTTGTACTTAAATTTACCATATAATTATAGATTTTATTTATAATGTAGAAGTTTATATTTAACTTTTAGTAACAATATTCTAGAATATTATTCATAATATTATGTTAATTCAAAAACTTTTCCTCATTTTGTGTATATGAATTTTCTTTAGCACATAGAACTTTATATATAGGTTTTTTTAACGTCATCATTTTAGTTATTATGCATTATTTTTAAATCATCAAACAATCACCATCCCTTAAATTCAACAATAATATAAGAAATAAATAATTAATTAATGAGCCACTATCTATGCGAGTATGACCAACACACATAATTAAGACTTTCCATTTGTGTGTACAATGAGCTATGTACACATATGAATATGATTAGCTTTTTTTAAGTGTGAGTTTGATGAGATTTTCTTATTTCTTAGAATTTATTACATCTAAGTTACTCATTGTTTTTTTACTTACATTAATATATTTGTAGTAATTTGTATTTCTTCAAATTATTAATATAACTTGTAAAGATTTTCATGTTATGACTTGTATTAATTATATAGTTAAATCATTAAAGTTTAATAATAATTATTTTTCTAAGCTTGAAAGTATTTTGATTAGGTAAATATTTTTGTGGTTATTTCTAATTATTTAGATTTATAATAAAATTCGAGAATATGTTTATCTAAATAGATGTTTTAGTTCTATAGTTGCATTGCTAAGATTTTAATATACATGTATAATAAATAAATTTTCATTAAAATTTATCTATTTATCGATATTTTTACTCATCTTATTTTTCTTTTAATTTTTATTCTCTCTAATATGAATAGTTTTTTTTTATTGAGAATTTTGAGTGTTATGATAAAGGGAGAATTAAATCAATTCGTTGATATTGCATTAAGAATGTACAAAACCTAAACCAACCTGTTGAATCCGTACAAACCCAACCAAACTAAGTGGATTGGTTTGGGCTAAGAATGTGTTTTTGTTGAATCATTTTATAACCGACCCACCCCGTCAAACTCGGGCAGAAAATGGGTTGAGAAAAATGTTTCATAGAATTCGACCAACCTGTTAGTATTAACAATCTAAAAAGACTTGCTATAAGAGGGTTTCAAACCTTGATTCAACGACACATACAACAACATTATCTCCACTTTGATATGAACTTCTTCTTGTAATTTTAGTGTATATTAATATATTTATAAATTACTTTAAGCAAAAGTTCACATTTTCTAAGTCCCATATTGTTTAAAGAAGCTCATCATCTCGTACCTTACCTCTATAATAAGAGCTTTCAGTGCACAGATTTGCAAAACTCCTTAAACTCATCTTGTGTTTGGAAAGTGGTTTAAAGCCTATGGAAAATGATATGCTTAAGTTTGGTTTGTTTGTTTTTCCTCTCAATTTAAAATTTAAAAATATAAAAATGAAAGTAAAAATTTAAAATTAAAATTACTTGGACCAAATTATCAAGCCAACTTAGGTCGAATGGGTTGAACTCATTTTTCTCTTAACCAAATTCAACTTAATTATTATCTACTTCTATATTATACCATATAAATTTTCATTTTTTGAAAATAATAAGAACTTATTATATTTCTTTAGTGACGTCAATTCTTTAGAAATTATACGGGGATTATTTTGTGATTATAAATTTTATAAGAGATTGATATAAATCCAACCCAATTATTATCTACCTCTATATTTCACCATATGAATTTTCATTTTTTGAAAGTAATAAGAACTTATTATATATATATTTTTTTTGTTAAGTCAATGTTTTAGAAATTATATGATGACTATTTTGTGACTATGAACTTTATAAGAGGTTGATATAATTATCACTTATTATTATTTTTTGTATGAACTTTATAAGAAGTTGATATAATTATCACTTAGTATTATTTTCTGTATGATTAATTGTATAGTTTGTATGACTTGAATAAGTTAAATGAAAAGATAATATATTTATGTTATTAAAATGTGTCTTATGATAGAAAAACAAGGGAAATTATATAAAATTTTCAATAAATTCTAAATCATTTCAGGTTTTTTTGTTTTTTTTTTGTAAATACTAAAAAGCTTGTGGTATGTCCAAACATCAACCATAACTTGAAGATACTACTACAACTTACTCAATGAACCCACAAAAACAATAGACATGAAATTTATTATTCTACCATAGGACTCAACATCTCTAGCTATTTCAAAATGGCTTCTGAAATCGATGTCTATAATTACACGTTACCATTATGGTTGTGATTAACCACATCAATGTTTTCATAATCGCTTGTATAGCATGAGATAACCAAAAAAAAAAAAAAAAGAAAGAGTTGTATCTTTATTTATTCAAAATAATCTACTTTTTCAAAAAATTCCATTTTTTTTTGTGAAATGGGTGTAAATAAGAAAACCGGAATGTAAATGTACCTCAAGGAACTAAAGCTTGTGCCCTGCAATTTGGTTGAAGACACAACAGCGTCTTACCTAGATAGCGTCAGAAGTTTGACTAGACAAAATCTGATGCAATAGTGTTACATTGATCTTATCATTTCACAAGATAAATGTTTGTCTTATTGATTGATTAGGAGATTAGAGTAATTAGAATATGATTAGAATTAAGATGTGTTCAATTTCTATATATTTTGGGGCTACCATATTTTTAGAGTCACATGTGTGTTGTAGAGTTTTTATTAACCCTATTATTTATTTGATATTAATGATATATTTATAATATTTAAAAAAAATTAATAATATGAATACAACAAAAAAAAATCAAACATATTTTTTTTTTAATAATTTTTAAAATTTAACAGTTAAAAATTATATTTATTTGAATTTAAATTCAAATACTAAAAAAAACTTAAATACTATATAATTAATAACTATATAAAAGAATTTATTGCTAGATTCTCATCAAAATATCAAAAATATATTAGATGAGATTCTAAATTTTAAAAACATTAGAAAAATCCAAGTGTCACGCGTATATATATAATTATATGTTTTGTGTTAATTAAAAAATGAATATCAAAATAAATATAATAAATATTATTAATTAATTAAAATTCTTGATTTTTTTTTTAAATCTAATAATTTTTCTGTAAGAAAAGTAAGAGTCTGTTTGGTACATGATTCAAGAAACAATTTTGAAAAATACGTATAAAACCCTCAGTTTTGTTTTGTTTTTTTTTTTAAAATCAATTTTGGTATAATAGTATAATATTTATTGATAAATGAGAGAGAAAAAGAACCTACGTGAAGAATCAGTTAACTAGGATGAAAATGACAGGCTTTTATGCTCATAATTGTAATTCGACCTGACGGGCTAGTTACTTGATCTATTCGATTTGATTGAGATGTGCCGGTTTGGGTGCGAAAATTAGGGTTATTTATTTTATTATAAAGGGCACAAATAATTTGGATAAAAATAGTTGGATTTGAGTCATCATTAGATTAATTTTTTTTAAAATTAATTATAATATTTAATTATTTATTTTTATGATTAGATGTATTCCATATTTTACATATAAATTCGTTTTTATTTTCAAAATTATTTAATAAATATTCTTAATTAATTTTACTTAAAACGGTTTTGGTGTTTACCGAATCTATAATATATTTAATGACTATAAGTATTATTCAATAATTTTTTTTATTAGTACTTTTTAAAATTTTTGAGTTATGGATTTATCATGTATTTTTTTATTAATAGAATATAAAGAATATTTTTATAATTTCTTTTTAAATTTATGTAAAAGATTATTGAGAAATAATATTAAAGGTAAGAATATTAATCAATTATTTTGTAAGTATTATTTTAATTGTGGTAACAGCATATATGATTATTAATTTAATTTTTATTATTTGTAATCATTTCAAATAATTATATAATTAATATTTTTAATTATATTTAATTCACATAATGATAAGATTATATCTTATTGTTTAAATCGTTTTTAATTACATAAAATTATAATATTATATTTTCATTTGAAAAATGAAAAAAAAAAAATTGCTTAAATTTTTTGAACCTTTAAATATTACCCAAAAATTAAATGATATGAAATGATTTAGTTCAAATCATCCCACACGTCCAAATCAATTCAAATCTTATCAAAACTGAAAGGTTGTCATTTTTATACTAATTGGGTTTTCATTTATAAGTAAACGAGGTTAAAGTATTCACATCTTACTAATTAAATCACATTTAATTAATTGCTTACTTTTTACAAGAAAAAGATACCATCTTTTTTTAAAAAAAGTAACAATCTAATTTTATTTATTATTAAACTATATTATTGGTTACAATTTTTTATTAAATTCACTTACTGATATTCAAGTTTTTAAAAGGTATTATTTAATGATTAAATTTTTAAAATTTTACATAAATATTTTAAACTTTTTAAATCATATAATTTAATTTTCAAATTTTAAAACTTTATACATATATTTTGAATATATGTTTTTACTTTACTAATAAAATATGTATTTTTGATTCAAATTTTTAAGATTTATATATAAAATTTTAAATAATTGAAACTAAATTTAAGAGTTTGATAACTTAAATTTGAATTTTGACGAGGATAGATTTAAATATAATTTTGTATGATTTTAATGAATTTTAAAAGTTTTTAAAAGTATAAGTGTATTTATTTAAGAATTTATAAAAAATTATTTGTATTCAATTAAAAATTTATAAAAATATTAGAGTATCTAAAATGTAAATGATTTTTAAAAACTTTACTTAATCAATTTTTTTTAAAATTTGAAATATTTTTAAGTATAAATAAAATCTAACACAAGTAACATATTTTTTCAAATTTTTATTTATTTTATAAAATCCACCCCAAGTAACATATTTTTATTTCTTTTTATTTTAAATAAAGGTAATGACATAGAGACATAACTCGTTAGCAATCCTATAATATTAAGTGAACAAAAAAAAAAAAATACATTTGAGAAAGTACTTTTAATTATTTTACAAAATTTCAGCATTTAAAAAAGAAAAAGAAAAAGAAATGCTAATTATACTTCTTAATACACTGTGTTACACATTTCATTTTCTAATTCAAAGTGACTTTTATTTTACAAATTATATATTTTTGATTTGAAGAAAACTTTAATTTAAAAATAATAAATATTATTTAAATAATATAAAAAACTTATCGAAGAGTTTCATATTTTTTAAAATCAATTTTATCTTATATATATATATATATACACACTAAATACATTTCAAAATTAATAATATCTTTAATAAATCTCGAATATTATGACAAATATTTAGGAAAACAAAATGCACATATTTTTAGGAAAACAGTATGTAGTCAAGAAGCGAAAAAAAGAAAAAGATACTTCGCATCAAATTAAGAAATTAATTCCTTCGACGATCTTGCAAGAAACAATATCTTCAGAAGATTGCGTTGCAAGTCACACAATCAACGGACACTTCAATTATCAGAATTAAAATAAAAATGTTTCAAATGTTTAAAATAATAATATATTTATAATCGTTTATGATTTAAGCGGTTTTCGTATTTTTCAAAGTTCGAATCTAACCTTTCGTTTTCTACGTACCTTAAACCTAAGACTTAGTCTTAAAATATTTTAAATTTATAAAAATTAATACATGTTGAGATACGGATCACTGTATAAAAACTAGGAAATCCATAGGAAATATCTTAAACAACACTAATATATAATAATAAATCAAAATCTTTTTATATAAAAAAGAAATATTATCTTAAATATATAATGAGATACTATATATATATCTTAAACACTAATATATAATAATAAATCAAAATATTATCTTAAATATATAGATAATTAAGTTATTATAATAAAATAAGATAATGTTAGTTTTTTTTACAATTAAATAATATTAAGTATTATTATTGGACCAAATGTATATTCCAATACAAATTACATTTACTTAAAAAAAATTCTAATCTTATTAGACAATCCAAAGTTTTCTCCTATTTTTTTTTTAACTCTCTACCTTATCCTCTAACTTCCTTCAAAACCCTGAAGTCAAAACAATGAAGCAACGGAGCGGTGGGTCTGAAGCCGAAATGCTTCTCGAAAAGGCTGCCCAATGCCTTACGTTTCGAGATTTCCTGGGTTGCCGAAACTACTCTATCCAAGTCCGAAGTTCTGACCCTAAAATATCCGGTGTTGATCAAATCCTCGCCATTGTCGATATCCTTACCGCCGGCGATCTTCGCGTTGGAAATAACCATCGTGACTGGTACTCCATTCTCCAACTCCGGCGAGCCAACTTGGAAAATTTGCAACTCGTACGGTCCAATTTTGTGAACCTTCTAAATCTCGTGAAAGCAGGCGGGAACAAATTTTCTTTCTCTAGGGAGGCCGAAGGGCTACTTTTCGATGCTTGGAAGGTGTTATCAAAACCAAACAAGAAGACCCAGTACGATAAAGAGATAGATGGTGAGATGGAAATCCCCATATCGGCAGAAGAAGAGGTAGAACGCTCATGCAATCACTCAAAAGACAAAGGGTATGAAGGAAATAGTGAGACATTTTGGACTATGTGTCCGTACTGTTATTGCATGTTTGAGTACTGCAAAGTGTATGAAGAATGTTGCTTGAGGTGCCAGAACTGTGAGAAAGCTTTTCATGGGGTGGCCATAAATGCACCAGAACCTGAAACGCTGGTTTCGGGGAAGGACCAGTATTATCTCTGTTATGGGGTTTTTCGGATGAGGTATGAAGTGCCAGAAAAGAGGAATCCGAAGGCGAACGAGGGTAAACGGAATGGTGAGAATGATAGAAATAGTTATGGGTCTTGTTCAAATACTGTGTTTTGTTCAAATACTGTGTTTGTGGATATTTCTGATGATGATGATGTAGAAGATGATTATTTGGCTGGTTATGGCGGGGACAATAAACAAGGGAAAAATGGGGATTCTTGGGCTTCTACGAAAAAGTGTAATGAAGAGTTGAAGAAGATGGATGAGGGAATTCAGGGGAATCTGAAGGAGTGTTCTGGAATAACAGGGCTGAAGCAAGATGGAAGGCAAGGAAAGAAGAAGTTCAAGAGAAAGGCGAGGAGGACTATGAATGTGAAAGCTGTGGTGCATAGAACTAAGAAGTTAAACGGGAATGGAACGGAATGGCAGAGAACTGAATCAGTGGATACTAACGCTGGAGTAGAAGGGGTTAACCCTAATGTGGAGTGTTGGAATGGATTTGAAGAGACGGGACGTGCACTTGGGAGTAAAAGTTACGACCCTGATGTTCTGTTTCGTGAAGGGGATGATGATATCTATGTTAATTTGATGGATGATCCAAATTCTGTTTGTATGTTCTAATTTACTTGTGTAGTAGAAGCTGAAACTACTCAAAAAATGGTTGCCTCATAGTTGAAATCGAAGATATATCACAGCAAAGTCATGGACAGTTGCTCTAGTATCGTATTTAGAAGAGCTCTAGTTATTTATACTTCTGCTAAGGTGAACAGATTTTGATCCTGCTGAGCAAATAGAGTAACGAAGAATCCATGGCAGGGCTTTTTGCCACTACTTTACACCTGACTAATAGTGACAATATGCATATATCACAATGCTGGCTTTACTTTTCTTTATGCATAACTTTATGAGATTCAACTTTAAGGTTCTAATGATTGTTGATAATACTTTAGTTTTCTTGTGTTGATTTGAGTATGCTGGATGAACAATTTGTCTGTTAATGGTTTAAGACTGTTCACAAGACTCAACTTTGGAAAGTTGGATTCCTGATCCTTCAGCTTAATTAATTAGTTTGTGTTGTGTTGTGTTGGTATTGCCTAGGATGAGGGTAAGGTAGTATGCTTAGTTGGTTACTAGGTGTGTATGCTTAATTTTTTATCTGGATGGGTACGTTAACGTGCCCGTAGTCCCCGTCTCAAGTGCCCCTCGGGAGCGTTTGTTGTGTACCTCTGGAGATACCCCACAAATCACTTGTTTTACTTACAATTTATAACAAGCTGTTTTATGTTAGGGGCCATGCACTTTTTCTGAAGCTGTTTGTGCTCAATGTGTGTCCTTTCTTCTAGAAATAGTAATGAGTGGGTGAAATTCTATTTAATTCACACGTTTATTGTGTCCATACCAACTTCTTACTTTTATATCTTTTGAAATTACTTGCTTTGCTTAATATGTTATTGTGACGATCTTCAAAACTATTTGAAGGACTACTACTTGTTAGGCATGTTTTGACCCTTTTTGATGGATTGATTTTGATAACTGACATGCTTTATAAATCGGGAGAGGATGTAATATTTATTAACTTTTCTATAATTTTAATATCTTATCATATTTTATTTAATTTTTAATAAATTAAGATATTCTATTTATTTAAGTGATTATATTGAAAGTCTCTCATTGTATCAAGAATAGTCGTGTAATTTTTTTAATAATTTAATCATTTTATTTTAAAAAAGTGATAATACAAAAATAAATGGTTATTTTTTTCTTAATATTGTTTCTATTGTTATTAAGATATTAATTTCATAAATTGTCTTTAATATTATACAATAACAAATACAAACTTGATAAAAATGTAAAATATTTTAGAATTTGATTAATTGTCCTTATACTATCATTTTTTTATTACAAAATAATTAAACTAATCCAAAAATAAAGAACTGGCTAAATTATTCTAGGTGTCATAATTAAGAGACTTTGTATGAGTTTCTCACTTATCTTAAATATGTATAAATGAGAAGTAAAAGTATAAAAAATAACGAGAAAAATAAAATATGATTATATTACGAAAGATTGTTTAAGTTTATTATTTTTAAAGAAAATGTATTTTAGATCCGTATTTATTAGATGAGATAGCATAAATCTTGAAGTCTATTTTGTAAAGGTAATAAATTTATATAGTATCTTATATTTTATATAAGTATTAGATTTTTGTTATCTTTTTTGGATTTATATTTTCTCATTTAATATGCACAGAATTAAATTATACTTTAATTAAAGGTATTAGGTTTGGGTTATCATTTTTTTAATTATAGATTATCTATTAGGTGAAAGCTTAATGGAAAGAAAAATAATAAAATATCTTTTAAGTGAGATATATTAGGATTAAAATTTAAATAAGATATGGTAAGATTTAAATGTGATTAAATAATTTTAAATTATGAATTTATTAATAACATCGAATAGTACATAGAATGTGATAAACCACTTTACATTTATAGTTGAAACACTGCCTTGTGAAATTACTAAGTATAAAACCATGCAGAACAGGTCATGATTCCATCATTTTTGTGACCCTTCTCTATTGTTATTCAATCATTAATTATAGCTTTTGATAGAATGAGAGCTCATAAATAGTGAAAGACCGATGTTTACTTGCTAAGCATAGAGGCTACAGCTGCATCTCTTACCATGTGACTTTTGTCGCTAGTATTTCCATTGTGTGCATAACGTACCTCGTATATATTATAAATATTTAAGAATTTAATCACAATATAAATATCCAATTAAACACCCGATGGATATATTTACTGCAAAAAGGGTCATTAAAATTGAATTTAAATAAAATAATTTAAAATTTAAATTCGATTCACACATTTAATCGATTTTAATTGTTTTTTTAAATTTATGCATTTTCTATTATACTCAAATAAAAATCTGTATTCGAGTAAAAAAAAAACCAAAATCAATTTAACAAACAGTTCAAATAATACAAATATTTGAAAAATAAAATATTAATTAATAGCAGAAAAATTACCATGGTTTTGTTCTATTTTATTCAAGACTATCATATTCTTTTCCTGATGTTATAATACAAACCTACATATATAATACAAAAATTTATACACATAAATAATAACATATAATAACAGAAAAAATATATAAATAATAAGTGCGTAAAATTAATAGAAATACTTACAAAAGTAAATGAAGTGACAAAATGAAGGAAATGAAAAAAATGGTGTTTTGTAAGTGAGAAATGAGTATAAAAAAAATTGAGTATTTTGTTAAAAAAATAGGGGTCTAAAAGATTAATTAGAGAGGAAGAAAACCCACTAACCGGCGTTGGAATTGGTAATCATAGGTGGCCGAAAAATGAGAAAGAGTGGAGGAGAAGTGGAAGAGGTTTTGGGTTTTTGAGAGTTATGCAACGCTTGGAATAGTTTTTGTCTGGGGAAGAAAGAAGAGAAAAAAATTTATCCACGTGTGTAGCGTCGATTCCACGTGTCAATCGACGCTACGCTATGTGGATAGCGTTGGTTCCAAGTGTCAACCGATGCTACGCTACGTGGATAGCATCGGTTCCAGGTGTCAACCGACGCTATGCTACGTGGATAGCGTCTATTCCAAGTGTCAACCGACGCTACATCCACGTAGCGTAGCGTTGGTTCGACACATCAACCGTCACTACATTCTACGTGGATAGCGTCGGTTCTACACCGAATCGACTTTAAATTCATTATAAGTCAGTTTTTTCCAAAAACTGACTTTACATATCGACTTAAATACCCATTTTTGTAGTAGTGATTTCAACAAAACATTACCAAAAAATGGACAACAACAATAATAAAAATATAAGATAAGAGCAATAAAGGAAATAATGCATCAAATTTATAGAGGTTCAACTCATGTAAATTGGTGAGGCTATTCCACTTCGTCCCTCCAAAAGGATGTGTTCTAGTAGCTTCAATGTTGGAGATTATAAATACAATGGGAGAAAACCATGAAGAGATACATTTAATTTAAAGAAAAAGCATTAAAAGAGACTTCACAAGTTCTTGCACTCAATAATCATAGAAAATCCTATTCCTTTCTTTTAGCCTTTCTCACAAATGCCTAAAATGTTTTCTTGATGTTCTAGGGCACACAATGGATGCTTTTACAGGCCCAAAGGAACATTTACAATAATGTTCAACTAAAACCAAACTTAATAGTTAAACCCCATACCCATTTTAGTCATTTTTTGTGAAAATAAATTTCCCAACTATGATGTTCAATCAATTAAGTCAAAGCTAGATCAATCGATACTGTTAAATACCACTTTCAATTTTATGTAGAAACTCTTCGTGTGATGTTCGATCGAAGCTTAATCGATTCACTCTCAAAATGTCATTTTTTTTGTTCTATACAATGCTCATAGTTTAACTTTTTATGCTTGATCATCTGCAATGATTTTCATGCATTTCATGAATTTGAATCACAAAATTACATGCATGCTTTTGCAATTGGGAGCTATGGTGAAAATTTCTAACCTTAATTCAAATCTAGTTTGCCTCTCTTGCAAAACCATTGGATAAAGTTAGAGCACATTATGTTTAAAAAGGAAAACACTTATCATAAATTGGATAAGACAAAGTTTGATTAGATATCACAACCCATTTTGTAATTGATAGAGAGAACGTTGACAAAACTCGTTACCCAAATGGAGTATGTGCACTAGCTCTAGCCTCTAAACACAAGGTTATGAACTCTATTAGATTCCTTCAGTTCTTGGTTCATTAAGATTTCAAAGTTCTCATAACTTGATAAATCCAACATATAAGTTCTAAACTGATAATAATATATAAGACTCTCATCAAGTAACAAATGGATAAAATGAGGCCACACATGACAAATGTTGAAAGATTACAATAAATATCTCTTATCTTTCTCAGTTAAATTACTCATCCATTGATTGTCTTAGAAGTAATTTTAAGACACTTTGTGGGTTGGTCGATCTTTTGTGCTTTTTGAAAAAAAAAAGAAGTCGTCCCACATTGCTTGGGTGCACAAGTGTTTGCACATTCGAGTCCATTTCTTACTATTATTTTCTTAGTAGTAGTTTATGGGTTGGTTGATTTTTTCTCTTTTTTTTAGTTATAATTTAATAATTATTTTAGGATAAATATAAACACAAACACAAATCATATTTATCAAAATTTTATAATGCCTTTTATGATCCAAGATTCTTAACTTTTAAAGTGATTTGGTGTGTACAAAACCAATTTCAATGAAATGATAAGCTTTTCCATGGGACACAAACTTTAAAATCCTCATTTTTTCTTTGGATGAAGAGTTGAATTAGTCTTATTATCTTTGAAAATAATGAACAATTTAATCCTGTTAATTTTAGATTTGGTTTAATTGGTCCCAATTTTTTTAAGAAAGAGCTAAATAAGCTCAAAGTGTAATTTTTTGTTTAAAAAGTCAATAACATGATAATATTCTATTATAAATAATAATCGGACAAACAATTTAAGAATAAAATTATTTTGTTAAAAAAATTAGAAATATATATAATATATAAATATACAATTTAAATAATATATAAATAAAATAATAACCGAAGCTTGAGTATCACATAATGTTTTTAAGATAATTTTTTCGCTCACCGTGAGTGTTTAAGAACGGTGTAAATTTATCTCATAGGATACAACGATTAAATAATAATAAACTTATGCCATAGTTTATTATTCTATGAGTCTGAATTCTATCGAAAGAACATGACTCCAGATAAAAAATATGCAATAAAAAATAATAATAAATAAATAAATAATTTTTTTATCTTTATCGACTCTTTTTTTTTCTTTTTCTTTTTCTTTTTCTCTTTCTTCTTCTTCTTCTCATTTTATTCTTCTCCTTCTTCTTTACGCCTCCCTCTCCTTCTCTTCTCTTTGTTTCTTTTTTCTCTTTTGTTCTCAAATTTTTCTTCTAAGCTTTCTTTTCTATTTATAGAAGAATTATTTATAAACGGAAACTGAGAATTGATACGAAAAAATGGGTAGAAACAGATTGAATTGAAGAAGAGAAGCGATTGGAATTGAAGAAGTGAAATGAATGGAAATTGAATAAGAGAAACATATGGAAATTAAAGCAAAGAAATGGAAGAAATCAAGAGGGAGGTAACGAAAAATTTAAAAGAATTGAAATTGAAAATTGAAATTTTTATTCACTTTTTCTAACAATCCCCTACATGAATAAAAATTGACATAGATTTTAAATCAAATTTTGACACAGAAATAGAGTTCAACGGATCGAAACATGCATAGGATAGATAGGTGTTACCCTTTGAACCTTCCTTTGTGAAAATATATTTACTTTAATAATTGAGTAGTAAACGCGATATTCTTGAACTATTTTTTCGTTTATGTAAGCGATGGCATACTTCACACAAGAATCTTTCCTGACACAATTCAGTTCTCACTATTATGTTCATTTTGGCCATGAACATATGCCTGGTTCTGTGAGAGTCTCTAAAGAATTAAGCCTATACAATTCTCTTTCGTAGGGGCCCCATTCCTCTCGATGACTTATCAACTAACTCTCGATTTAACCTTTTAGTTAAGGGATTAACTATGTTATCTTTTGACTTCACATAGTCAATAGAGATAACCCTAGTTGAGAGTGGTTGTCTAATGGTATTATATCTACGATGTATATGTCAAGACTTACCATTATACATATTGCTCTGTGCCTTGCCAATAGTAGATTGACTATCACAATGAATGTATATTACATGCATATGATTTACCCATTTAAGAATATCCTCTGCAAAATTGCGTAGCCATTTGAATTCTTCGTCACATTTATCCAAAACGATGAATTCAGATTTCATCGTGGATCTAGCAATGCATGTCTATTTAGAGGACTTCCATGAAACAACTGCACCACCCAGTATGAATACATATCCACTGGTAGACTTTAAGTCTTTCTTATCAGATATCCAATTGGCATCACTGTATCCTTCTAATACAGTTGGATATCTTGTGTAGTGCAGTCCATAGCTACGTGTATATCTTAAGTATCTAAGTAGTCTTGTAATACCTTTCTAGTGATCAGATCCTAGATTACTAGTATATCTACTTAGTTTGCTTACAACATAAGCTATGTCTGGTCTTATACAACTCATCAAGTACATAAGACTTCCTATCACTCTAGAATATTCTAGTTGAGACACACTCTTACTTTTATTCTTAGATAGGTGTAGATTTACATCTATTGGTGTTCTCACAATTCCAAAATCACCCTTATTGAATTTCTCAAGTATTTTGTCAATATAATGACATTGACTTAGAATGAGACCGTTTGATATCCTTGATATCTTAATTCCTAGAATTACATCAATAGGTCCCATATATTTCATATCAAACCTTGAATTCAACATAGATTTAGTTGATTTGATCATTTGATTATTACTACCCACAATTAGCATGTCATCAACATAAAGACACAAGATAATATAACCATCTTCTTTGTCCTTGACATATACACATTTTTCATATTCGTTGATTTTAAAATCATTTGTCTTCATGACATTATTAAACATTTCATGCCATTGTTTTGGTGCTTCTTTCAAGCCATATAAAGACTTCACCAATTTACAGACCTTTCCTTCTTTCCCTAGGCATGAAAAACCCTTAGGTTGGTCTATGTAGATTTCTTCATCTAAATCTCCATTTAGAAAGGTTGTCCCATCCATTTGATGTATTTCAAGATTTCACAGAGCTACGATAATAATTATCATCGTTATAGATGTTATTCATGTCACAGAAGAATAATTATCAAAGTAATCAAGGCTATATCATTGTTTGTATCCCTTAATTAGAAGCCTGACCTTGTACTTATTAATTGATCCATCTGATTTACGTTTTCTTGTGAAAATCCACTTAGACCCTAGTGTTTTACTACTTGGAGGTAAATCAACTAGTTCCTAAGTGTGATTTTGCAGAATGGACTCAATTTCACTATTTATGGCTTCTTTCCATTAAGGACCTTCAGAAGAATTCAAAAGCTCTTCGTAGGTTTGAGGTTCACTTTCTAGCAAATAGGTAAAAAAATATGGACCATAGGATGTTTCTATCCTAGCCCTCTTGCTACGTCTGAGTTCAACCTCAACCTCTTTTTTAGGTTCTTTGTTTTGACTATCTTCATTCATAGTCTCATATGTTCGTTTAGACGAACTTGATTCTCCTTGAGATTTACATGGAAATGCATTTTCAAAGCGCGATGCATTTTTTGATTCCATTATTGTGTTCTTGTGTATATCTGAGATTTTTGACTCATGCAAAAGAAACCGATAAGCACTACTATTATGTGCATATCCAATAAAGATGCAATCTATTATTTTTGGACCTATCTTCACCTTCTTAGGTATAGGTACAACCACTTTTGCAAGACACCCCACACTCGTAAATATTTATAGGAAGGTACCCTTCTTTTAAATAATTCATACGATGTCTTATGTGTCTTTTCTGGGGTACCTTATTTAAAAGGTAGTTAGTTGATAAAATAGCTTCGACCCATAAGTTTTGTGGCAACCCAGAACTTAATAGCATTGCATTCATCATTTCTTTCAAGGTACGATTCTTACGTTCAACAAATCCATTTTGCTGAGGTGAATAAGGCGTTATGGTTTCATGAATAACTCCGTGTTATGCACAGAATTCACCAAATGGTGCCTCATATTCACTACCACGATCACTACACAATACCTTCATTTTCTTGTTGAGTTTATTTTTAACTTCTGTTTTATAAAGAATAAATTTCTCTATAGCTTCATCTTTGCTTTTAAGAAAATACACATAAAAATATTTCATGTTATCATCAACAAAAGTAATAAAATACTTATTTCCACCTCTTGTTTGAAGAAATTTCAAATCATATAGATCACTATGGATTAAGTCAAGGGGTTCAGTGTTCCTTTTAATCGAATGAAACGATGACCTAGTCATTTTTTCCTCAACACAAGTCTCACACTTATGCTTTGAATCTATTTGGAATGCGGGTATGTGTTTCAATTAGTCTACGCGATGTATCGTAATTTACATGACCTAGTCTACCATGCCATAAGTTGGAAGACTCAAGCATATAAAAAGAAGAATTAATCTTATTAATATTCTTAGCTTTTATAGTTATTACATTGAGTTTAAATAGCCCATCAGATACATATCCTTTCCCCACAAACATCCTATTTTTGGTCACAACAACATTCTCAGATTCAAACACCATCCGAAAGTCATGCTTGTTTAACAATGATCCAGAAAAAAGATTCTTACGGATGTCAGGCACATAGAGTACATTATTTATTGTAAGATCCTTCCTAGAGGTCATCTTCAATTTGACCTGGCCTTGCCTTTGAATGGCTGATGTGGCAGAATTTCCCATGAAGAGCTTTTATCCATCTTTCATTGCTTCAAAAGTAATGAATAACCCCTTATCTAAGCATATGTGCCTTGTTGCATCAATGTTAATCCACCACTTCTTTGGATTTGATTTCACCAAGTTTACCTCATAAATGACTGCACACAAGTTAATGTCAGAAATATCATGAGTGTCATTAACCATGTTTGCCTTATAGTTTCTGTATCTTTTTGGAAACTTGCAGCCTGAGACTTTATGCCACGTCCTCTGATAGTTAAAGCAAATCCCTTTGAAGCTTGAATTCTTAAAATTTGCTTCTCTAGGTCTCAATTTAGACCCTTTACCCAACTTGCCCTTGCCCTTATTCTTATTGTGTTTGCAAATTTGACCATATTCCATCGCATTAGCCTTGGGTGTTGATGGGATATAGCCTCTTTTAGAAGAAGCCTTGTTTTCTTCTTCTACTTTGAATCTTATCAGCAAGTCTTTCAAAGATACTTCCTTTCACTTGTGCTTAAGGTATACCTTGAACTCTATGCATGAAGGGGGCGACTTTTCAATAATAGCTGCAACTTGGAAGGTTTCACTAAGTACCATCCCTTCATTATACATCTTTGTTATGATATCTTGGATTTCATGTGCTTGATTGCATATAGATTTAGAGTCCACCATCTTATAATCAAGAAAACGACCAACCAAACATTTCTTGGCACCGACATTTTCAGTTTCATACTTCTGGTCTAATGATTCCAACAAGAACCTTACTAAATTCAAGGTGGTGAGATAGAACATCATCTTACTCTTTCATCTCTTGAAGTTCAAACCATGAAACGTTTTCGGTCTCTTTGCCACAACATGGTTCATTGGAATAGAAACCGGTAACATTGGGGTTACCCCATGAGCCACAAAAGGTTTCATCATTTGATTCATAGTAGAACCACCCACAGTAGGGTTAGCAACATTCACAGTTAGGTTTTCAGTTTGGGACAATGAAGTTGTCATTTCAAATTGCATAATATTTTCTTTATATTTTCTATGTTCAATACACAAATAGCAATTTAAGTTTTAAAAATTACCAAATAAAGTTTATAGATTAAAAAAAATTATATATATATATATATAATAAATAAATGATAGAAATATGTTAATTTACATATATTTGTAATTTCATTAATTATAGTGATTAAATAATTTTAAAATAAAATAATTTATTTATTTATAAAATTATAAAATATATATGTATAAAGCAATATATATATATATAGTAAAAATAAAATATAAATATAAAATAAAGAATATTAAGATTAGTAACACAAAATAAATAAATAAAACAAAATACTTAATATAAAATATCAGTATAAAAATATATATATTATAATTATATAAAATAATCAATAATAACAACTATACAAAAAGCGATAAACACAAGTAAATAAAGATGATTAAAGAAATAAATAAAGAGGTAGGTAACCGGAGAAATCAAGAGGGAGATAACGGAAAATTTAAAAGAATTGAAATTGAAAATCGAAATTTTTATTCAATTTTTCTAACATATTTTTCATATATATTGGATATATTTTAACTACTTTGACACCAAATATATAATATCATTAAATTTTATCATTTTTAAATAGAGTTTTTTATTTGTTGTACTTTGAAATTATAAAGTTGATATTAGTTAATTAGGTATGGAATTAACAGATATATTTTTTTATTTGTATAATGAATAATTTCGACTATGTAATGATAGTTAGATCAATTAGACTATTTTTATTAAATTACGTGATCAAATCAACTTGACTCAATTATAATTACATTATTAAAATATTTATTTGTAATAATTATGGAAATAAACAGAAATTTCTTTCTTTCTTTTATCTTTTATCTTTTATCTTTTCTCCTTTTTATCATTTTCTTTTCTTTTCCTTCTATTATGTAAAATTTGGTAAGCTACATATCTAAACAGGTCAAGCTATAGATTACTTGCTAATTAAAAAGCACATTCCTGAGAAGTTAGGTAGGTTAGGATTGACATCAAATTTTGTTCAGGGAAGATAAACCAATTAGCGTATTTCAATTTTCAATCCTTCCTCACCCACATCTTATCAAATACAAGAAACCCCTTTCAAGTTTCACACCCTATAACTACCACAACAATAGCTATTTCTCTTCAAACAATTTAAAGCACAAAAATTAAACAGGCTAGTTAAACAATTACTAAATAACTCTTTCATATAATATGATGTTGTCTTTAATGATAGCATTGTGTTTGTCAAGCATAAATATCAGCATAGCAGCTCGTCACCTTTTAGACACACCAGTAGCTCCACCACCTGCATTGACACTGCCTACAATTCCTCAGGCCACATTGCCTCCACTTCCCTCTTTACCAACACAGCCCAAACTCACCCTGCCGCCCTTACCGGCCAGCCAGTTGCCAACACCGCCTGCTTCAACAAGCCTCCCACAGCCCACATTGCCAAGTTTGCCAAACACCCAAGTCCCATCTCTACCAAATGTGCCATCGTTGCCCAACTTTCCCACAGCTCCGAAAGTGACTCTACCTCCATTGCCAACTACAATCCCATCCATTCCTTTCCTCTCCCCTCCTCCATCAAATTAATGACAATCCGTCTTATGTAATTTAACATTTCTCTTGAGTGTGCTGGATGTTTTAAGATGCTTTAATATATTACTTGTTTGTCTTAGCCTCTTATATAGGTACTTGTGTTTATTTCTTGCATTATTAATTTCAGATGTATTCTTGTTTCGGTTGACCTCTTGTGTTAAGATCTATATTTGATTATTTGTTAATTTACACTAATATTATTGTACCTAATTAAATTTCAAGCAAATTTGATTAGTATATAAGTGCTATATAGCATCTCAATAGTCGGTACCAATGAGCATCGACCTTAAAATTAGTTAACCAAAAACAATTACCCCGTTTAAAATCAAATTTAACTACCGACGAACACCTAAGTACTAACAAATCACAATATGTTTCGAAGAAATTTTTTGGACCATGGATACTTATTAACATGTGTTGTTGAAGAACATGAGATCCAGCTGGTGACAACCAACACACTAGCCGTACAACGAGCAGTGGGGAAGGATAAATTGTCCAAAACGACTCTCTATAATTGTGTTTATTTTGTAATTATTACAATTTTGCTTTTCTTTTGTATAAATAGGTTGTAAACATTCGTTTATTCATCATCAATAAATCCATTTCTTACATGGTATCAAAGCTTAGGAAACAATTCCCAGAAAATTCAACTCATAGATATTTTTTCCCACTTTTCTTCAATCTGTTTTTTTTCCAAAACCAATTTCGATTCACAAAATAATTTCAATTTCATCCCATCATATTATTCAGATTCATCCGAGCAATCTGCAATTAAAATCAAGCCAAAATACCTTCCACGCTGGGCCACGCGCGTCTTGTTTAAACTTCATGGCGTTCCACGCTACCATGAGAACACGCAGGCTGTGGCTGAGGGAAAACGACTCGGCAACGACACGTCGTTAAGCCGCCCAGGCAACGACGCGTCGTTCACCCGATTCGGTTCTTCATCGGTCCGATCGGTATTCATCCGGTTTAGGGTTCCACCAGTTGCGGTGCATTTGACCATTCCAATCAGGTTCACCTACTTTCCGACCAGTTTTTCGCCTGAAATTTCCGGTTCTGTAATCCTTAACTCATTTTCTATAAGAGAAAGCATATTTCAGTCCATTATTTATTTCATAAATAGTCATTATTGTCTAAAATACACTTAAACATATCCCATACTTTCAAATTTATTCAACAAATAATATACATGACTCAATAATACCAACCCTACTTTACCAAAATGGTATGATGACCCTAGCCATTCATTATATTTACACCACTCAGACCAACCAGGCATGGTTCTCGTAGCTCAATCCTTAAACCAAGAAAACTATCACATTTGGAGTCATGCAATGCTCATGGCTCTAATAACCAAAAATAAAAAAGGATTCATTGACGGCACAATCAAAAGGCCATCAACAAACCTTGAAATAGAAATCAAACAATGGACTCGCTGCATATGAGCTATGGGAAGAATTAAAGGAACATTTTTCGGACACCAACAGCGTGCACCTATTCCACATTGAGCAAGAGATCCATGATTGCATACAAGAAGGTGTAAGCATTGGGGAATACTATACAAAATAAAAAAGCTTATGGGATAGTCGTGATGCACTATGTCCTCTTCCACATTGTGGAGGAAATGCCGGAAGGGAACTACAAGAATATCAACAAAAGCAGCGAACCATAAAATTTCTCATGGGGCTTAACAATGTTTACACATCAGCACGTGGAAAAATCTTGCTCATGGAACCATCACCTACAGTAAATAAGGTATATTCACTTATTGTTCAAGATGAAAAGCAAAGAGCTGTCTCCACGCAAAGCGTGGGAAGGATGCAGAGCCGCACTTATTGCCGAGGTATTCGTTCACAATATCCTCACAAAATTACCCGCCAAGGAATCCACATCTCAAGTGCGATCGATGCAATAATATAGGCCATAGTCCGAGAATTGCCGAAGTCACTCAAATGTGATTTTTGTGGGTCTCAATGGAAACAATTTTGAAAAGCTGAGAAAGCGTCTCAAATGTAATTTTGTGGTTTGAATGGACATGACATCAACGTATGTCGGAAGAAAGGAGCAATTCAAGATAAGAAAAAATACAAGTTATGGCTTCCTTCCAAAGCTCATCATACTAACTTTCAAGAAAGTTGCCAGGCAAAGACACCATTCCATGACCTTGCATGCGCGATACCAAGAGCTCTACACTTCTCGATCAATCCAAATCGGGTAGCATGGCAAGTCAAGTGACTACTTCTTCGGGTAACACATTATGTGCAACTATTTTTCATTTAGAAACCCGTTGGATTTTTTGATCTGAGGCAATCGATCACGTGGTGTGTTCCCAAAACCTTATGAGCTCCAGATTCGATCCACTAACATGTACATTTACCTTATCATTCTCTTGCCCGTGTCACACGTATTGGCACTGTACATTTCTCAAATAATTTCATACTCCATAATGTCTTGTGTGTTCCTCGCCCCAAATTAAACTTGGTTTCGGTAGCCAAACTAACTCAAACCTCGTTATTTCATGTCACCTTCGCTAATTATGTGTTCTTTTGTTGGTCGAATGCCTGGGGAGAGCGATTGGGATGGGGCCGAGAAAGCCAGGACTCTACCTGCGACTATTTACGAAAAGTGGATGTTTCTCCGTTTCAAACACTGCTTCCACCAACTCTCATCTATGGCATCAACGACTTGGTCATTTATCTAATAACGGTTTGCATGTAATTTCTCTTTTCCATCAATACACCTTTTGTTCCATTAGTGATTGTTCTATTTGTCCATTAGCTACAAACACGTAATCCATTTCCTTTAAGTTCCATCGATACAAAAGAAGCGGGTTAGAAATGATTCATGTCGATATTTGGGGGTGGTTATCACATTCCAACACTTAATGACACGTTATTTTCTCACTATTGTTGATGACTACTCAAGATGCTGTGGGTCTATCTCTTTACATGCAAAATCGATACACGCATTTTCTTACCACTTTCATCAATCTTGTTGAAACGAAATTTTCATCTAGAGTTAAAATCATTCGTAGTGACAATGGACCAGAATTTTCTATGACTAGTTGTTTTCTACCAAGGGAATCCTTCATCAAACTAGTTGTGTCTCTACCCTTGACAAAATGGTGTTCTTGAGCATAAAACATCGTCATCTTCTCAATATGGCTCGTTCATTTTTCTTCCAAGCCAATCTTCCTAAACAAATTACAGGAGATGCCATTCTTACAGCCAATACCTGTGTCATAAATCGTGACTCCAACACTGTCTAAAAAACACCATTTGAAGTCCTTTTTCACAAAAAAATCCTAGGTATGAACATCTTCGTGTTTTGGTTCCCTTTGTTTTGTGTCTCGCACGTCATGATGGACTCACCAAGTTTGATGCTAGGTCACATAAATGCATATTCATTGGGTATCCATTGGGATCAAAGGTTATCGTGTCTACAATCTAGAAACAAGTAAGACTTTAGTGTCTCGTGATGTTATCTTTCATGAACATGTATTTCCTTATTTCACTTCGCCAACACTCCAACTCTATTTCCTCCATCGAAGATACTATTTATGATGACATACCCAACATTCATCAATCAACCAATCCAAATATATCACTTGATCATACATCATCATCTTTCCAACAATCAAAATCGGCATACACTCTTCATCTTGAAAATTCATCTTCTAAACATCATCGTAAACTTCTCCATCACACATAACTTCTCCAACACAAGTCACACATAGGCTTTGTCGATCCACCAATGTTTCTAGCTACCTTGAAAATATCATGTAGGCTTCCTTACCTTCGGTCCTTCCCCTCAGCTCGGCATTCGTCAAAGACAAAGGTACTTCTCCTTAACATCTCATTTATGACCAATTATGTGCGGTAGCCAAAGAGTCATCCTTGTTAAACTTCTCCTTGCCATTCGCTACTTTATTCAAAATTGGCATCTTCGACAACTTGATGTCAACAATGCTTTTCTCTATGGTGATCTTACGTGAAGATGTCTCATGTCCCTTCCACGCGGATTGAGCGAAAGTGGGGAAACACGCAGTATGTAAGCTACATAAATCTTTGTATGGACTCGAACAAGCCTCGACAGGTGGATTAGTAAACTATCAACAACAGCTTAAGCTGGTTTTAACGAATCCAAGTATGATCACTCATTGTTCATCCGAACCCGTGGTAATTCATACCTCTTCTTGTCTATTTAGATGATATAATCAACGAGGAAACTATATACAAGACATTGAAGAAACTAAGAATCATCTCATGAGAAAATTCAAGCTAAATATCTCGGTGAATTAAAGTATTTTTGGGCATAAAGTTTCACATTCCAATGCGGAATTGTTCATTACAACACAGCACGCAATCACTTGAAAATATTGGAGGGGCGTAGGTTATCTTGGTGCCAAATATGCCAATTCACCTATGGAACAAAATTTATCCACTCAAATGAAGGTTGAAGGGGAATTCATCGATAATCCCACATCCTATCGAAGAATTGTTGGGGAGATTAATATACTTGACCATTACAAGGCCCGACTTATTGTATAGTGCACATTCTCGATCCAATATATGGATAAACCACGACAACCACATTTGGAAGCATTTCAAATGAGTGCTATGATATGTCAAGAACACACGCGGGCAAGGTCTCTTTTTCTCGACAACTAGTTCATTACAACTAAATGCTTTTTGTGATGCAGGGAAAAATGCACTGAGATACCTGACGATCAACCACAGGATATTGTATGTTTCTTGGAAACTTGTTAATTTCTTGGTTGACTAAGAAACAAAATTGATCTCACGATGGTAGAGAATATCACGGCTATGGCGTGACATGTTACGAAGTAACCTGGTTACGATATAATTTAGATGATTTGGGTATCAAACACTCTCAACCAACCAAGTTATATTGTTACAATCAGCGACTCTTCACATTGCATCAAATCCAGGTGTTTCATGAGCGAACCAAACACGTAGAGATCGGTGCCATCTAGTAAGAGAAAAGATTCATTTGGAATGATCAAAACTTATCATATCTCTACATTAGAGCAACCAGCAGATATATTTACCAAATCCTTGAGTTTTCCATAGTTCTCAAGCTTACTTAACAAGTTAGGAATAATTAGCATATATTCTAACTTGAGGGGGAATGTTGAAGAACATAAGATCGGTGGTGACATGACACACCGGTTAGGCGACCCTAACTGACTTGGTGGGGAAGGATAAAATCGAGAATACGTCTACTCCATAATTGTGTTTATTTTTTAATTATTATAATTTTGCTTTTCTTTTGTATAAATAGGTTGTAAACATTCGTTTATTCATCATCAATAAATCCATTTCTTACATGTGTTCAAATAAACTTAATTTTTGAAAACAATTTTAGTTTTGTTTATAAATTAACTAGATGATCAAAAATAAAAAAAGCTAATTCTTAAAGTATACTTTTCTGATTAAAAAAAAGATCATTGTTTACTCTTCTCTCTCTCCAAAACATTATATTGTCTCAAGTCTTCTCAACAAATATCGAGAAGAAATTTCTACTTGTATAATTTTATATGATATATATCAACTAATTTTTTTCTTTGCAATTTTTTTCTTTAAATGTTTATTTGTTTTTAAAATATCCAATATATAGTTTGAAATTTTTTTTTGCATGTTTTGAAAAATTACGCAAATTTATGATAAGTTAGATTTATGAGAAAATAAAATAGACAAAATAACACATTAATTTGATAACGGAGTTTGACTAATCTTGTTTAGGTCTCTGGACATGTTGCAGATCTTTTTACTAAAAATGAGAGAAATTATATAAGGTGTTTACAACACTCATAACTTACAACTCAATTATACCCAAGAAAATTGCTCTCAATTTTCTCTCACTAAAGTTTTTTCTAAGATTTTCTCTCAATTGGAATGAACATTTGATTGATGAATTCATTACAATTATACATCTATTTATAGGGAAATTTACTCCTTGAATTTCAAAGGGTTCCTTGAATTGCTCTTTATATTAAGCCTTAATTTGCTACTTGATTTGCTTCTTAGTTTGCTTCTTGAATTAAGGTCAATTATTCAACAATATCCCACTTGAAGACTGATTCCAATCTGTCTTCACACCTCGATTAATGTAGTAACTTTTCTAGTCTTGTTACTCTAATAGACTAACTGAAGTTAAGCACAACTTCAGTTTGTCAATAGTCACCACCTTTGTCAACATATCTCCTGGATTTTTGCTTCTTTGAATTTCCTCCATTATTAACACATCATCTTCCAATAGAGATCTGATGAAGTGATAACGAAGCCCAATATGCTTGGTTCTAGAATGAAATGCTGAATTCTTCGCCAAGTGTATTGCACTATGACTATCACTGTGTAGAACATTCTTCTCCTGTTTGAATCCTAGCTCAATTAACAAACCTTGAAGCCATATAATCTCTTTACTAGCTTCAGTTATTGCTACATACTCAGCCTCTGTAGTAGATAGAGTGACAATCTTCTATATCTGTGACATCCAACTAACAGTTGTAGTTCCAATAGTGAATATATAATTGATGGTGCTTCTTCAATGATCAACTTCACCTCCAAAGTCTACGTCTACGTAGCCTTGTACTTTTAACTCTCATTTAATAAAGTACAAACACTTCTCTATGGTGCCTCGTAGATACCTTAAAATCCACTTGACTACTTCCCAATGAGTTTTCCCTAGTTTTGACATAAATATGCTAATAACTCCCACTATATGGCCAATGTATGGTCTTGTACAGACCATTGCGTACATCAAACTTCCAATGGCTGAGGCATAAGGAACCTTAGACATGAATTCTCTCTCTTCCTCCATCTTAGGGGACTGACCCTTGGATAGGCGAAAGTGACTGGCCAAGGGTGTGCTAACTAGCTTGGCGTTGCCCATGTTGAATCTATGCAAAATATGATTGATGTACTCTGTTTGAGATAACTACAAGGATCTTCTCTTCTTATTTCTTGTGATTTGCATTCCAAGAATCTTCTTTACTGGACCCAAGTCTTTCATGTCAAAATCCTTTAACAATTGCTGCTTCAACCTTCTGATATCATCAACATCTGAACCTGCTACTAACATATCATCAATATAAAGTAGTAAAATGATATAACTGGACCTATATATCTTGAAGTAGAAACAATGGTCGACATTGCACTTTTGAAAGCCTTTCTTGTGCATGAAGCTATCAAACTTTCTGTACCACTATCTCAGGGCTTGTTTTAGGCCATGCAAACTCTTCTTAAGTTTGCATACCATGTTCTTCTTCCCACTTTCTGAGAAACCTTCTGGCTGGTACATGTATATCTCCTCATCTAAGTCTCTGTGAAGGAATGTAGTCTTCACATCCAATTGTTCAAGATGAAGATCTTCAATGGCTATAATACTCAACATTGATCTAATAGTATTGAGCTTTACAATGGGAGAAAAAATGTTAGTTAGTCAATTCCTTCCTTCTGTTGAAATCCTTTGACAACTAGTCGAGCTTTGTATCTCTTAGAACCATCATGCTCCTCTTTCACCCGGCACACCCATTTTTTGTAAAATTCCTTCTTCCCCATGTGTAACTTAACTAGTTCCCATGTCTGGTTGGAGATGAAAGATTTCATTTCTTCTTTCACGGCAAGCTTCCACTTGTTGGAATCTCGAGTCTGACAAGCTTCATCATAGCATTCAGGCTCCTCTCCATCAATTAGCAACATATAGTTCATGTATCTCCTATTAGGCACACGAGGTCGAGAAGACCTTCTCAATACAAGAGTTGGAGTAGGAGGCTGTGGTATGTCGGACTACTGTGTAGTACTCTGTCCAATGAGTTCCTCTGGCTAAAGACTTGTTACAATTGGTTTCATTACAGAACTATCTGGGACATCATTGTATTTGCAAATATTGACTCATTCTTTTCTGAGTCGTTGGCTTCTGTTTTATACATGTCCTTAAACATCACATCTCTACTACTGTTCACTTTCTTGTTTTAGTAATCCCAAATGTGGTAGCCAAAATCATCCGTGCCATAGCCGATGAAGGTGCATTTCTTGGATTTGGAATCAAGCTTATTTCTACCTTGATCACTGATATGCATAAATGCTACATAACCGAAATTTTTTAGATGTGATAGTTTTATCTCTTTTTTGCTCCGTATCTCATATGGTATTCTATGCTCCAATAGAACAGATGGGCCTCAATTGATCAAGTAAGCTATAGTGTTGATTACTTCTACTTAGAACTACTTCGATAAACCTGACTATATACGAATGCTTCTTGCTCTTTTTGTCAATGTTTGGTTCATACACTCAGCTACACCATTGTGTTGAAGCATGCCTGACACAGTTCTCTCCATTCTGATCCCATGTTGATAACAAAATTTTTTGAATTTGGTGTCTTCAAATTCACCACCATTGTTGGTTTTGAGCTTTTTGATCTTCAAACTTGTCTCATTTTCAACCATAGCTTTCCATCTTCTGAAAGCCTCAAATATTTTAGACTTATGCTTTAGAAAGTAAACCCATACCTTCCGAGAGTGATCATCGATGAAATTCACGAAGTAGTGTTTCCCACCAATGGATGAGACGGTCGTTGGTCCCCAAACATCAAAGTGAATGAGCTCTAGCCTTTCCTTCTTTGGGTTTTTGCCACTTGTCTGAAAGCTGACTCTCTTTTGCTTTCCAAGTATGCAATCTTCGCACATGTCTAACTCCGCAGACCTGGAGGTTTTCCCTTTGAGTGCATAATCTTTATCATTTTCTCACTCATGTGGCCTAGTCTCTGGTGCTAGAAATTTGGTGATTCATTTCCTACTACAACTGCGATCGAACAATGTGCCCTTGTTGTCATGTAAAGAGTGACATTCTTCTTACCTCGAGCAACCGTTATTGCACCTTTTGATATCTTCCAATCATCACCATAAAAGATCATAATGTAGCCTTTACTAGCCAACTGCCCTACTGAGATTAAGTTCTTTCTCAGGTCGGGAATATGCCTAACATCCTTCAACTTCCAAATAGACCTGTTTAACTTAATCTTCACTACATCTTTGCCAATAATAGCACGTGGTTGATCATCACCAAGATATACCTTTCCAAGGTTTCCAGGGACATATTTCTCAAAGAATTCTTTCTGTGAAGTAGCATGGAACGATGCTCCTGAGTATAACACCTAAGATTCTTCCTTGTTTTCCAAATAACATATCAATGCATCATCTCCTCTTGAGGTGGAAGTAAAATTTTCCTCTACCTTCACTTATTGGTCCTTCGGTGCACTCTTGCACTAATTTTTGTAGTGCTCGGTTCTCTCACAATTCCAACCCTCAATGGTCTTCAAGCTATGAGAATTATTGGGATTTTTGGATTAGACCTCTTATCCTTTGATCTATCTCAGTAGTTTGTGCTGCCACTTCCATTCCTTCTGGTTGAATTTATTTCTCTTGACTCTATATGCAAAACTGAAAAGGTTGATGATTCACCCGGCTTTCTACGTTGGATCTCTTCACTGAGAACCAGATCACGAATATCGTCAAATTTTAAATTATTGCTTCTTGACGAGCTACTTACAGCCGTGACAGTAGCATTCCAGCTTTTTAGTAGAGAAGACAAAAGTATCAATGCTCGTATTTCTTCATAGAATTCAGTTTCAGCTGAACTCAACTAGGTTGTGACTGTGTTGAGTTCATTGAGATATTGAGCTACCGATGTGCCTTTCGTCATCCTTAAATTGAAAAATGCCTCATCAGGTGAACTTTGTTTGAGGTCGATGACTTCTCATACATATTGGAGAGAGCTACCATAAGACCCGTCGTGGTATTTTCCTTTGCTATGTTGAAAGCAACATTGCGAGATAATGTTAATTGAATAATTTCGAGGGCTTGTATGTTTAGAAGATTTCAATCTTCTTGCTTCATAGTCTCTGGCTTTTTCCTTGAGAGATGTTGATACATATTTTTTGATACAAATAATCCTCTATCTGTATTTTCCAAAATCCAAAATCTGTGCCATTGAATTTCTCGAGTTTCACCTTTCATTCATTTGTGGCCATTGCTCCCACTCAAATTTGATTTCTTTTGGATCGTTTCTGACTATTCTTGCGAACCAACATGTATTAAAACACTTCCGTTGACAAACCAATATTACTGACAAATTTTTACTATTCATATGAATAGGAACATGTATAAAATTGACAGAAATCACCACAGAAGCTTTGACACCAGTTGTTGGAAAATTATACAAATTCCCGATAAGTTAGATTTATGAGAAAGAAAAATATAAAAATATAACACACAAATTTGATAACAGAGTTCGGATAATCTTGCTTACGTCTCCGAACCTAGTGCATACTTTTTTATTTAAAATGACAGAAATTATACAAAATATTTACAACACTCACAATCCAATTAGATCCAAGAAAATTGCTCTCAATTTTCTCTTACTAAAGTTTTTTTTCTCAATTAGAATGAACATTTAATTGATGAATTCATTACAATTATATATCTATTTATAAAAAAATTCACTTAAATTTTAAAAAAATTTATTGAATTGTTCATTTAATTAAACCTTGATATGCTACTTGAATTAAAATCACATATTCAAAGTTACGAACTTTCACAAGTAATCTAGAATATCCAAAGTTCGTGCAAATATTGAATACTTGAAAAAAGGATAAAAATAAAAATATGTAGATTAATTTTCCCTAATATTAATTACTTTTCTAGGACGCCATTTATTATGAGGTCCTGTAACAAGCTAGTTAAACACATTTTCGTTTTGTCAAGTTCTTGATATTGAATCGATACCAATATTGGTATCTTGTATTATTTTTACCATTTTAATAATTTATGTAACTTTTTAGGTAAAAAATGGTTGTCAAGGAGGTTCTCATTCGTTATAAAATGAGTTGAGATGAAATGTTAATAAAATTTATAAAACAATCCATTAATTTTTAAAATCTATCGCAACTTGTTTTATTTAGTTTTTAATGAGATTAGATGATAATTAAAGAATACTAATTGAGATATCTTATTTGTTATTAATGGAACCAAATGAGATAAGTAGTAATATAAAAATAATAAAAAATATGATAAATGATAATTTATAATGTGAATTTAACGAAAAAAATGATTCAATATATGTTTAAATAAAATAAGATGATATTGTACAATGAATTCATTAAAGATACTAAATAAAATAGGAGATAAAATAAGATAATTTACTTTATATCTCTAATTTTACTACAAATAACTAATAATTAATTCTTAATTCGGCTCAAAGCTAATTAGCTAGAATTGTTGACTTGTACATATTATGATTGTTTCTCTTGCTTGGAGTAGGCTCAATAGGTAACCACCAATGAACATATATTTCTTTTGTGAGCTTAGAAATATTAAAATCTTGTGTTTCCCTAATCAACTTATCAAAACAAGCTTTAATAAAATTTCATCCTATCATAAAATGGTTGCTTTGAAGCATTATAATCACTTTATATTATCTTTAATTACTAGTTGCGTTGTCTTTGTCAAGAATCAACATGAGCATAGCAGCTCGTCGCCTCTTAGACACACCAGTAGCTCACCTCGGCGACATTGTCTCTGCCTAGAATTCCATTTCTGAATCCATAAGCCACATTACCAACTATGCCAAACACCCAAGTCCCATCACTTCCAAATATTCCTACAATATTGCCTAACCTTCCTATAGCTCCTAAAGTGACTCTACTACCAATGCCATCTACTGCTTTCCCTACCATTCCAACTACAATCCCTTTAATTCCTAACAATTCCCAACATTCCAACCACAATTCCATCTATTCCTTTTCTTTCCCTTAAATCAAATTGAGATCTTTGGCGTCCATCAATTTCTTTGACACTGGACAATATTGTTTTGAGTTTAATATACATTTATTTTGTATTTTGTTTTTAGATACTTCTTGTCACGAGAGGAACTATATAAGAGTCTTGATGGTATATATTTTGTGTAATATTTATAAAATTGTAAACAAATAACATGTTTAAAATAACTATCTTTCTTTAAAGTTTCATTTTAAAGTTTTATCATTCAATAATACACAAAAAAAACTCAATAATTTAAACATATTTATACTCAAATGAGATACATATAATATTTTTCAATAAAAGATAAATAGTAACTAAAAAACAAGTAATTTTTTTTTATGTTTAATATGGTGTACTTCCTAAACTAAACTTCGTTATCTATGTCATGCTTATTCTTAAATTATTAGTTTGGATTACCATATATTATGCTATTGCTCTCCATCTATAAGCATCTTGTTATCCTGGTTCACTTAATACCTTATTTAAGTTATATATTCGAATACTACTAAAGCACTAAAGGATAAATATGCTGTCTTCATGAGAGTATAACAAGAGATATTATGGAAATAAATTTCTATACGTATTCAAATTCAGAAGGATATATACATTACATATTTGGACATCATCGCCACTTGTGGTCCTAGGTTATAATAAGTTTTCGAAAAAAACAGCATCAACATTTCTCTAAAAGCAGGATTCATTTTTACAGAGAAGCAAAGAAAATCGTCGACTTCTAAACTCCATTTTCAACTAAAGAATCTCTCATTTTTTTTTCAAATTTTACAGAGCATATTAGAAGAATAATAAGTATTTTAATTTATCTTGCTATATATTATTAGTAAATTAGAGGGAGTTATTTTTTGAGTGTTTTTGGTTTTTTAGTATATTTTGTAAAGCTCTCTAAATATTGTTATTTGTATCTTCATTTGATTATTAGTGAATTTTTTCTCGTTGTTCCGTCGTTAGTGAAGTATAGACTTTTCACATTGAAAGATTGAACCACTTAAATCATTATGTGTCGTTTATTTTTCTCCTTACTTATTATTTTACTATTATCCATAATTATATATTTGTACAACCATATTGGACTCTAACTTCACTTTCATTAATCCTAATTTATAACAAAGTGGTATTAGAGTATTGTATTATTCTATTATTTATTAGAACTGATCAAGTTTACTTTTTTGGATTTATTTTGAGCTTCTAGTTATCTGATTGATTTCATATTTTCTGGATTGTGCTTCTCTTTATTTAATATTGAGTTTTCTGTCATGGAGGCAAAATGCAAAATTGAAAAATTCAATGGTAGGAATGATTTTAGTCTTTGGCGAATGAAGATGCGGGTCGTATTAGTTAAAGAAAGGCTCGTTAAGATACTTGAAGGTAAGGATAGATTATTAGAAAAATTGACTGATGAAGAAAAAAATGCATTGATGGAAAATGCTCTTAGTTTAATTAAGTTGTCCTTGTTTGATAAGATATTACACGAGGTTGGTGATGAGGAATTTTTCGTTGGGTTATGGCTTAAATTAGAGAATTTGTATATGACCAAGTCTTTGACAAGTCGGTTATATTTGAAGTAACATTTGTATACATTTAGAATGTCATAAGGTACATATTTACACGATCACCTTAATGAATTTACTAAAATTATTCGTGATCTAAAAAATGGTGATGTTAAAATTGATGATGAGGATCAAGCCTTAGTTCTATTATGTTCTTAACCTTATTCGTTTGAACATTTTGTTGATACCATGCTATATAGGCAAGACATTATTTTTTTAGAGGATGTCAAAACAACTTTGAATCCAAAGAGTTGAAGAAAAATATGTCTATTAGCAAAAATGATAATAGTAGTAGTTTATTTGTCAAAGGTAGAAATCAAGAAAAAGGCTTAAGCAACAATATAGGCAAGTCTAGAAAATGAAAGGATAAATGCAACTATTACCGTTTGGAAAGGTACTGGAAAGTAAATTTTTTGAAATTCAAAGGTAAAGAAAAATTTGCCACAACATCTTCTGGTACTAATGTTGTTGTTGGTGTTGCAGATAGTTCTGGTTCCGATGGTGAAAATGTTCTATAAATATCTATTGGTTCTCCTAGAGAAGTTTGGATTCTTGATTTGTGTTGCACTTACCATATGTGCCTCAGTAGGGATTGGTTTTCTTCTTATCAGTCTATTGATAAGGGTGTTATCTTGATGGGAAGCAATGTGTCCTATAACGTTGTTGGTATTGGTACTGTCCAAATTAAGATGCATAATAGTATTGTTAGGATTTTGAAAGATGTTCAACATGTTCTAGATTTAAAAAAGAACTTAATATCTTTGGGTACTCTTGATTCATAAGGCTATAAGTATATAGGTGAAGATGGAGTTTTAAAAGTTAGTAAGGGTGTTCTCGTTGTTATTTAAGGGAAATTGTTGTGTGGCCTTTATGTGCTTTAGGGTAGCATTGTTATTGGTTATGTTTCAGTTTTGTCCTCGTCAAATCAAGATTCAAATACTAATCGATTATGGCATATGCAGTTAAGGTATATAAGTGAGGTAGATATGTCTATTTTGAGCAAACAAGATTTGCTTGGTGGTCAGAAAACTAGGAAGCTTGATTTTTGTGAGCACTGTGTCTATGGAAAGCATTGTAGGGTCAAGTTTAGTACAACCATCCATAAAAATAAAGGTACTATTGATTATATTCATTCTAATATCTAGGGTCCTTCTCATGTTGTGTCTAAGGGTGGTGCCCGGTATATGTTGACTTTTATTAATGACTTCTCCTGATGCGTATTTTCGCAAGTGTACGAATCGTTCAAGTAATAAAGTGTACAAAAGTACGGATATCGAATCCACAAGGAATGGCGTTACTAAGTACCAAAATTGACTAACCCTAATTTTATTTCAAAACCGAATTGTTGAAATTGTTTTAAAAGCAAATTAACATAAAACTAAATGCAAATAACAAAATTTAATGTTGTTCACAAATGATTAAAAACGCAAAGGCATTTGATTTCGCTAAATCAATTCAATCCGATTTCAAGTTATGTTATATGAGAATCAAAGTTAAAAGTGATGGTTGAAAAACCCAAACTTATCTAATACTCTTTCTCAAGTTATATTAGAATTACTTATCTATGAAAACCGACTATATTTCTATGAAGATTTAATCACAAACAAGCACATTACGATTTATAGAATTTCTAGAATAACCACATACATCATGCATTAGTTCTCACACTCGCATTCAACATACGGTATTTATCACAAGAAGCGTTCATTACACATCTCCTCTCGGTCTCAATATAATGCAACAAATCATTTAAATCTTGATCAGAAATTTAAAAGCATTAAGCATGGAAATAAATACTCAACTTGAAAACAATGAATTCATATAACGATAACACAAGAAATCAGATTTTCATGATCTAACTACATCATAGCCTTAGCAAAAACGAATTAGTTCATAACGGAAATAAGAACAACCATTATTTTAATTGAATCCATGAATAACAAATATCAATAAACTGCAGAATATAAAAACTAAGGAGAAGAGATGAAAAACTCTAGAAGATGAAGGCTTGGTAGTAACAATGGTGAAGATTCTTCAAGTTTCTCCAAAATTTCTTTCTCTTCTCCAAAAATGCCTTTGAACTTTGCTTTCTGCCGTCCCCTCCTTCTCCATCATAATGTATATATAGATCTAGGGTTTTGGAAGGCAATTTGGGAATAAAACAAAGATAAAAATGTTTTCAACGAAACTCAGTGGCGAAGTTATTCTTGGCGAGATTTCCGGAAAACTTACGATTTCGGTTCTGCTAAATCTTGCCGTGGCGGGATTATTGTGGCCAAGTAGATGTACTTGGCCAACGGCGAAATTGCTTTGCCAAAATCTGTGATCTCGGGAAGATTTTCAACATTTTCTCCGTAAGGTTTTCGCCGGCGGCGAAATTCCAAATTTTGAAATTTTGTTTTCTTTTTCTTTGATTCAATCCCGATCATTGTACTTTGTCCCTAACTTCTCCAAAATCATGATTTTACCTGAAATTGCACTTTAAACACGAAATACCCGTGAAATGACATTTGTGGATTAAATAATCAAATAAATACAGTTTTCACACAAATATCAACATTTAAATCATAACAAAAATGCAATAATTTAGCTCTTATCATCTCCCATCATGTTTAGGTGTATTTTTTGAAGAGCAAGAATGATGTGTTCTCAAAATTTGTAAAATTCAAGGCTTGTATAGAAAATCAAGCATTTGAGGACTAACAATGGTTTGGAATATTTTGAAATTCAGTTTAATAAGTTCTATGAAAGAATGGCATAGTGAGACACAGCACTGTTACACCACAAAAAAATGGAGTAGCAGAGCGTATGAATAAGACTCTCTTAGAAATATTGTATGCTCTTTCAAGCTGACTTGGATGAATTCTTTTGGGCTGAAACTTGTAACCATGCTTGCTATTTGGTGAATCGGTCTCTATCAACTGCAATTGAATTGAAGACTCCATTTGAGGTATTCTTTGGTACTCCTACTAATTATTTTGATTTGAAAGTTTTTGGTTATCCTACTTATGCTCATGTTAATGATGGTAAACTTGAGCTTAAGGCATTGAAATACATATTTTTGGGGTATCCTTATAGGGTGAAAGGTTATAGATTATGGTGTGTTGAACACAAGTCACCTAAATTTTTGATTAGTAGAGATGTTAAGTTTGATGAGTTTTCCATGCTGGAAAAGAAAAAAAAGGACTATATTGTTACAAGTAAAGACCATAGTGTTAGTGAATAGGTGAAGCTTGAGAATGGAGCTCCTAGTCAAGTGCAAGAGGGCACTTTAGATTAACCATCTGTAGATGAGATAGATGATTCTGCTTATGATGTAGCAGAAGAGAAACATGGGCAACCATATAGTATTGCTAAAGGTAAAGGAATAAGAGAGTTTCGACGCCCTCAGAGGTATGCAGATGCAAACTTAGTTTCTTTTGCATTGTCTGTGGTAGAGTCAATTAAGGTGAATGAAACTTCTGGTTATCATGAAGCTGTCACTTGTGATAAGTATATTTAGTGGCTAGTTGTTATGAATGAAGAAATTGAATCACTTTATAGGAATCATACTTGGGAATTGGTGAAACCTTCTAAGGGCCAAAATATTGTTGGAAACAAATGTGTCTTTAAGAAAAAGGAAGGTATACCTAAGGTTGAAGCAGCTAGGTTCAAGGAACTTGTTGTTGCAAAGGGCTATTGTCAGAAAAAATGGTATTGACTTCAATGAAGTACTTTCACTTGTTGTGAAATATAACTCTATTCATATGTTTCTTGCTATGGTTGCATTGTTTGACATGGAATTAGAACAGTTTGATGTCAAGATAGCCTTCTTATATGGTGAGCTTGAGGAATAAATATATATGCATCAACCAAAGGGATTTGTTGTTCCAGGTAAGGAAGATCGTGCTTATTTATTGAAAAAGTCTTTATATGGGTTGAAGCAATCCCCTAGGCAATAGTATAAGTGGTTTGATTGTTTTATGATTGTTCGTGGTTACTCAGGAGTGATTATGATAGTTAGGTTTATCATTAAAGATTCCATGATGGTTCATCTATTTATTTGTTGCTTTATGTTTATTCTAAGAATAAGTTTGACCTGCATAAGATATTTAATTTATAATTTAACCAAGCAGATGGTCCTAAAAAGTGAACAAGTTGTTAAAATTTATACGAGCTATGTTGAGAAACTTGTAGGCTTTGGAGTAGATCCCTTGTAGAAGATAGGAAGTAAGAGGTCGAGTAAATGCCAAGCATTGAATCATAACAACTACAGTAATATAAATAGTTGTATTATTTGCTAATTATATGTTAGAAATCCAGGTCTAAATCAACCTAATAAGTGCTCATTGGGTTGAGTATTTATTTGGTTGAGATAGGCCCGAGTTTCTAACATGTGTTAGCCGATGTGGGACTTCCTTAACACTCCCCCTCACATTGGCAGTTCATCGATGGACAGAGGTGGGCTTAAGTTGCCATGGGGTGAGTTTCAGGGTAGTGGCGCCACACTACTAAGGGCTTGCTCTGATACCATGTTAGAAACCTAAGCTTAACTCAACCCAATAAATGCTCATTGGGTTGAGTTAGGCCTGGGTTTTTAACATGGTATCAGAGCATGCCCCTAATGGTGTGGCACCACTACCTTGAATTTCACCGCATGAAAACTTAAGCCCACCTCTATCCATCGATGAACTGGCGATATGAAGGGGAGTGTTAAGGAAGTCTCATATCAGTTAAGTAATCGATAGTTATGCTGCTTATAAACTTAGGCAATCCTTAAATCAATGAGATCTTATTGGGTTAAGTTAGGCCTAGGTTTTTAACATTATACAATATGGAATTTACATAGTTATACAAATACATACAACCAAACATAACTAGATTGGAGACTAAAATTTTAAAAGAAATTATCTAAGTAGTGTTAGGACCGAATCCTCATCTTTATACCATAATAAAGGATTGATCGTCACACAAATTATGTATGCAATAAATATGCAAGTATACATATCGTAACAAGTAATATAATGATAAAAAAAATATCGTTTTCATAGAGATTGTTTTATTAGAAACTAATTTTTAAAACTAAAAAAAATAATTTTTTTTATGTTTTTTATATTTTAAGAAAGCAAAATTAAAATAAATGAAAGTAAATAACAATAGTTAATTAAATCAAATTTGGTAACTAAGAATATATACGAGAAAATATTTAGGAATATTTAATCCTCCAATTTCTAAACATGTGAATAACTAAAATCCCTTCCATATAATTTTTAATTAATTACATGATTAATTGAATTTAACTTAGAATGCATTCATCTCTCAAGTAAACTACACAACATATAGTAATTAATCTAATCACACTCTTATGTCAATTAAATTACATACTATTCATTAAGTTCATCAATTATGGATCACATACATAAGAATTATACATCTCTGTGTAAAGACTATGCATGTTATTTAATCAAGACAAACAATTAAATAATTCTCTAAAATCTATTTAATTACCTATATAAATAAATTGTTGGCCAAACAATTAATGACATAAAAATTAGATTAAATAATATAATTAAATTAAAATTATAATTGGGATAAAATATTAGAAAATCACATGGTGAAAATTGGGTTCATAAAATCCCTAGATTAATAAATTAACTAGACATAATTTTGTCCATAAAACTCATATTTTTCATAAAAAAATTCATAAAAATTGATAAAGAAAAAAGTAGAAGAAGAAAAACAATTAATCTCTTGAATTGTAGTACTAATTTTCTCTTGAATCTCTACTAAAATTGTATCTCTTTTTGAATTTTTCTATATTTTTCTCTTTTTAACTCTAAAAACTTATCAAAATTATGCTAAGGGTAGCTCATTAGGGTTTATGGGTGATTAAGGGCTTAAATATAACTTAGGTATAATTTGAATCGTCAAATCAGCTTCAGATCAAATGTTAAGATTAAAACAAACAAAATTAATAGCACTAACCAATCACAATGTGACACGTGTCAATGTGATTGGAAGATGCAGATGGCGTGACGCACTGGTGGATTGTGGGGAGCAATCGCGTGACGACACATGATAGTGTTGTTTGACCGCAATCTAAACTCGGATTAAATGTTGTATTGACATGGGTCATCCACTCCATCACTCCTCACATGCGATTACTTACTATTCATTGTCCCTACTTGCATAGCGTCCGCGTGCTTGCACAGTCAGCTCTTCTGCTTGCATGGTAAGCCATGTGACAGCTTTTGATTGAGAATGTGTTAAAAATTCAAAAAAAAAAAATCCCAAAAAATTTTAAAAATTATATTTTCACTTCTTTTTACTAAAAAGTTCATATTTTAACATTTTTAGTCTCAAAAATATTATTTATTGAATAAAACAAGTAAATATTAAGTAAAAAAGTACATAATAATCCTACTTTTATAGAGTCGTCATGTACCACAGAATAGAAATTTAATCCATGATGTTTCAAATATATGCTCTGTATTCGTCATTTTCATTATACACAAGAAAGCTTTTAGCGTAAGATTAACTAGAATAAATGTTACCCACAAAAGATTTGAACATACAATAGTAGTGAAACCAATCTACATGCATTATACGAGAATAAAATGTCATTTTTAGTGAATAATATCCATGTGATAATTTAAGCCATCTAGCAAAAAAAATTCCAAATGTCTCCCACTTGACCATGCAAAAGCAATCAATGGATCTATAGAAGTGATATGATTCATAGCATTAACTAAACTGCATAATGTTCAATTTTACAAAACCTACATAAGACCTCTCAACATCACCTGTTTCCACAATTTACAAGGCCAAATGCACCATGAACCATCAGACCATGTGAGTACAATTTCATAAACAGTTCATACGGAAATATAACCTGACAAAGTAAAACAAAGTTATATGAATGCCAGACTACAAAAGATGTAGCAATTAGTGTAAGGACCATGAGTGTTGGCTATTTTCGTGAACAAAATATTTACTTGTAAACTAGTTTGTAGGCCTGCTATCAAGTCTATCAAGAAAAGCCCAACAAATACTCGAGCTTTAGATAATCGTATTTCAAGTATATCTTTTATAACTACGACACATAAGATTGTATTTACGTATTTAATAACACATTTTCATAAATCTGAAATTATATTTTATGTTAAAATATTTATTCAAACTTTAATTAATTTATGAAATTATTAATTAAATATTTTTATAATATATCTTAAGATAATATTAAGTTTTTGTTTTTAATGGGCTTTGAAAAGTTAAGACTAAAACACATTTAACCATAACCCTAATATCATTAAGTATTATTATTGTCTATATATAGATATGTTAGGGTTAGAGTGGTTTAAGGAAATATAGAAAGTGGAATACAATGCTGAGGCTTCTAATAGAAGAAAAACTGATGTACGTTGCCGAAAACGATAAAAAAAATCAGAGGAAAGGAGTTTAATGGTCTTCACGCTGCGAGATATAGGTAAGTAATATATATATAAAGGAAGTTGAACAATAGCATCACGCAGTAAAGATGATTAATATATAAGTAATATGCTTAAGTAATTAATATATATTAATTTATAATTCAGTAATAAAAGAGTTTGATATTTTGATAATATGTTTTTATGGTTTCTTCTTGAATTTTGTTCTTAGATTGTTAGAACAAATAATTGTTTTTGTCATATCATAGTTATTTGATTTGATTATTAATCTTTAAAGAAACCATTTTTATGGAACTTGTGCTGAATCTTTTTGCTCTAGAATTTACTAGTTGATTTGATTTAAGTGGCATATTTTGAATCATCTAGTTAGGATCATTCATTATTAAATCTATTCTAGAACACACACGGCACTTCAGGTTTTTTTTCAGTGCTAACCTCTTTAGCTGATTGTGGAATGATCTAATTAGCGAGAGCTTATTGGAATGCCGTCCGGAAACCGCTCATGCTAATATTGGAAACTATGAAAACAAAGAGTGGGGCTCATAAGTAAAGTACATTGGGGCAGTATTCTAGGGGGGTAGCATAAGACCGAGTTTGTACTTGAACATTTGATTTTCATAGTGGAAAGTTGTGGTCCTGGACCTTAGCTGGTTTTCTTCTTAGGTCAGCGGTCTGTGGGCCTAGGTTGTTTCCACCTAAAATTATCATGTGTAATTATTTCATTTCCGTACTTTACTCTTACATGCGATTACATGTCTAGCCACTTTGTTTAGGTTATTAAATTATAAATTGATAAAAAATTAAAAATAACCTATTCACCCCCTCTAGGTTAATCAGGTCCATATCTTATAAACTTTAAATTGGTATCAAAGCAAACACTAGACACACTTAGTGAGATTGATCTTTAGGGACACACACACTTACTTATGGACCAAATGGAAGAAGGTGGGTCATCCTGTTGGGACCCCCACTCTTTGATGGGTTTAATTACCCCATCGGGAAGTTCGCACGCAAGCCTTTCTCGTACAAGATGAAAAGTCCGGGATGCTATTCTCGATGGTCAGGGAACCACCTTCTGTAATGAAAGATGGTGTAACAATCATAAAGCCAAGAAAAGACTGACCATCAAGAACGCACCCCTTACTGGGGCAAACCAAAAAGGTCTAAGCTCAATATTCGCCAGTGTCGATGTGGATGAGTTTCGTCGCATCTCCAATCGTGAGATCAAGCTAAAGATGCATGGAATGCACTTGTTCTGCTCATGAAGGAACTTCCCAAGTAAAACAAACAAAATTGAGATTGCTAACATTCCGAGTTTGATTCTATTAAAATGAGCAACACTGAAACTTTTGGTCAATTCTATGCTCGCTTTTCTGATATCATTAATGCTTGTTCTAATCATGGTGAGAAAATTCCACAACCTATACAAGTACCCAGACTGCTAAGCTCCTTAATAGTAGAATACTAGATGAAAGTTACATCGATAAAGGAAAGGAAGGATATGGACACACTAAACATTGATGAACTTGTCGAGTCAATCAAAACCTATGAGCTTAATATCGATCCACCCAAGAAAATAAAGGATGTGGTATTAAAAAGCTCCAAAAATGACATCTCTTATAGTGATGAGGATATGAATGATGAGTCACTAGCCTTGTTAGCACGAAAATTTAAGAAGTTCATGAAGAAGGGTCAAAAGAATAATCATTTCAATAAGGGACAATCCAAATTGCTCGAATGACCGAAATTCAAGGGGAAATCAAGTCTCCTAGCCTCGATGGTAAGAAAAGTAAGCTCACTAATCCTCAATGCTTTACTTTCATGGGGGGATTTGGTCATATTTCTAAAGATTGTGCTAACAATAAAAAGAAATTTGGAAAAGCCTTTAATGCTACACTCAAGGACACGTAAAGTGAGACAACGCTAGTAACCTGTAGGATGACACTAATTATCAGTGCTCTTCACCGCAACTTCCAATGCACATCACAATGACTCGACCTTAGCTCGGATGAAGAACATGAGGAAGTAAACTCTTCTTTACCGTCTAAGTTTAATGTATCGAATTATGAGGAACTATTCATGGATTGTCTAAAGGTGCCAGTGGAAGAGAGAGATAAATTGCATGTATGGAAGTAACTAAACTTAATGATATCATCAATGTTCACAAAAAATTCCTCTAACCTAAAGAAAGATAAAAAAGGAATTGTCTGATCATATTAATGCTTTGAATTTGAGACTTGCGTAAACCATCGAGGAAAACAAAATCTCAAGCAAGAACTTAGTATTGCTAAGGAAACGATGAAGAATTTGACCATTGGTGCTGAAAAATTAACCAAAGTCCTAGACTACGGAAAGCCATACGGAGATAAGAGGTCTTGGATACATAGATGAACAATCAACCCCTTCATCATCCAAAACTCAATTTGTAAAACCCATTATCGTCAGCAGTGGAAGGTAGTTTTTCAGACCTTATCATTCTAAAAATTCAATTTGTTCCCATCTGTCATCATCAGGGTAGGAAAGGACATATAAGACCTAAGTTTAGATTTCTTTATGCTTATGATTCTATCATGAATACAAATGTTTCTAAAATACCTCAAAAAATTTCAAAATGTAAAGTTTTTACTACAAGAACTACACAAAAAGAGGAATATAAGAAACCAGGAACTCAAATGCCCAAAATTAAAAAAAAAAAGGATGGGTTAAGAAATCCGAGTTGCACTGTTTTGTGGCCCATATAGCATTTAAAGTTAAATCAAATACCGCTTGGTATTTTGATAGTGGATGCTCTAGACACATGACAGGGAATCGTTCTTTGTTTAAAACCTTTAAGGAATACAATGAAGGGATAGTTACCTTTGGTGATGGTAAAACATCTAGAATTATTGGAAAAGGCTCTGTTCAAATAGAGGGTATCCCTAAACTTGATGAAGTTTTATATGTGGAAGGACTTAAGACAAATTGATTAGCATAAGTCAAATATGTGATAGTGATTTTAATGTGCAATTTACAAACAATCACTGTATTGTAACAGATCAAAATGGTGAATGTGTGATTAAGGGAATCAGATCACATGACAATTATTATTGTATTGATACATCACCCACAAGTTAACATGTAACCTAGCTAGCAATGACTCAACTATCTTGCGGGCACGAAAAGCTAGGTCATATGAATTTTAAAGATCCGTTAGATTAAGCAAAAATTGACCGTATGGGTTTACCTATTCTTTCAAAAATTGAAACACCGTATGTAGACCATGTCAATCGGGTAAACAAACTAGGATTGCTCATAAAAAGATCAAGAGTATAAATACAACAGAGTATTGGAATTGATACATATTGACCTTACGGGTCCCATGAGAACAGAGTATTGAGGTAAGAAATATATCATAGTTATAGTAGATGACTTTTCTCGCTTACACGTGTGGTAGACTTTCTTCAGAGACAAGTCGATGCTTTTGAGTTCTTCATCTCATAATGTACAAGAGTGCAGTTGAAGAAAAGTGACAAAATAGTAACCATCAAGAGACCGAGAACATACCATGGAAAAGAGTTTGAAAATACCAAGTATCTTCTCAGAAAGAACGTGGTATCTTTCATGAATCTCTGCTCCTATTACACCTCAACAAAATGGAGTAGTTGAATCCAAGAATAGGATACTTCAAGAGATGGAAAGAGTAATGATGCATGCCAAGGGAGTCTCCAAAAGGTTTTGGGGTCAAGCTATAAACACCGCATGTCATATTATAAATCGTGTATATCTTCGCCTAGGTACAAACCAAACTCCCTATGAGATATGGGAGAGGTAAAAACCCAATCAAATTTATGCATGTTTTTGGAAGTAAGTGCTACATACTTAGAGATCGAGAACAGTTGGGTAAGTTTGATTCAAGAAGTGATGAAGGTATATTTCTTGGTTATTCCCTAAATAGTAGAGCTTATAGAGTCTTCAACTGTAGAACCAATGTAGTTATGGAATCCATAAATGTCATTATAGATGATGGGGGTAAGAAGATTATAAGTGAAGAAGCTGGAAATGAAGAAAATTTCACAACACCTCAATTAACAATGACTAGTGACACAATTGGAATAAAAGAAGAAGAGTTGAAGGAAGGTAAACAAAAGAAGAAGCAGCATCAACCTCATCAATGATAAATCCAACTCGAACTTCAAAAAATCATCCTATTAAGAATATAATTGGAGATCCTAATGCTAGCATGGTAACAAGAAGAAGACAAATAAGTGAGGTAACCCATTTATGCTATATTTCTCAATTTGAACCAAAAAATGTGAATGAAGCCCTTAGGGATGAATTTTGGATAAATGCCATGCAGGATGAGTTAGCTCAATTTGAGAGAAATCATGTGTGGGTATTAGTACCTAAGCCTAAAAACAAAAATGTTATTGGAACAAAATGGGTGTTCAAAAATAAATCTGATGAGTATGACATTGTTGTTAGAAATAAGGCTAGGTTAGTAGCTCAAGGCTACACACAAGTAGAAGGAGTTGACTTTGATGAAACATTTGCACCCGTAGCTAGACTAGAGTCAATTAGGATTTTACTTGCCATTTCCTGTCATATGAAGTTCAAATTATATCAAATGGATGTTAAGTCCATTTTTGAATGGTTTTTGAACGAGGAGGTGTACGTGGGAACAACCAAAAGGATTTGTTGATCCGAAATTTCCAAATCATGTTTACAAACTCAAAAAGTGCTCTTTACGTGGTTTAAAACAAGCTCCACGAAAGAGCATGGTATGAAAGACTTACCAACTATCTTTTGAACAAGTGGATTTATTCGAGTGGGAGTTGATAAGACTTTATTCATTAAAAGGAGTAGTGACGAGATCTTTATTGCTCAAATTTACGTAGATGACATAGTTTTTTGATCCAAATCTAGTACACTAGTGGATGATTTTCAGGTATGTTATGACAAATGAATTTGAAATGTCTATGGTAGGTGAAATGTCTTTCTTCCTTGGTTTGCAAATCAAACAATCTCGTGATAATATATTTATTTCTCAAAACCAAGTACGCATGTAACCTTGTTAAAAGGTTTGGTCTTGAAACTAGCAAGCCATTACGTACATTCTTTGGTACCAAAGACAAAAATTACAAAGGACACTCAAGGTAAAAGTGTTGATCAAACCCTTTATGGTGAGTATGATAGGTAGTTTACTTTACCTCACCGCAAGTGCACGACATATGTTTTAGTGTTGCGTACAGTGTGCGCCGTTATCAAGCCGACCCAAAGGAATCACACTTATAATGTAAAGAGAATCATCGTGTATATCTCAAGAACAAGTAATTATGGTTTATATTTTACTACCGACACTACTAGAAGTGTTGGTTTTAATAGATGCCGATCAAGTGTGCAACTAGGATGATAGGAAGAGCATCGTGGTTTGTTTCTACATTGGAAACAACTTAGTATCACGGGCACAAGAAAAGTGTAACTCTATCTCTCTCTACGTCAAGTGGAATACATTGCTTGCAGAAGCTCTTGCGACACAAATGCTTTGGATGAAAAACATGCTCAAGGACTACGGCCAACCATAAGGTATGGTGCCCTTACATTATGATAACTCAAGTGCTATATGTATTTCTAAGAACCCAGTTCAACATTCTAAAACTAAGCACATTAACATTAAGTATCACTTTATTTAAGGATTAGTTGAAGAGAAAATAGAACACTTGAGTTTGTACCTACTGAGAGACAACTAGCTGATATATTCACTAAAGCCATAGACACTCAAAGATTTGAGTATCTCAGAAGTGCCTTGGGAATTTCTCCCTCAAATTGAATTTCAAATTTTATTACAAAAAAAAAATCCTTGTTTGGCCAAAAGAGTATTCAACTTATTTAATACTTCCATACACATAATCTCATTTTTAGTAACTCAACTCATTTTGATATTTATTGTATAAATTATTCTACAATTGTGGGTCAGGTGCATACGTATATATTCTTATACATGTGATGATCGATGTTGACATAAACTTCTTCACACACTCACAAACACACATATATGTTACGCTTGAAGTTTATGAATTTTCTTGAAAGACTCTAGGACTTTAACTAATCTTGATTGTAAAATTGTGTTGAGTTTTACTTTTGCTTACTAAAATTTTACCGCATTGAGGCACCGAGTATTGAGAGGGCTACCTCGTGATGTGTGAAGCTACCGCAATGAACGGAGTAGGGCTACCCCACAACTAGTGTGAAAGTCATCATGCTAGGTTTATGGCTCATGTAAAAAAAAGGAAAGATTATGCAAAAATTGATTGCTTATAAATCTTGTACTTGGAATGCACAAAACGAAAGAGCTAATAGAGGTTAAAATATATATATATCATTTACCTCATTTATAGAAAAAAAATAATTAAGTCCTCTTTTAGTAAATATATTTTATTTTGTAAGATTGAAGACTCGATTATATTTTTATATGATAGGTGATATTTTTTCTTTTGAGTCTTTCTTGATAGATCATAAATGAATTAATTGACATATTTATGAAGTTTAAACATGTATACTATTTTAAGTAAATGTCAATATGTCATTATATAAAGTAAAAGTGCGTGTGCACCTATTCTATTCTATTTATTAATTTATATGATAAATAATCAAAATTGAGTAAAAAAAAATGACAAAAAATGATGAGTTCTCAATTGGTTGTGTGCTTGTTTGTAATTACATGAGTTTAATATCTTACGTGGCTATGTATACAAATTTAAAAAAACTTTTTAATTGGTTTCTAAGTTAGAGTGTCATAGAACTTGGGGAGTTTAAAGCACATCGCACTTTTACATTACTCGATTTTACACTATTATATCTTTAGGAGAAGTTTAACTTCAATTCTTTGTCTAATGCTTTGTCCTTCTCGTATGCCAAAAAGGGGGAGAGAATTTTTACTTCCATATTTTTACTTTGTTATGCATATAAGGGGAGAACATATTTTTATTAAGCTTAATTGATATGAATGCATACTACATGACTATTATTTTTACTTCGCTTATTTCTATGTAAACCGAACTAATATACAAAGAGGCTTTCATGCCAAGTTGTCCTATACTTTGTCAATGTTGTTTCAGTTACATTACAATCTTGTCAAGTTGCAACAAGATGGATCTACCGGTAGGATAGTTCCACTATGGAGTCTGGGACATCATTGTATTTTTATCTTATTTTTATAAGTGTCATGTAGTAAGTGAGAGGTTTTGCCACAGGAAAATGCCAAAGGGGGAGTTTGTAAGGACCATGAGTGTTGGCTATTTTCGTGGACAAAATATTTACTTGTAAACTAGTTTATAGGCCTACTATCAAGTCTATCAAGAAAAGCCCAACAAATACTCGAGCTTTAGATAATCATATTTCAGGTATATCTTTTATAACTACGACACATAGGATTGCATTCACGCATTTAATAACATATTTTCATAAATCTGAAATTATATTTTATGTTAAAATATTTATTCAAACTTTAATTAATTTATGAAATTATTAATTAAATATTTTTATAATATATCTTAAGATAATATTAAGTTTTTGTTTTTAATGTGCTTTGAAAAGTTAAGACTAAAATACATTTAACCCTAACCCTAATATCATTAAGTATTATTATTGTCTATATATATATATAGATACATTAGGGTTAGAGTGGTTTAAGGAAATATAGAAAGTGAATACACGGAGGCCGAATAGAAGAAAAAACTGATATGTGCTGTTGTCCAAAACGATAAGAAAAAAATTCAGAGGAAAGGAGTTTAATGGTCTTCACGCTGCGAGATATAGGTAAGTAATATATATATATATATATATATATATATATCATATATAAAGGAAGTTGAACAATAGCATCACGCAACTTTCGGGTAAGTAATATATATATATAATATATAAAGGAAGTTGAACAATAGCATCACGCATGATTAATATATAAGTAATATGTTTAAGTAATTAATATATATTAATTTATAATTCGGTGATAAAAGAGTTTGATATTTTGATAATATGTTTTTATGGTTTCTTCTTGAATTTTGTTCTTAGATTGTTAGATCAAATAATTGTTTTTGTCATATCATAGTTATTTGATTTGATTATTAATCTTTAAAGAAACCATTTTTATAGAACTTGTATTGAATCTTTTTGCTCTAGAATTTACTAGTTGATTTGATTTAAGTGGCATATGTTTTGAATCATCTAGTTAGGATCATTTATTATTAAATCTATTCTAGAACACACACGGGCACTTGTGTTTCTTTTTGTGCTAACCTCTTTGCACTTGATTTGTGAACGATCTAATTAGCGAGGAGCTTATTGGAATGTTGGTCTGGAAACTGTTCATGCTAATATTGGAAACTATGAAAACAGAGTAGGAGCTCATAAGTAAAGTACATCGCAGCAAAGATTCTGTAAGCGGTAGCATAAGACCGAGTTTGTACTTGAACATTTGATTTTCATAAGGGAAGTTAGGTCCCGGACCTAAGTGGTCTTCTTCTTAGGTCATGGTTGTGACCTAGGTTGTTTCCACCTAAAAATATCGTGTGTTATTATTTCCGCACTTTACTCTTACACACGATTGCATGTCTGGCCGCTTTGTTTAGGTTATTAAATTATAAATTAATAAAAAATTAAAAATAACCTATTCACCCCCTCTAGTTTAATCAGGTACATATCTTATAAACTTTCAATTAGTAAAGCAACACATATAAGTAGTAATTTGGACACAACCTTATACTTTCCAACAACATCACTTCCAAGACCAGAGATATGGCACTTTGACTGTTTAGAGGGTTTAAACTGCTGAACAACTTTTTGTATGGATATTTTTACACTCTTTCGCACATCACGTGACAAACTAGGGATACTTCCATATTTGACAGGCAAAGCATGATTCACACCAGTTTTTGCTGATTTTAGCAACAAAATTTCCACCAGAGGTTGAAAATAGTTGATCACCACGTGCACTAGATGGGGGAAAGCTCTCTTGATTACAATTGATTTTTCTCGAATCATCTTTCCCATCCTTAGATGGAAAGCTCCTAGACTTAGCAACATCTAACTTTTCTTCTGAAGTATTTCCTTTGTTTTGCTTCTTACTGCTTGAAGTTGCAAGCAGCACATTGTCAGGCTTCAGTGTCTTGGTATTGGGAGCTTGAGACATAGACTTCATCTTTTCATCTACAACATTACATTGCATCTTATTTATGCATGATGCACGACACTGAAGAGTTATCTTCTTCCATTTTATTTAATGCTGACAGTAGTTCTGACAATGTTGGGAGCAATACTATCTAAGATAGCCTTCCCTGATCCACTGGAGGAGTCAAAACCAAGATTTCCTTCTTCATTTTCACAAGAAGTGTAAAAATAACTTTTTTTCCGTGGCTAAACGTAGAAAGTTTAACTTTAGCATCGTCATCTACAAAAGACAGCTTCAGAAATAATGTTTAGTTTATCTTCCATTTCCAAATCATTCTTAAAATCTGATACTTCCTTCCCGCCAAATTCACTTCCCTCTTTAAACTGCATTTTGGGCATTAAAGGATGATAAAAGTTTATAAGATATAGATCTCATTAATCAATACGAGTGAATATGTTATTTTTAATTTTTATTAATTTATAATTTAATAATCTAAATAAATTGGTCAAGCATGAAATTGCGTGTAAGAATTAAGTGCGAAAATAAAAAAATAACACACAATATTTTTAGGTGAAAACAACCTAAGTTATAACCATAACTTAAGAAGAAAACCACCGATCTATTGGACTACCTAACTTTTCACTATGAAAAACTAATGTTTAAGTACAAACTCAGTCTTATGATATCTTCTCTTGGATATTGCCCTAATATACCTTACTTACGAGCCCTGCTCTGTTTTCACAGTTTTCAATATTAGCGTGAGCAGTTTCCAAACCAACGTTCTAATAAACTTTCCGTCAATCAGATACATTCTCAAATTAATTCCAAAATGGTTAGCAAAAAAACACAAGTGTCCGTATATGTTATGGAACGAATTTAATAATAAATAATCCTAACTAGATAATTCAAAACATATATCACTTCATTAAATCAACTAGCAAATCCTAGAGCAAAAAGATCAAGCACAAGTTCAATAAAAATAACATTTTTAAAGATTAATAATCAAATCAAATAATTATGATACTAAACACAATTATTTGATCTAACAATTCAAGAACAAAAATAAAGAAAAAGCTATAAGAACATATGATCAAAATATCATAAACTAATTAATCTTATTAATTAATCAAACATAATTATCAATATTTGATAGATTAACTAAATAAAAAAACCTGGAGAATTATTACCTTATATTTGCAAAACAATAGAGAGATTAAGAAGAAAAGAATAATACTTTTGTGTGATTAATTGAAACAATGAATAATGAGTTTTATTTATAGGAAAAATTAAAACATTAATCCTATGTAATTGATAAATATCTAATCTATCACAAATAAAATTAGTAATACTCACTAATTGAGAAGACTCTTATGTAATTGATAAATATCTTTTTTATTACAAATATGATTAGTAATACTCATTAATTAAGAAGACTCATATTTAAAAAAGAGTTTTTTTTAAAATAGACTCATTAATCATGAAGATTCTTATTTAAAAAAAAGTTCTTTTAAAGTATATTTTGTGCTATCTTTTAGGTTAAAGTTTAACCTATAATTTAGAGTATATCTTATATAATATTTTAACAAATATCTTATTTTATATTTTAGCATAAATATTTTAATAGCAAAAATAATTCTAGATTTATGTGTTATTTAATGCGTGAGTACAATCTTTGTGCTATAGTTATAATAGATATATCTAAAGTATAACCATCTGAACTTTAACTTTGCTCGATAGACTTGACATCGAGCTTAAAAACAAGTTTACATACAAATATTTTGTTCACAAAAATAATTAACACTTATAATTCTTACAGATGACAACTATCTTAGTGACTTTGTCTCCAATGTATGATCTAACACTCTCTCGAGCTTAAAGAAAAAAATTGAGCAAGAAAATAATTTCATAAATATGAACAAGGAGATGTAACATAATAAATAAATTTTTGTTATAAATTAGTACAAACAAAAGCGAATTTGGGTCCAATTGGTTGAACAAATAAATATTATGGGTAACAATAAAATAATAAAACAGTACGAAAAAATAAATTACACTAAATTATTTAAGTAGTTTAACTTTTAAACGTGAAAAATTTAATTCACTGACGATAACACATCGAGTAAAATTAATTAATAATCAAATAAAAATATAAATATTAATCTTCGCATATTCACAAAATTATAGCAAAATCACAAATACTAAATCAGAAAATAACTTTCTTTAATATGTTGTTAATAAAGAAACTGATAAATTAACAAACTTATTATATCAGATATTAGTGTACAAATATATATCGAAAACTTACGCTCAAATTACACGAGGAAGAGTGGGAGGTGACGCAAAGCAGGCAGGCAGACAGACGAGCAACTCGACGATGGAATCTCGCGACACAGGGACGGAAGCTCGACAATGGCATGGTAGGCAAATGGACAACTGTCAGTTTCCTTCTCTTCTCTGTTCTTCGAATGTACAAAGAAACCTAGTTCCTTTAATCTACCGTAAGTCCTCTTTTCTTCTTTGTTCTAGCTTGTGTGAATTAGTGGTGGTTGCACCGCTGAGTAGGTCGCTACTCTCTGTCGCTCGTATCGGTTAGAAAGACAGACAGAGACAGAGTGATGGAGCAAACGCGAGGTTGAGGAATGGTGAGAAGGAGACGAGCATAGAACAACAACGAAAACAACGCAGAGAGCTGGGCTTTCTGTTATGTTCTTCTCTGTTCTTAGCTTGAATCTCTCTGTTCTCAGCTTCAATAGGGCTGAGAAAATGAAGTAAACATTATATAGGTAAATCGGATAGGGTTTTAATATATGATTTTGGGCCTAAAATTATTTTTGGGCAATATTTAACAATTTTTAGTTTCACGCAAGGGTCTTGCTCATATTTGATCAATATTGTCTGAAACACAATCTCAGTAATTTACTCTATACAAATACTGTTTCTCTGAACAAGAATAAATGTCTAGAGTTGATTGACTTCCTACAGTGCAAGAAAGGGAATTTGGCAACAAGATAACTCTTTTAACTCCCCACAACCATATTCAAGAACAAAAGTTCTACTACATTACTAAAGTGACAGTTCTTAACTAAAAACATTATATAAAGAATTAAACAAGTTAAATCTCCACATAGTAAAACTCGTTATCCATTCGACAAAGATTACTGACCCATTTGAGTTTCGACTAATATAACAACAGTATACTGTGAATAACTTAGTCCCAATAATAATAAAGGACGACTTCAATTTTACTCTTATATTTTCGAAAAGAAACATGTAAGAAATGGTGTATTTATTGACGATGAATAAATGAATGTTTACGATCTATTTATACAAAAGAAAAGAAAAATTGTAATAATTAAAAATAAACACAATTATGGAGAGGCATGTTCTTGAACTGACTATCCTTATCCCATGTTGTTAGTGCTTCTTAAATTTCAGTGTGTTGGTTGTGTGAAATTTGGATCTCGTATTCTTGAAACGTTCACCAGTTAGAATATATGTTAATTATTCCTAACTTGTTAAATAGCGAAATTGTGGAAAACTTCGGGGAATTTGGTAAATATATCTGTAGGTTCTTCTAATGTAGAGATATGATAAGTTTTGATCATTCAGGTTTGAATCTTTTCTCTTACTAGATGGAAATCAATCTCTATGTGTTTGGTTCGCTCATGGCTCTTGGATTTGATGCAATGTGAAGAGGCCCTTGATTGTCGCAATATAACTTGGTTGGTTGAGAGTGTTTGATACCTAAATCATCTAAAATATATCGTAACAGGTTACTTTATGTCTGCTGCTGAATGAAAGCGGTATTACCTATGACTTGATCGTGAGGTGTATTTTGTTTCTTAGTCAACGAGAAATTAGCGAGTTTCTAAGAAACATATAATATCCTATGGTTGATCGTCGTGTATGTGTGCGTTTTGCCAATCTGGCGTCACTGAAAAGCATTTAGTTGTAATGAACTAGTTCTTTGAGAAAAGAGACCTTGCCCTGGTGTGTTCTTGACATATCGTAGCACTCGTTAGGTACAACTTCCAAATGTGGTTATGCGTGGTTTATCCATATATTATTTGAGAATGTGCCGCGGCGTACACTAAGTCGGGTCTTGTGATAGTCAGTATATTAATCTCGACAAGTCTTCGATAGGATGTGGGATTATTGATGAATTCCGTTGACCTTGTTGAGGGATAAATTTTGTTCCATAGGTGAATTAGTGATTTGGCACCAGAGATAACCAGTAATCTCCGATATTTCAAGTGCGTGCCTTGCGTTGTGACGGAACAATTCCCTTATTGGAGCATTGAAACCCATGCCCGAAAAATTCTTTAATTCAAGATCTTTAAGCTTGAATTGTCTCGTGAGATGATTCTTAGTTTCTTCAATGTCTTATATATTATTATTTCATGTTATGATTATATCATCTATATAGGCAAGAGAAGAAGAGAGAAGGAATTACCCACGGGTTCGGACGAATAATGAGTGATCATACTTGGATTGGTTAAAACAGCTAACTTAAGTGTTGTTGATAGCTTGATGAACAGTCGTGAGGCTTGTTTGAGTCCATTACAAAGATTTATGTAGCTTACGTACTCGTGTTTCCCCACCGTCGAATCCAGGTGGAAGGGACATGTATGAACATCTTCGTGAAGATCACCGTAGAAAAGCATTATTGACATTAAGTTGTCGAATATGCTAATTTTGAATAGCAACAATGAGAAGAAGGTGAGCAACGGTGACAAGTTTGGCCTCTTGGTGTAAAAGTTTCTTGGTAGTCAAAACCTTGATCGATTGTATCCTTTGGCGTAATCGAGCCTTGTATTGTTCCATGAGCCATCGGGATTATACTTGATTTTGTAGACCCGTTTACCCAATTTGGTTTCTTGTTTGGAGGAAGGCTGTTAGAGCGTCAAGTGAAATTAGTTTCAAGGGCATCCAATTCTTGTTTCATGGCAAGCCCAGCCATTTTGGATCATTGAAAGCTTCGGCAAAGGTGGTTGGTTCACGAGAATGGAAATAGAAGTAGCAAAGGCACGATGTGCGAGGTGATAGTGGTCGTAGGTAAGTACGTGAGATAAAGAATGAAGTACCTTTGTCTTTGGACGATCTTTGAGTGAGACGAAGGGAAGGAGAGAAGGTAAGAGAAGCTTCACATGATATTTTTGAAGGTAGCTAGGAACATTGGTGGATCGGCGAAACCTATGTGTGACTTGTGTTGGAGAAGTTATGTGTGGTGGAGAAGTTGATGATGATGTTTGAAGATGAATTTTGAAGATGAAGAGTGTACGAGTTGATTGTTGGAAGGACGAGATGATGTATGATCGAGTGATATATTTGGATTGGTTGATTGACGAATGTTGGGTATGTCATCGCTAAATAGTATCTTGATGGAGGAAATAGAGTTGGAGTGTTGACGGAAGTGAAATAAGGAAATACATGTTCATGAAATATAACATCACGAGACAACAAGTCTTGCTTGTTTCCCAGGATTGTAGACACGATAACGCTTTAATCCGGATGGATACCCAATGAATATGCATTTATGTGACCTAGCATCGAACTTGGTGAGTCGATCATGATGTGTAGACCTGAAAACAAAGGGAACCAAAAACACGAAGATGTTCGTACCTAGGAGTTTTGTGAAAAAGGACTTCAAATGGTGTTTTACCTTTGAGAGCAGGTGTTGAGTCGATTTATGAGGTATGTGGGCGAGAATGGCATCTCCCACGAGAATTGTTTAGGAAGATTGGCTTGGAAGAGCAATGAGCAGCGACATTGAGAAGATGACGATGTTTGCATTCCATGACACCATTTTGTTGAGGGGTAGAGACCTGACTAGTTCGATGAAGGATTCTCTTGGTAGAAAACAAGCGGGTCGTAGAAAATTAGGGTCGTTGTCTTTACAAATGATTTTAACTCTGGATGAAAATTGTGTTTCAACAAGATTGATGAAGGTAGTAAGAAATGTGCGTGTATCGGATTTAGCATGTAAAGAGATAGACTTCATTGTGCATCTTGAGTAGTCATCGGCAATAGTGAGAAAATAACGTGCTCCGAATTAAGTCTTTGGAATGTGATAACCACCCCACGAATATCGACATGAATCATTTAAAAAGGTGCTTTTGTATTGATGGAACTTAAAGGAAATAGATTATGTGTTTGCTTAGCTAATGCACAAATAGAACAATCAGCAATGGAACAAAAAGGTGTGTTGAGGGAAAGAGAAATTACATGTTGTTATTAGATAAATGACGAGTCGTTGATCTTATAGATGAGAGTTGGTGGAGCCGGTGTTTGAAACGGAGAAACATCCGGCCTTTTCGAGAAATAGTCGAGGTAGTAGAGTCCTGCTTTCTCGGTTCCACGTCAATCGTCTTCCCTGAGCATTTGTCTGATCAAAGCACATCTTTGTTAGTGAAGGTGACATAAAATAATGAGGTTTGAGTTAGTTTGGCCTACGAAACTAAGTTTAATTTGAAGGAGGGAACACACGAGACATTATGGAGTATGAAATTATTTGAAAATGTACGGTGCCAATATGTGTGACACGGGCGAGAGAATGATCGAGGTAAATGTACATGTCGGTTAGTGGTGGAATCTTGGAGCTTCGTAAGGTTTTGGGAACAAACCATGTGATTAGTTTCCACATATCAAAAATCAACGGGTTTCTAAATGGAAAACAGGTTGCACGTAATGTATTACCTGAAGAAGTAGTCACTTGACTTGCCATGCTACACGATTTGGATTGATTGAGAAGTGTAAAGAGCTCTTGATATTGGGCGGATGTAAGGTTATGGAATGGTGTCTTTGTGTCGAACGACTTTCACGAAAGTCGGTATGATGAGCTTTGGAAGGGAAGCCATAACTTGTATTTCTCTTATCTTGAATTGATCCTTTCTTCGACACGTGTTGATGTCATGTCCATTCAAACCACAAAATTACATTTGAGGCAGCTTTCGGCGGTTTTCAAAATTGTGTCTATTGAGACCACAAAATCACATTTGAGGTGACTTCGGCAATTCTCGGAATTATGGCCTATATTGTTGCATCGATTGCACTTGAGATGTGGATTCCTTGGTGGGTAATTTTTGTGAGGATATTGTGGATGACTATCTCGGCAATAAGTGCGACGATACGGCATCCTTCCAGCACAACGTGGAGACAACTCTTTGCTTTTCATCTTGAACAATAAGTGAATATACCTTATTCTTTTGTAGGTAATGGTTTCATGAGCAAGATTTATCACGTCTTTGATGTGTAAACATTGTTAAGCCAATGAAATTTTATGGTTCGTTGCTTTTGTTGATATTCTTGTAGTTCCCTTTCGGCATTTCCTCGCGAGTGGAAGAGGACATAGTGCATCATGACTATCCCTTAAGCTTTTCAATTTGGTATAGTATTCTCCCGAATGCTTACCTTCTTTGTATGCAATCGTGGATCTCTTGCTCGATGTGGAATAGATGCCTTTGTTGGTGTCTGGCGTTCCTTTAATTCTTTCTATAGCTACGTATGCGGTATCCATACATGACTACTTTCTACCAATTTTGGGCGATATAGTGTTGAGGATCCGATCCTTTGACAAGAATGTTGCGGCGAGTCCGTTGTTTGATTTGTTTCAAGGTTTGTTGATGGCCTTTCTTGATTGTGCCGTCAATGAATCCTTCTTTATTTTTAGTTATTAGAGCCATGAGCATTGCGTGACTCGAAATGTGATAGTTTTCTTGGTTTAAGGATTGAGCTACGAGAACCATTACCTGGTTGGTCGGCGGTGTAGATATAATGAATGGCTAGGGTCATTACCATTTTGGTAAAGTAGGGTTGGTATTGGTAGTCGCTAGACATTATTTGTTGAATAAATTCGAAAGTACGGGATAGGTTTAAGTGTGTTTTAGACAATAATGACTATTTATGAAATAAATAATGGACTAAAATATACTTTATCTTATAGAAAATGAGTTAAGGATTACAGAACTGGAAATTTCAGCCGAAGAACCGGTCGGAAAGTGGGTGAACCGGTGGTTGGAGTCATTTGAAATGGGCTACTGTGCAACGGTGGAACCACTAAGCGGATGAAGACGGCCCGGGCCGGGCCGGGATGAAGGACCGAACCGGGTGAACGACGCGTCGTTTGCTTTAGCGACGCACGAACAACGTGTCGTTGGAGTCGTCTTCCTCAGCAGCTGGCGCATGTTGGTACGTGTGTCTCTGGTGAGGCACGTGGAACGCCGGTGAGTTTAAACAAGGCGCGTGTGAACGCTTGAATATGTATTTTGGCTTGATTTTAATTTCAGATTGCTCGGATGAATCTAAATAATATGATGGGATGAAATTGAAATTATTTTGTGAATCGAAATTGGTTTTGAAAAAAAAACAGATTGAGAAAAAATGGGAAAAATTTTCTATGAGCTGAATTTTCTGGGAATTGTTTCCTAAGCTCTGTTACCATGTAAGAAATGGATTTATTGATGATGAATAAACGAATGTTTAAAACCTATTTATACAAAAGAAAAGAAAAATTGTAATAATTAAAAATAAACACAATTATGGAGGCGTGTTCTTGAATGACCTATCCTTCCCAGTATGTTGTTGGTGGTACTTCCAGTAGTGTGTGTTGGTTGTCTGACTAGATATCATGTTCTTTAACAAAACATTTGAGTTTTGACTAATATATTTATGTGAATAAAATATCAGAAAAATAACATCTACATGGCCAATGTCAAATTCATTCTTGCTTCAACTCGATCAGAAAGAAAAATAAAAAAAGTAACCAACTTGACAGCTAAAATACAGTTCTTTAAAGCACGATCCAAAGAAAGGAAATCTCATAATTAAATTCACCCGTCCAACCATCCACAATCAATTCAACTATTTCAATGTTTCATAATGCTGTTAGTCTCGGAACGGTCACAATCAATCAAAATCCTCCTATAAAACCCAAAACACAAAATGTTAATGTATATCTAATAATAGATAAAAATCTTTCGAATAAAATCCAAAACAAAACATACATTCGAAAGGTTAATGTATATCTAATGACAGATGAATATGTATCTATTAATATATATCTAATTATTTTAAACATATCTAGTTTACATGTAACTTTTATATAAAGACACTATGTATATTCCTTAAACATAAAATAGAATACAATCATTAAATATTTATAATACGAAATAATCAAATGAAAGTAAATAGCCAAAAAAGAAAGACGTACCAGTATATCACAACTTTGCACTGAGCATAGCACATATTAGTAGGGTAAAAACAAATGACACATTGATGGGGCTTAGGTATCAAAACATGAAAAATGGTGGTCTCGATTTCATCCATGGAGGTCTCTTCAGACGTTATAGCCACAAGTCTCACAATCTCATATTTCTTCGCGGCGGCATTTTTCAACTTGCGTCGAATTTCAATAAAAGCAACCAAAACTAATAACAATTAGACGCTCTTCAAACCTAAAATACCAAGGACTAACATTTATCTTATATGGCACTAAGAATTAAACCACAATAGAGTATGATTTTGCTATACATGCATTCGTCAATCGCGACGATCAATTAAATGCGACGTCGGGTAGTGATTAGCCACGGTGGAGATAGATGGAGGGAATAGTTGAAGTGGAGATGAGAAGGGCAAAAATGAAATTTCGAATGACGATAGTGATATAATTTGTGTATATGATAGAGTGGAGAGATTTGGGTTGGTCCGAAAGGTGTTAAAAAACCAGACTGAATCAGATTAAATGGTTTTAAAAAACAAACGATTTGATTCGATTATATTAATTTTTAAATTAGTCGAATCGATTTAATAATATATTAAAAAAATTATATTATTTAAACCAAAAATTAGAACCAAACAGTTTTATAAATCAAATGATTTGATTCGATCCAATTTGAATAATATAAACAGTATGATCCGGTTAAAAGATTTTCTGACGAAATAGAACCGAACCAGAATGTGCACAAAGAGTGAAAAATTAAGGAGAGAGAGACTTGTACGTGAGTTCAAAGTGTCCTTGACTAGTTTGTTGTAATAGTTGGTAACATTGGATTTTCTTAAGGCATTGTTATTAACAATTTTATTTTTTATTCCTATATAAATTTTAGGTTTAATTATATAAAATAATTTATATATGTATATATATATATATATAATTTTATTTTGAATTTTGTTAGAAAAAAATTATATATCTATTTTTATTGTAAAGCTAATAAACATATTTTTAAAGTTATTTCTGAATTTTCTTATTTATAAAGAAAATTATAGATATAATAAATCATAAATTCATAGTTAGGTTATTAAATAACTTTATTCACCTAAGGAATAACTTGAGTTATATAGTTTTACTGAATAATATATATATGAGTAACTATTTTGCTAGCCAACTTATCCAAATAATTTATCAATTTTGATCTACTCGATAAAATTACTAGAGAATTGATAGACCATTTTTTCATATTTGATAAAAAAAATCATAACCCGTGATTAATAATTTTTCTTTTATATACCTTAATATCTATCTATGATATTAGATAATAATAAAATATAATTCACTTTATCAAATAACTTTACTTATGACTTGATTTAATAATCAAATATACAACTTAATTTTGAAAAATGAATACTTTTTTAATCCAAAGATACATTTCCATATAAGAGTGAGTTCTGTGTTTGGTAAGCAAATATAATCCATTAATTCGATTAATAAATAGTATTGTATAACAATTGAAATTTAAAATACCAAAATAAATCACGAATAAAAAATGTATTCAACACCGAAAACGTCAAATGCTATGATGATAATATTTGATATCTAAATAAGCATTGGATTTTTTTTTTCTATACAAATTCAAATATTATATATATTTGACAGAATTTATATATTAAATAAAATTAGGAGCAATTAAAACAAATAAAACACGTACTATTGAAATTTAATGCTATTTAATAAGACTTTTTTTTTCATGCATCTAGGAATTGATAAAGAAATAATTTACATAACATGAATCTTTATCCATCTGCATTTACATATTAAAACAAAAATAACATAAAATCATAATTATTGTTTCAAAACCATATTTAACTTTGCATAATTGCATGTAAATATAATATTCGAAAATAGATATATAGGATAAATTTTTATTTTTATTTTTTTAAACAAGCTTAAATGTATTTTTGCTTGTTTTCTTTAATGAAATGTATATATGATAGCTTGAAGCTAGCCCAACAAAACAAACAATTGATGAGAGATGTGATGAACCCAATATCGTGATGAACAATATGATTAATGAAGGCTTGAGCAATATAATTAAAGTAATCAAACTGTCCCATAAATCATCAGCCGTATCCTTCGCTCTCTCTTTTCTTCTAAATCCGTCTATCCATTTTGTTTGTTATTAGAGAGAGAGAGAGAGAGAGAGAGACTCTACTTTTGTAGGAATTATTTTTGATAGTTGGTACATTTTATTTAACTTGTTTCAACAAATACATATTATAATATGTACAGTTCACTTAGATTTTGAAGTAGCTAGTTTAGTTTTTCATTCACTAAAATTTACATTTAAGGGTGGTTTCAAGCATGATTTGTTATGTTTTGATTTTAGTTTTAAATGTTAATCTTATATTTTTGGTTTAAGTATTTATACTTTTAAATTAGATTAAAGATCTATCATTTTATTAATACATGGGAAAAATCATACATATTTAAAGAATTAAAAAAAAAACTAAAGAAAAAATCTTGAATCGTGCTACAAATAATTGTTATTGACTCTTATGATAATTTGATGTATTTTTATTTTATTGATTTAATTTTTTTCATATTTTTTAATTTGAATGAATGAAATATAATTTTTTCTTAAAAAATATATTATACAATAAAATTAACACAAATAATTTCCATTTTAACGTTTAAAGAGATTAATTAAATTAATTATAGAGCAAAATCAATATGCATCTATTAAAAATTATTAATATAATTAATTTTATTTTTAAGCTAATATAAATTAGCTACGAAAATACATAAAAGTATTAATCAAATTAAATCAGTTACAAACCAAAAAATTTCTGTCAGCTTACATAAATAAATACATAATTAGTGATAATAAGTAAAGAAATGACTTATGGATGTACATATACTATGTTGTAAAGGTATCTAAAATATACAAATCTAAATAGAATAAAAATATTAGATTAAGACAAATGAAATTATCCACATTCATAATTTATCAACTCGATCGTACACATATATATAATATTATATTAAACAGAAGTCATTGATTTCATATCCAAGAAATTTACATGGATTATGGTCAAGTTGATCATGCATAAACGTAAAGATTCTGTCAAGCAAGCTCAAAGTATCAATCAATAGTACACATCAAAACAAAATTTATCTAATAAATTAAATTTACTTTTATACAATGCTATTAAGGGCAAGGGATAAAAAAATTTATCAAAAAATAATGATATTAAAGAGTTTGTACGAATAGTGTCGTTGATATTGATTTTTATTAATACTAACGATTGGATACATTTTTTATTCTTGTGGAAGACTTGAGAACAGAGAATATAACATTAGGACTTTAGAATACCATGGAGTGTGACGGTTTTTGGCTCTTCGATAATTAGGTAAGTTCGAGTTATGAGAAGGAGAAATCTAGTGTCTCTTTTTATGATGTAGAGAGATATTTAAGGATAGAGTATAGATCTATGGTTATGAAAAGTTATTTGAAGTTAAGAAATTATATTTAATGGTGAGCAATAGTGGATACCTAATGGAGAAAATATACTTACTAATGACCTTTATCCGTAGCGATAGACTTATTTTCATGTTAGAAATTTATCAACTTAATTGTCTCATTGTTGGATAATTAAGTGTTTGAATGCCATATGTTTATTTATTAAATATTTATCTGGCATTGATGCTTATCTGATGAATCAACACTGACTAGGCTAACTAACGAGTTACTTGTTAGCTAAGACCTCTTATATTATGCAACATGACATGTATTATTTTACATCCAACATCAATTTCCTAGACTTGTTAGGTGTGCGTATATGGGTTAAGAAATCTATTTTTCCATTTTATCATCATCTGGGTTCACTACTCTCTAAACCTCACTAGTGGTCTCAACCCCACTCTTACATAGTCATTACTTGCCTGTATGATGAGTTTCTTATTTTTCCCAAGCACTCAAAACTTGCAAGATGATGTCTTATTGTAGGTGATTTTTACAAATTCTTAGTCGCACTCCCGATTAGGGAGTTATGTCAACGTCAAAAACTACTCAATGGGTTCCTTGATGAACGGATGAGATCCCTTCTTATCCTCTATATAAAGAGAGCTCTCCCTCTCACTTTTTCATTCTAAACATCAAAACTCATTTTTTGAAAAAGAGAGAGATAAAAGTGGGGGAGCTTGCATGAAGGTTTGATAAATCTTTATTTTTTTTCAACTTTTTTTTTATTTTCCCAACACTTTGTAGATACTGTAGGATTTTTATTTTCTTACTATCCAAACACTTACACCTCACAATACTTACACTCGTCCTTTCCTACGCAAGGAGTGATTAAAGATGGGATACTTGATGGATAGGATCAAACTTGGCCGTTAAGGGGAGGAGCTAACACGAACTGGGAGGGGTTGTGTGAAGTGTTATCAAGTGGAGGACTGACCGACCATTATGTTTCCGACCATGAGAGGTCTGACCATGTTCTAACCACCCATGGTGTGTCCAACCACCCATGAAGTGTTCGTCCATGGTCTGACTAGCCATGTGGTGTCCGACTAGAGTATGGGAAGCTCGAGTCCACATAGTGGTGATCAGGTGTGTGTCGAGTCAGGCGGTGGTTTCAGATCGTCTTGGTGATGCAATTTTATCTTTGGGGTTAGTTGGATGCTATTTCACCATGAAATGAATCTTCCAACGATGAAGACTTAGATTTTAGCTCGTTGGTATTTCTAGGTATCAATTGGGTCCAGATGAAGAAAAACACGCTTTCTTTTTTGTGAACAAGGTCTTTTACTGAATGGTAATTCTTTATTAGACAAAGTCAAGGATATATTTAATATATCATAATAAAAAGGTTGATACCTTAAGTTCCAGGCGTGAGTTAGAGTAACCCAGTAGAGTTACTTTATCTGTAGATTATCTTTTTGTTGGACTAAGATTGCCTTTTTTACTTATAACATAAAAGTTTATGGCATATGTTGGTACTATTCCATCCAAAATTCCCCCCAACTGTTACGAATATTGTTGTCTTGTTGGGGACTCTAGAAATAATATGGACATTAGCTGGCCATGGAAGATTTCATTTACTACTACTTTTTGTAGCTTCAAGATGACAATCGTGGTTAGTTTTATCTCAAACCTTATGCCAGTCGCGTTTTGATTGAGAAGCTTTTAGACACTAATAAAGGGTGGTAGGACTCAATTTTATGATGGATAGAGATTTTGACTTAAATCTTTCAGGGGTCCCTTCCACACCCAACTAATATGAGAAGAATGGTAGGAAATTCTGATACTTAGCCTTACTATGGTATGTTTTATTTATTTCTAACACGTTCTCTTTGTGTTTACGTACAGTTCGTTAGTCGTAGGTTATCATACTAAGAAGCAATTGGAGTTTATCACTTATCTCTATAGCACACACTTGGTGGAGCAACATAGTGATGGACTTATACTTTCAAATAGGATCACTTATTGGAGTTTAGACCCTACAGTAGTTGAGCTAGAGAGTGATGATCTTCCATATCCTAATAATGAGTATTGGCACTTTCTCTTTATTTTCAATATCTTATTTTGAACACTTGGTTAATAATTGCATCATTTTTATAGGTATGACCTCTGATCTTCTAGCTAATAGGAAAAACAAGAGCACGAAAGCCTTTAGGTTTCCTAAAGAGTCCACTTAAGAGGAGGCTCCTTTACAGACCAAAGTGGTTTGCACCTTAAAGGTTCAAAAAAGAAAAGAGCCTCCATCTATGGAATGCTTATCATTGGACTACCTCTTGGGAGGATAGGGTCCCCGTTATTACCCGTCAACATATTGTCAATGTCGGTTGTAATTGGTATAAGTTCAAAACCTATTGACTTGGATGTTTGCACAGCTTTGTTGCTATGGCCCAAACACTTGCCTTAAATATGGACTATATTTTTAAGGCCTAGGTTTATTTAAAAGGTCACTTGGTGGTCGTAGAGGAAGAGCACCATAAGGCAATTGAGGCTCAAGACATCATTGAGACTACCCGTAATGAGGTAGAGTAGCAATTAGAAAAAGTTCAAGAGGATAGATCGTGTAGCCTAATTGGCTCATGTGACATCATTGGTGACATTAGAGGTTTCCTAGCTACTTGAGATACTACTTTGGTTCAAGAGAATGAGCTAACTTAGGGCCTATCAATGAGCTTTCATTTGTCTTAAGGGTGAGTACATAAGCTCAATGTTGAGATGGGAACACTTAGAACAAGTGCAATTACAAAGTATAAGATTTTGGTGATTATACTCAAGATATGTTTACATGTGGGCTCACGGTTTGAAACTATGAAACGACAATTCCGTAAGGTTTATCCTAACATAATCCTTTCTACTCTCATCTTTCTAAATTTGAAAGAGAATGCCTCCCGCCACGGTAAAATCACTTTTTAATGGGAAAAGGAAGGCCAAAATGAATTTGGTAGTAATGGTTTTGAGACGATCGAGGAGGAAGTTAACACAGAAGATGATGCTTCTTAAAGCATAACTGATGAGACAAAACTGGCATCGGGTTAGCAATACCGATTTTTTAGATACTTTGGTTTTATATTTGTAAAACTCTTGCAAGTGCACTTATCATTTTATAGAAAATGATAAGTTTACTCACAAGGTCGATCTAAGAAAGGAATATACGTGGTTTTCAATTTATTATTCAAAATCTTAAAAAACAAATTTAAATCTTAAACATTATGTCACGATATTTTGATTTTTTTGTGTTTCCTAATCCAATAATATAAAAATAATAAATATAGCTATGGATTCAATAAATAATTATGCAAATTTTTATTATTCATAACAGTGAAATATTTATTGATATAATAATTAAGTTAACTATACTTTCTCATATTATTTAGGTTATTAAATATATAAATTCATATTTATTGACTCTTTTTTTTATATAAATACCACCTTTTGGCGGGGTTAGATATTCTTTGTTAATTAAACAAATCAACTAATACCAATGAGTGAGGTCAATAATTAATTTGATTAATTAAATTAATTTATTTTTTTCTAAAAGATTGAAAATAAACCATCTAAATGTCACCTTTGGTGGGATTAAACATTTTAAACTTTATTCAAGGTGTCCAAATTAAACCTAAGAATTTAATTATCCGAGTACTAACTTTCAAGTTTTAAAATCATTATTGAAAATATGTTGTCAATACATTTTCAAATAATAGTTCTTATAAAAACTTTTGAAATAGAGCTTTATCCTAACTAGAGGGCGATTGTACCAACAAATAAAAGGGCACTACTCTAAATCAGTTCAGATAATTAAACCTTAAAATATAACTTTCAGATTTAAGTTTGTAATGAAAAATAATATATTTATCTCTAACATTCTTAATATAAAATCTTGAATAATAACAAAATCAATTTATTTTATAGAAATGTTTTACCTATTTAATATTTCGCAAGCGTAATAACGTTATTATTATATCATATTTACAAATAACAAGACATGTTAAATTTAATCATAGACAAATTAAATATATCATATAAGAATAAAACATAAAAATAAATGTAAGAATTTATTTTAAAATTATACATCAAAAGAATCCTTATAGAATTTTGATGATAATTCTCTTTTTGGAAAACCTCCAAAATGGATTTACCTTTTGGTTTATTGAATAAAAAACTATAAATTTATAAATGCATAGCTAGTTCTTCTCAAAAAGAGAAGAACTTTAAACAAAAAAAAACAAAGAAAGCTTTCTAGAGAAAGAAAAATAGAGAGAGAAGATTTGAGAAATTGTGTGATTTGAGATTGGCGGAGAGGGTCTTTTTATAGGTGAGAAAAAGCTTAAAAAGTGGGAAAATATCTCAAAAATTGGTTTTGGATGCGTTTGGACATATTGACACACGTGTGAGGCGAAATTTGTTGTGGGACGGGCACTAAAGAGCATGAGATTTGGAAAAATAGGCATTGGTATGCGCACATGCATTGGACTCAGTGTGAAATGTATGCATGGCTCAAAAAACAGGCGTTGGCATGTGCTGACTACCCGCGAGCATGTGCTTGTTGCGTGCGAGAGTGTTCTGGTTGGGCAATTTTGTCCATTTTTGTTACGTTTTCTCCTTTTTTCAATTATTTGTATAATAAATGAATACTACACTTTAAATATTGTGATGTATTTCTTCTAGTATTTTTCTTCGAGTCTTTAAATTATTTTTTTGAAGCAAAAACACCTGAAAAATAATATAACTTGTGATTCCAAAAATACAAATTTATATAAAATATAATAAAATCATACAAATATGAATCTATTTAATCAATTAAAGTACATTAAGTCATGATAATTTTAGTACTTTTTAAGCACTCATCACAACCCCCAACTAGCATCTTGCTAGTTTCTTAATAAGAGAAGCGGTAAAAACTAAAAGTTAAACTATCCTAAATTACTTCTGTGGATTGACATGGTTACATTTAGTGTATGTAACAAGTCTTTTAAGCCCTAGGTTACCCTAGTGGATGAGTTTAAGTATTGTGAGGGTTTTTAGTAATGATACCTACAAACATTAAACTAAATAAAACAAAAATAACAAAGTAAAATAAAATGCAAAACTTTTCATGCTTAAAATTTCATTTAAGTTTTATAATTAAAACCTTTAAGCATAGATTATTATAATTTCTTAAACATTCATGATTTGATTCAATAATTAGTTAAAAATCACTTTCATATTTTAATAAAAAATGTTTCATTTTAACTTTACTCAATTTTAATGTTAGGAATCTGAATTCGCTTAAACTATACTCCTTAGAAGTCAATACTCTCAATTCACTGAATTCTATAGGTTCAAGCACTCATACTAAGGCGTATGCAAATAGAATTTATGTTTAGAAATAAACTAATAAGTACGCATACTTATAAAATAAGAAAGACTCAAAATAGTGCATAACTTTCATCTCATGAAAGAAATCAAAAGTATAAATTATAAAGATATCATATATATTATTTTCATGCATTAATCAAACTCATTAAGGAAAAAATTCAAGATGTATTCCTTTGAGAAGTATAGAAAATATAAATGCAATGACTTCTAGAGGAATTACTTGCTATATTTCTTTTGTACTAACCAAATGTCACAATTGTTTAAGGCTAAAAATATCGTAGTATGTATATTATACTATATATTATTTATCTCTTTATCTTTTTAAGAGATTTTTCAACATTTTTTTGAAGAGTTGACCCATGTACGGATTGTACATTTTTATAGGATTTTAGTGCGTGGTTAATTTTGTGACTTTTCTATTTGATTTTGGTTTAGGTAACCCTAGATATGTCTCTTTTTGGTATAAGTCATGCATGAATGAGATAAAAACATATACTATCAATTTCTACTTAAATAAATTAATCTAAACAAATGAAAAAATAAATATATGACACTATATTAAGATTAGAAAATTCATACATTCAATGCTAATACCTATAGAGATCATCTAAAATTTTGAAGAAATATAATACGTGTTTTGAGTATAAAGAAAATATTTCACTCAAAATAAAAGAAATTAATGCTCAAATAATATCTCACAAGGGTAGTATCCACTATTGGATTCCTAAACATCGATTTTGGATTCGTTTCATTTCAACATTTTATCATAAAATATTAGTTATGAAAAAGAATTACTAATTATCATATTACTTCATAATATGTTTTTAGAAATTAATCTAATAATACAAAAAGACAATCATTACTTAAACTTAATTTTTAAGACATGGTTATTTTTGTGACAAAAATTTGAACATTACTCTAATTTACCTAAACACACAAATAAAACTAATGACACACATATATAAAAAAACAAATAAATTAAAGGAAACAATTAATATGAAAATACACAACTAAATAAGCAAAATAAAGGCACATTGTTTATAAAAAAATTTAAACTTTACCTAATTTATGTAACTTTTAAATCTTATCACCTCCAACCTAAAATCTACATTATCCTCAATGTAAAAATACAAATTATAAAAAGAAAAGGGATAGAAAAGTTACCAAATTGCTTTATATGTTAAGGATTTTGATGGAGAATGCTAGTTGCATCCAAAATCAGATTTGAAGCATACAAACGGGTACTCTAACACATTTTAACAAGAAATTATTTTAGGCAATAAAATAAAAAAAATTCTCATAAAAGAAAAGAAATTAATAAAATAAACTAAATTTCTTAAAATAAAATAAAATTACCTTTCAATTATGGGTTGTCTCCTATCCAGTGCTTAGTTTAACGTCTTAGCAAGATGTATCATTATGGTGATAAGGATTACTCAACCAAATGCAATCAATTTTGGTAGTGTTGTGTGGTCATTCTAAATAAGGCTTCACACAATGCCCATTGACTTTGAATATAGTTTGTGTCTTGGAATCCAATAGTTATACTACTCCATGTGCAAATACTTGGACTATTTTGAATGGTCCATCCCATCTTGATCTCAGTTTTCCTGGAAACAGTCTCAAACCAGAGTTAAATAAACAAAATGCTCTCTGTATAATTTAGTTAAATAAACAAAACACTCTTTGTACAATTTAGCATTCTCATAGGCTTCGTTCCTAATTTATTCCAACTCATTAAGATGGAGTAACCATTTTTCTCCTACTTTATCTAAGTCCATATTTAACTCTTTAATTTCCCAATAATCCTTATGTTCGAGTTCAATGGGAAGGTGGCACACTTTTCCAAAGATTAATCGGTAAGGGCTCATCCCAACAGGTGTTTTGTAAGTTGTGCGGTATGCCCATAAGGCATTATTCAACTTAAATGCCCGGTCCTTCCTTGAAGGACGCACAGTGTGTTCCAGTATTCCCTTGATTTGCCTATTACTTACTTCCACTAAACTAGAAGTTTGAGGATGGTATGGAGTAGCTACTCTATGTGTGATGTTGTACTTTTTCAATACTCCATCAAAGATTTTGTTGCAAAAATGGCTACCTCCATCACTTATTATAGCTTTAGGCATTCCAAACCTAATAAATATTGAATCTTTCAAGAAGTTTACAACAAAATTAGCACCATTGGTTTTAGTGGGAATAGATTCTACCCATTTGGATACATAATCCACAACAACCAAAATATATTGAAGACCATTAGATGGGGAAAAGGACCCATAAAGTCAATCCCCTATACATTGAAGAGTTCAACAACTAAATTAGATGTTAAAGGAATTTCATCTCTTTTGCTTATGATTCCTATTATTTTACATCTATTACACTGTGCACAAAACATATGAGCATCTTTAAAAAGAGTAGGCTAACAGAATCCAGACTGTAATACCTTACGGGTTGTCTTTTCACCACCAAAATAGCCCCCACAATGAAGTTCATGACAAAAAGTCAAATGCTCTTATGATCTTCTTCAAATACACATCTTTGGATGACTTAATCTTGACCAATCTTGTATATATAAGGATCATCCCAGAAATAGTCCTTGATGGTTTTAAACAACCTTTTCTTGTCCTAGTATGAATGCTAGGTCTCAAAACACCAATGGCAAGATAGTTTACAATATCAGCATACCATGGGTTTAGACCTATTGAAAATAACTATTCATCAGGAAAGGTTTCAACTATATCTTCTTTACACTCACCTTTAAGAGAATTGAAGTCAGAAATCAACCTAGACGAATGGTAAACTACTAAGTTTTCACTACCTTTCTTATCCTTCATTTCAAGGTCAAATTCTTGTAAGAGTAAGACCCACCTAATTAATCTTGGCTTGTCATTTGATTTACTTAATAGGTATCTTAAAGCAATATGATCAAAATGCACAATCACTTTAGATCCTACTAAACAAGACCTAAATTTGTCTAAAGAAAACATTATACCAAGAATTCTTTTTCATTGGTGGTATAATTCATTTGGGCATCATTGAGTATTTTTCTTGCATAGTTGATGACTGCTCTGATAGCATAATTAGAAGCATCACACATTATTTCAAAGGGTAAAGACCATTTTGGTGCTATAATAATAGTGGTAGATGTTAGTTTCTCTTTCAAGGTATTAAAGGCAATAAGGAAATCTTCATTGAAATCAAAATAAACATCTTTTGATAACAGGTTACATAAGGGATGACTTATTTTAGAGAAATATTTAATAAATAGTTTGTAAAATCCTGCATGTCCTAAGAAGCTCATTATCCCCTTAACATATGTTAGGGGAGGTAGTTTGGAAATCAGTTCAACTTTTGCCTTATCAATTTCAATACCTTTGTTTGAAATGATATGTTCTAATACTATCCTTGTTGAACCATAAAATGAATTTTCTCGTAACTAAGAGTTAGATTGCATTCAATGCATCTTTCTAAAACCAAAGTCAATTTATGTAAGAAATCACCAAATGAGTTTCCAAAAATAGAGAAATCATCCATGAAAATCTCAATGAATTTTCCACCATGCCCAAAAATATAGACACCATACATCTCTAGAATATGGCGGGGATATTGGATAACCCAAATGGAATTCTTTGAAAAGAAAATGTCCCAAAAGGACATGAAATGTGGTCTTTTCTTAATTTTCTAGTGCTATGGGTACTTGATAATATCTGGATAGTCTATCTAGAAAATAGTAAAATTCGTGCTCAACTAATCTTTCCAATATTTGATCAATGAATTGAAGAAGAAAGTGATCTTTTTTAGTATATATATTCAGTTTCTTGAAATCTGTACACATCCTCCATCTAGTGATTGTTATAGTGGGCGCTAATTCACTTTTGTCATTTTTAACAATTGTTATCCCAGATTTCTTAGGTACCAAATGCACTGGACTAACTCTCTTACTATGGGCAGTAGGGTAGATAATTCTTTCTTCTAACAATTTAAAAATTTCTTTCTTAACTACCTCTTACATGTTTAGGTTTAGTCTTCTTTGGGCCTCTTGTATGGGTTTAGCACCATCATCCAAGTTGATCTTATGCATACACATGGTAGGAATAATGCCTCTTATATCCATGATACTCCAACCTATAGATTTCTTAAACTTCTTAAGCACTTTCATAAGTTCATTTTCTTGGGTGTTAGTCAAGGTTGAAGAAATTATAACTGGATAAGTTTCTCCTTCTCCTAGAAACATATATTTTAAGTTCTTAGGTAAGTATTTGAGTTCAAGTTTAGGTGGATTAGCCTCTTTACTAGATGGGGACCTGGGTAGTTTTAAAAGTGTACTAGATTTTTTCATTAGTTCATCATTATCTTGTTGTTCAAGGTACCTCTTAGTTTCCTCATCTAAATCTTCTTCGACCTCTTCAAGTGTAAGAAAAGTTTCAAGCTTTTCTTCTATTCTAATTTGGGAAAAGGTGCTTTGGACAAGATTATCCAAACTGTTAACATCAAATATTTCATCGATGGTAGAAATAGAAGGAAAAGATGAAAAATCAAAAACTTTATAATGAATAGTATCTTCTAAGACTATCATTGTCAAACTTCCATCTTGGACATCAATAATAGTCTTGGTAGTTGCCATAAATGGTCTACCAAGCAGTATTGTGTGCTCTCTATCCAAGGATGGATTTTCTTTCATATCCAAAACCACAAAGTCAACAGGTATTATTATTTTGTCTACCTGTACTAGCACATCCTCGGCTATTCCCTTTGGATACTTAAGAGATCTATATGCAAGTTGAAAGGACATACTTGTGGGTTTTGAATCTCCTAATTTGAGCTGCAAGAATATAGAGTAAGGCATCAAGTTTATACTAGCACCTAAATCAAGCATTGCTTTAGCGACCTTCATATCCCTTATAGTTATATTTATGATAAAACTTCCAAGGTCTTTCAACTTAAAGGGAGGTTGGTGCTGAAGTATAGCACTATAATTTCTAATACTACTACTTACTCATTAAGTTTGTACATCTTTTTTTTTTAATGTTCAACTCTTTGAAAAACTTATCATAGGAGGGCATATTCATGATCACTTCTAATAATGGTAAATTGATATTTACTTCAGAAAGCATATTAAAAAGATCATAGAATTTCTTATCTTGTTGGATTCTTTCAACCTGTTTGGAAAAGGTACTTAAAGTTGGTGTGATTCCTGGTTCTTGCCTTTGCATTTGTTCAACTAGTTGCCCAACTTTAGCTTCAATTCTTTTAACTGAAGCCTTCATAGTGCTCAACCTTTGATTATTCATTAATTGGTTATCGTGACTAACTTGAATAAAAGCATTCAAGTTATCCTCTAAGTTTGGCTAAAAATATTGATTTGGTAAGTAAAGGTGGTTTTTATTTGGTTTTAGTGTTTGACATTGGGTGTAGGCTTGATAATTGTTTGGTGTCCAATGATGGTTAGGGTGGTTATAGGTGTTTGAATAATACCTTTGAAAGGAATTGACTTCCTACATGGCATCCACACCAAAATCACAAGTATATGAAAAATTACGAGCATCATGCCCAATTGAAAAACACACTTCACACATCTCTTGATTTGGCATTTGGTAGGTAGTGAGAAGTTGCACTTTCTTAGTCAATTCAGCAAGTTGCAAGGTCATTTCATTATCGGAGCCAAGTTTATTGACTCCTTCTCTCTTTATTTTAGTACTTCTTTATTGGGAATTAGAACTTAATAGGTCATAGAGACTATAGGTCTCCTTTACGGTGTTTTCTCCCACAACTCATCTAGAAGCATTATCAACCATGTATTGACTCTGTAGTGTCAATCCATCATAAAATAATTGGTTTTGTGATTGTAATGGAAAACTATGATGAGGAAATTGAATGAAAAGGAGTTTGAGCATTTCTCAAGCTTCATGAAAAGGCTCTTCATCCATTTGAGAAAACATTACTATCATTGTCCTTAGATCAATAGCCTTTTGATGGGAATAAAACCTACCCATAAAATCTTCATGAAATGCCTCCCAAGTTGTTAGAGAACCTGAATGTAGAGTAATGAACCATGACCAAACTTTATCCTTGAGGGTGTAAGAAAAACACCTCATCCTAAGCTGGTCTTCATCAATTCTCTACAGTGGAAAGGTTTGGACAATAGCATAGAATTCTCTATTGAAATGCAAAGGGTCTTCATTAGAGATATCGTAAAAGGAAGAGAATAAAGAATAATGAATCTTTTTCAATTCATATTTTCTTACATCCTCTTGCAATTGTATGCCGAAAGTTGCATTGCCAATGATTAGCATTGCATAGTCCATCATTTTCTGCCTATCTCTAACATCTCCCACGACTACTTGTAGTTAAAATTGATCCTTATTCTCTTCCTTATCAACATCTAGCTCCTAAATTGAAAAATAGTAGTCTCTAAGAAATATTTCTCACTAGATAAAATGTATAAGCTTAAAGAAAAAAAAATGTAAGGAACCTAAGTTAATTTTTTTTTGTAATGCTAAATTTAAAGAATGGACGCAATTTTTGAAACAAATGAATTTTATTACTCACGTTCTTAAAATAAAAACAAAACAAACTAAAAGAAAGGAAAATACAATAATGGGTGACCTCATACTTAGGATTAAAATTTATCGTCTTCTAGTAAGATGTTGCTTGGAGATTTCAGAATGAAAAACTCAATGTCTCACCTTCATTGAATTAATTTGATCCAATTTAACCATTCATTTAGTCTTTTATTTGTTTTTGCAAATGATGAGCTAACTGTTCCCCTTGGACTTCTACCTTTTTGATAGAAGCTTTCAGAGAGTACAACCGTTGATTAGTTTTAGACTAGTTATCTCTACAGAATTGAATAAAAGAATTCAAGTTGTCCTCCATGGTTGGTTTACTGGGAAGGCTTCTTGGAATGGGCTGGTGGAATTGTTGGCTTGGCTGATTTGAGCTTTGGGCCAAAGGAGGGTTGTTTTGCCTCCAGGAGAAGTTGGGATGATTTTTCCATACAGGATTATATGTATTTGAATTGGGGTTAAATCATGGTCTATGTTGATATGCTCCTAAAAAATTAACATGTTCAGGTCCAACTGGTGCTTTTCCTTGATATGGATAGGCTTCAGTATCGTGTCCTATGTTGCTACACAAACCACAATGTTCATTGTTGGTGTTGGCTTACATAGTGAGAAGGGCAACTTTCTTGGTCAATTGAATAGGTTATCATTCAACTTCATTGCTATAATTGATTTCATAAACTCTAAATCTTCCCACTCATAAGCTTTTCTGTTGATAATTAGCACCCAACATCTCAAAGAGGTTGTATGTCTTTGAGGCTATCTTCTCTCCTGTAGTTTCTTTGGAAACATTATCGACAATGAACTAGCATTGCTGTGTAAGTCCATCATAAAATAATTAGTTCTGCAACTACAAGGGGAAGTTGGGATGGGGGAATTGAGTGAGGAACAGTTTGAACCTATCCCAAGCTTCATGGAATGGTTCTCTTTCTATCTGAGAGAAAGTGACAATCTTTGCTCTCAACTTTGATATTTTTTGGTAGGAATAGAATTTTCCCATGAATTTTTTGTAAACATCCTCCCATATCATCAGAGAACCTACAGGAAGTGACATCAACCAAGCTTTATCCTTATCATTGAATGTGTAAGGGAAACACCTCATTCTAAGCCGATCGTCGTTTAGAATACCGAGGGGGAAGGTTTGGATTGTGGCATGGAAGTCCCTAATGAAGGAAAGAGAATCTTCATTAGGCAGCTCATAGAATGAAGGAAGCATGAAAAATGAATGTTTTTCAAGTCATAATTCTGAGCAACGTTATCCATCTGGATAGAGGCAGTTGTTGTGGCAATTATTATTCGTGCAAACTCCTTCAGGGTAGTTTCCCTAACTTGTGGGTTTTCTCCCGTTACTATGGTTCTGGTAAAAGATTAAGACTTAGTTTTGTGTTTGGCTCAAAAATAAGTTAATGGTTAGAATCCAGCATTGTGGACAATTGTTCAAATTTATGAATACTATCTATGTATGGTGTAAGAGGGTTTCCTAAGGATCTCTTACCATACATAGACTAGTGAAAACGTAAATTTAAAACACCTGCCAATTAAAAAGGAAAAGAATAATAACTATACAAATTTTTTGAGAAAATATACATAGTATTTAATACAAAATACTAAACAAACAAGTTAAGTTAATCTCTAAGTTAAATAATAAAATTAGTATTAACCAAGAGTGTTCTCAAGAAATAATAATGGGGCAAAGTCTCCTTAAAAATTATTCTCCTAGGCAGAGCAATATTTCTAGTAAAGACTAATGACACATAAGCTTCCAAGAACAAATCTCCTAAATAGATCTCTCTTAAATCTTTACTTTTCATACTATAATACAGTAACTTTTAATTTTTTTTTTAATTTTAAATTTTTGACTTACCGTTCACGAAACAATATCCAGAATAGTAGCTTTTGATTTTTGATTTACTGTTCACGAAATATTATCTAGAAAAAGTAGCTTTATATTTTTATTTTTAAAAAAATTAAAAAATTTAGAATTTACTATTCAAATTTCCCTGAATAGTCTTTGAAATACTTTTTCAATTAATTTTTTTCAATTTTACTGTTTATTTAGATTTTTTAATTAATAATTAAATTAATTTAATTTAAATTTAAGAATTATTATTTTTTAGGAAAAGTAAATAACAAAAATTTATTAAAAAAAATTAGATTTTTATTTTTTTAAAGATATAAATTTGAATTTAAAACTAATATCTTTTATTTATGATTTTTTTATGTGTATGACAAAGAATTTTAGATATTATTTAAATTCGATCTTATATTTGATTTTTTTTAATTTTACTTTTGTGAACTTAATATTCAAATATAATATATTTTTTATTTGATTTTTTATTTTAAATTAAATTCTAAAAATAAAAATCACAATTTTTACATCACAATTTTTTTAAAATTTTGATAAATAATTTAAAAACGTTATTCTTTCTTCGAAAAGAGTACCAAAAACTTGATGAGATAAAACCGACATCAGGTTAATAATACCGATTTTGCAGATATTTTAGTTTTATATTTGTAAAACTCTTGTAAGTGCACAAATTATTTTAAAAAATGACAAGTATACTCCTAAGGTCGATCTAAGGAAGAAATATGTGGTTTTTAATTTATTTTTCAAACTTTTAAAAACGAAATTAAATCATAAACATCCTATCACGATATTTTGATTTTTTGTGTTTCCTAATCCAATAACATAAAAAAATAAACATAGCTATGGATTTAATAAATAATTATGCAAATTTTTATTATTCAAAACAATGCAATATTTGTGGATATAATAATTAAGTTAATTATGCTTACTGATATTATTTAGGTTATTATATATATAAATTGATATTTATTAACTTTTTTTTATATAAATACAACTTTTTATCAGAGTTAGGTATTCTTTGTTAATTAAACAAATCAACTAATACCTATGGGTGTGATCGATAATTAATTTGATTAATTAAATTAATTTATTTTTTTTCTAAAATATTAAAAATAAACCATTTAAATGCCACCTTTGATGGGATTAGACATTTTAAACTTTATTCAATGTGTCCAAATTAAACCTAAAAATTTAATTATCCGAGTCTAACTTTCAAGTTTTAAAACCATTATTGAAAATATGTTGTAAATACATTTTCAAATAATAGTTCTTATAAAAACTTTTGAAATAGAGCTTTATCCTAACTAGAGGGCGATTGTACCAATAAATAAAAGAACACTACTCTAAATTAGATCGGATAATTAAACCTTAAAATATAACTTTCAGATTTAAGTTTGTAATGAAAAATAATATATTTCTTTCTAACATTCTTAATATAAAATCTTGAATAATAACAAAATCAATTTATTTTATAGAAATATTTTACCTATTTAATATTTCGCAAGCATAATAACGTTATTATTATATCATATTTACAAACAAGTCATGTTAAATTTAATCATAGACAAATTAAATATAACATATAAGAATAAAACATAAAAATAATTGTAAGAATTTATTCTAAAATTATACCTCAAAAGAATCCTTATAGACTTTTGATGATAATTCTGTTTTAGGAAAACCTCCAAAATGGATTTACCTTTTCATTTATTGAATCAAAAACTATAAATTTATAAATGCATAGTTAGTTCTTCTCAAAAAGATAAGAACTTTAAAACAAAAAAAAACAAAGAAAGTTTTCTAGAGAGAGAAGATTTGAGAAATTGTATGATTTGAGATTGGGGAGAGAGTCCTTTTATAGGTGTGGGAAAAGCTAAAAAAGTGGGAAAATATCGCAAAATTTGGTTTTGGACGTGTTTGGATAGGCTGGCATCCATGTGGGGCGAGATTTTCTACGGGATGGGCATTGACGAGCACGGGATTTACGGAAGACAAGCATTGGCGTGTGTTGTCTGCGCTCATGCGTGTGTTGGCTCGGTAATTTTGTCCATTTTTTCATTTTTTTTTTACTTTTTCTCATATTATCTCTTACTTATTTGTATAATAAATGAATACAACACTTTAAATAGGGTGATGTATTTCTTCTAGTATTTTTTTTCAAGTCTTTAAATTATTTTTTTGAAGTGAATATACCTGAAAAAAATATAAATACCCGTGATTCTGAAAATAAAAATTTATATAAAATATAATAAAATTATACAAATATAAATCTATTTAATTAATTAAAGTATATTAAATTATGATAATTTTAGTGCTTTTTAAGCACTCATCAATGGCTAGATGTGGAGATAAGTAGGCTAAGATTTTGTATACTTTTAATTTTAATTCCCAACAAAGTGCATGTACGTGGTGGATTTATTTTCTAGTAGTAGGCTCAATTATTGTTGCTTCATCTTGTTTATTCTTTGAGTTATGCATTTCATTTTTATATTTCAACAGCAAATCTTTTGCGAGGTCCATTTGTGATCTTTGTCTGTTTCAAGGAAAAGGTGCTTATTGAGCACGTTCCTTATTAGGATCTCTGATCTACTGTGTTAGTACATAATAGTATGTACTTGTTAGGGAGCAGGTCTATAGTGATTCAAAAAGCTACAATTCCATACACGTGTGCCATAACTTGGCCACATATTTTATGTTGGGCCACATGTGCGTCCGTCCATGTGTACCATATTCGATCGTACTTTCATATCCAACCACAAATGCTATGTCCAACCATGTGTGCCATGTTTGGTCATGTGTGCCATGTCTGGCCATGTGTTCCATGTTCGACCATGTGCCATTTGGTGGGCTCATATTGACCTATTTTTTCATGTTCCTGGACTTTGTCGCTTTCGTATAATTTGTTTCATTTTTTCTAAGTAAGGATGTTTTTTTGAACCAAGGTGTTCTTGGTATACTAGCCACCCTACTTAGTATGCTTGAGTTTATAAATTCATCCAAGCATTTGGTTTTGAGACTTAGAAAGCTTTTGTAGATTATTCCATCATGTCATGAGTGTTGTTGAACTCTATTTGTGCCTGGTAGGTTTTATCGACTGTTAGGGTTGGAGACTCAAGGTCTTAACATGAGAAAATCTGTGTTTTCAAGGATAGGGTGCAAAAGTTGTAGCAACTCCTAGACTCGAGATGTAGGTGCTGCCTTTTCAAAGCTTAATTAGGGTCGTAAAGGTAAGGCATAGAGGTTATACCTCTAAACTCGAGGCCTAGTTACTACCTTTTCAGAGGTCAGTCATGGTCCGTAGAGGTATGGCATAGAAGTTATAATAACTCTTGAACCAGGGATATAGTTGCTTCCTTTTCAAAGGTCAAAAAAAGCACGTAAAGGTGTGATGTAGAAGTTGTAGCAACTCCTAAACTTGGATGGTAGTTGCTACCTTTCCAAAGGTCATTCATGCCACATATAGGTGGTGCATAAAAGTTATAGCAACTATTGAACTAGAAGCATAGTTTCTTCCTTTTCAAATGCCAGTCATGGCCCGTAGAAGTGGGGCACAAAAGTTGTTGCAACTCCTAAACCCAGGGCATAATTGCTACCTTTTCAAGGTTAGAGATGACCCAAAAAGGTGGGATGTAAAATTTGTAGAAATTCTTGAACCCAAGGATACCGACGTGTGAACTTTGGTAGTTTATATATCTCAGTCCATTTTTCATTTGGACTTCCCATGTCCTTGTCGATTTCCACGAGTATAAATATTGCATAGTTCTTTTTAGCCTTAGAAGTGTCCCTTTTATTTATGAATTCAAATTACAAACTAAAAATAAAACCTAAGTCTATAAATTTAAAATGCAACAATTTAAAATGAAGGAAAATTAAAATAAGGCTAGTGAGGCATACTTTATTTTTATCCCAATAGGACTCCCAAGGTATAGCATTCCATGCCACTTTTTTTCTTCCAACATTATCCACATTCCATTTTCTGTAGGGAAATTTAGGACAAGATGGTAAGTAAAGACCATAGCTTGGGCTACATGCAGAAATGGTTGTCCCAAAATTTCATTATTTGATGATGGGCAATTTACTAAGAAAATCCACCATGAATATCATCATATCAGCGCCCTGCCCCATTGTGACTTGTAGAGTCACACATCATTAAAATTTCATTAAAGATCCAGAGAATCCCACTAATGGAGTTGTAATTAGGTTCACTGGATGAGTGAGCTTCACAGCTTTCCATGCTTCAAAGAACATGATGTAAACTAAGTTTCCAATTTCGATTAGAATTTGTACATGTTTATGTTTGCCACTGGAAAGGTGATTACCAATGCATTAGTGTGAGGATGAAGTATCATGTGGGCTTCCTTCTTTGAAAAAATTATTTTTGAGCATGTCAGCTTAGGAACTTTATTTGGGCTATGCATAGAAATGATGTATAGGACCTTTTGGTAGGCCTCCCAATATGTGCCTTATGGGAATTATTAGAGTCCACTTTTATGGGACCACCCATGATGACTTGGGCCTCTTGCATTTTGATGAACAAAACCGGCATCGTCGATCCTGCCAATACTTTGGTTTTATATTTATAAAACTCTCGCAAGTATACGAATCATTTCGTAGAAAATGATAAGTATACTCCCAAGGTCGATCTAAGGAAGGAATATATGTGGTTTTTAATTTATTATTCAAACTTTTAAAAACGAAATTAAATCCTAAACATCCTATCACGATATTTTGGGATTTTGTGTTTTCTAATCTAATAACATTAAAATAAACATAGATACAGATTCAATAAATATTGATGCAAATTTTATCTTTTATAATAGTGGAGTATTTATGGATATAATAACTAAGTAATTATGCTTGCTGATATTATTTAAGTTATTAAAGATATAAATTGATATTTATTGATTCTCTCTTTTTTATGAATACCACCTTTGGTGGGGTTAGATATTCTTTGTTAACTAAACAAATTAATTAACACCTATAGGTGAGGTTGATAACTAATTTAGTTAATTAAATTAATTCCTTTTTCTAAGAGATTGAAAATGAACCATTTAAATGCCACCTTTGATGGGGTTATACAATTTAAACTTTATTCAAGGTGTCCAAATTAAACCTAAGAATTTAATTATCCGAGTACTAACTTTCAAGTTTTAAAACTACTACTGAAAACATGTTGTCAATACATTTTCAGATAATAATTCTTATAAAAACTTTTGAAATAGAGCTTCATTCTAAATATCGGGCCATTGTACCAACAAATAAAAGAGCACTACTCTAAATCAGATCGGATAACTAAACCTTAAAATCTAATTTTCAGATTTAAGTTTGTAATGAAAAATAATATATTTCTCTCTAACATTCTTAATATAAAATCTTGAATAAAAATAAAATCAATTCATTTTAGATATTTTTACCTATTTAATATTTCGCAAGCATAACAACGTTATTATTATATCATCTTTACAAACAGCCAACAATGTTAAATTTAATCACAAAAAAATTAAATATAACATGTAAGAATAAAACATAAAAAATAACTGCAAAGAAAATAAAATCCTTATAGTATTTTGATGCTAATTCTATTGCTGGAAAACCTCCAAATGGAATTTGCACTTCTACTTATTGAATCGAAAAGAAAATTAATTATAAAAACATAATTAGTTCTTCTCAAAAATATAAGAACTCTAAAACTAAGAAAAACTAACTAAGAAAAGCTAAAAACTAAGAAAAACTAAAAAAACTAAGAAATGGAGAGCAAGAAAGAGAAGAGAAGATGTTTTTGAGGTGTGTTTTGTTATGAAGAGAATGAGGGTATTTATAGGTGAAGAAAGGAATAAAAACGGGGTGAAAAAATGATTAAAAATGGAGGAAACGCGTAGTAGGTGATGATGACGTCAGTTGATGTCAATGGGTAGGTGGGGCGCGGCAGCGCACGCGAAATAGAGTAGAGGCACGCGTGGACTGGGTGTGCGGCACGCGTGGACTGGGCGTTGTGTTGGCGCGTTGCTCGAAACAACTGGGCGGCTGTGTGCCCGATTTCCTCCTTTTTGACCTTTTTGACCCATTTTGTCCAATTTTTCAATATTTTTTGACCTCTCGTCATTTAATTTATGAATATATTTGCGATGTATTGCCTCCGGTATTTTTCTTTAAGTCTTTAAGTTACATTTTTTAGTGAAAATACTTGAAAAATAATAAAAATACCTATGATTCTCAAAAACATATTTATATAAATATATGATAAAATCATATAAATATATATTTTTTAATCAATTAATGTGCATAAAATTATGGTAATTTTAGTACTTTTTGAGCACTCATTACATTTCCTATACGGGAGCGTTTTCTCACTCTCTTGGAAGAGAGGCTCGTCGTTGTTTTGGTCTTCCATTTTTGACAAACTCTCCTAATTGTTTCCTGCTAATAAGGAGCACAATTTCATCCTTTAAATTTTGACACTTCGTAGTTGAGTACTCTAAGTCCCTAGAGAACCTAGAGTATTGATTTTTGTTTGGGCCAAATCCTTAAGTTTCCTGGGCCATCGCATAAAGAGTGTTTACCTAATCACTATTAAGGGTACATAGGTATGAAAATTTGGGCCATTATAGCATGGACCCCATCTCCTAATCTATATGGTCCCAACATGGTCTTTTATTTCCCGAAGGTTTGGGCCCATCCCTAACATCGGGTGGTGGTTTTATGCTTTCATTAATGGGGAGGTCACTAACTCTCCTATCGTTGGCCATTTATTCGATGTTGAGATATGTATTCACTAACTAAGCATCCTCCATATATGTGGTTGGAAAATATTTTGCCATGTCCCTCTAAAGAGGTCCTTGGCTAAGAGCTTGGTGTAACACATTCACAACCATTGAATCATAATAGTTTATCACTTGGATTTCTTCGCTATAAAATATATCAAAGCAATCATTTAAGTTTTTATCTTTTCCTTGATGTAGAGTCATCAAGTGTACTATTTTTTTGGCCTTTTTTTGTTGAAAAATAGGAATGAAATTGTTTTCCAAACTCAATAAATTTACCAATTGTGCTAGGCTTGAGGGTATGGTACCAAGCCCAAGCTTTGTCGATAAGGATGAGCTAGAAGGCTTGACACCTGACTTCATCATTGTAAGCATAAATATACATCTAACTTTTAAAGTTCTCAAGGTGCTTCAATGGATCCTTTTTACCATCATAGAAACTCATACTGGGCATCTTGAATATTTTCAAAAGTGGAATGGCTATGAATTTTAGAAATAATGAGGACTCATTAGAAACAGACAAGTCTAAGAGTCTACCCCTATTTAGTCTTTTTTGTGCCTCTTATAATTGGATAACTAACTGGTCGATAGTGGGATGGAGGACTATAGGTACATCATCTGGTTGATTGTCTCTATGGTAGGCATTTTTCCACTGAAGCCGCATTGTTTCCATGACTTGCCCAGATAGAATGGTCCCACCTATAAGCTTCAAAGTGCTCATGTAGGTTAGGATGAGTGGTTCCAAAGTAGTCTATGATAGAAAAATGGAGGGACATGGTTTGGGCCTTTATGAGTTGGAGAATTTGGATTGTAAAGGATGAAGTTGTCTATTTGACTCGTGGGCTTAGACCTTGCCGAGATAGGTTACGTCTTCAGTTTGAACTTGTGTGGTTGTGAACCATATTAGATGCACCATGGGCATTGGAAATTTTTGCATAGAAGTCTTCTGGTTCAAGGGCTTATGGACCCAGTAGAAGTTTCAAGATAATCTGGAGCACATTCTCTATTGTGTTTAGGTGGACTTTCATTTATACCCTTTTTGGCGTTCCGCTTGAGCTCATTACAACCGTGTTAGTGTGGGAATGTGTGTAGGTGGATGCACAACTTGTTGGACATGAGGTAAGACCTCAATGTCCCTTGTAGAAGCTTGGCTCTCCGAGTCAAGAGGTAGAATAATTTTGTAAGGATAGAAAAGTATGGCCTTTAGAGACCGTGTAGAATGAACTTCTTCTAAAGAAGTTTTCTTTTGAACTTTTATGGTATTTTCTTCACATATGAAGTAGTTCAGATCATTAAAGAACATTGTAAATCTTTTTCTCTCTAGTTATGATTCAACTAGTAGAACACAATCGTTCACATAGATGGTGCCAAATGATGATGTTGATTTTTGTCAATATCAATGATTGGATACACCTCTGCTTTATGTGAACTTAAGAACAGAGAACACAACGTTAGAACCTTGGACTACCACGAGGTGTGGTGGCTTTAGGCCTTCTAATGCTTAAATAAGTTCTAGTAGTGGAAAAAATAGGATATTAGCATCTCTCCTTGTAGTACAGAGAGATATTTAGGAAGAGAATATGGATCTTAGTATGTGTAGTTATAAGATGTTATTTCTAGTTGAAGTTAAAAAGTTATGTTTAATGATGAATATTTATAGAAGGAAATATATGTGCTAATGACCCTTACTCATAATGATAAACTTTTCTCTAATATCGGAGGTTATCTGCTTTTTTATTTCATTGTTGGATAATTAAGAGTTTTAATGTTGGTAATTTATTTGTTGAATATTTATTTGACATTGATTTTTATCTGTTGCCTCAATGCTGATTGGATTGACCTATGAATTACTTGTTGACTAAGACCTCTTATATTATGCTACGTGGTATAAACTATTTTACACCCACCAAGTATCATTTTGAACAATTGGTTAGCTTTTAAGGATTCTAGAACCTACAATTTCGTGTGATTGTAATTTTAATACCACAAAAGATTGCGAAATGATTTTTGCCACGCTTTGTAAGCGATGATAACATATTATATATGAATAAAAACATAATAAGAATAGAGAAGAAATTGAGAGTAGAGAAAAGGCTATAAGATATAAGATATAGCTTTCTTATTTCTTATTTTGTATATTTTATGATCATAGATGGTTTTTATATAATTGAGACTAATAGTTCTATAAGAAAATACTATAAAATAAATTACATAATTTACTCTTTTAATAAAAACATGTATTGACTTAAAAAAAACCTATGTAATTGGTCACCAAACATAAACATTTTTCAAATTTTGTAATTTTGTGGATCGGGTTATACTTATTTAAAGTTAGTTGTACTACCAAATAAACATGATATCTGAAATTTAAATATAAGTAAACATTTACAATGTAAAATAGTTTTTATTTGTGCATGGATAAATTGTTTGAATTATAGATAATGTGAATTTCATGCTTATTTTAGTGTAATTATCTTCTGTGTTATAATAAATCAGAGCTACTATCAATGTGATTAGACAAAATATACATGTTACTTAATCCTCAATAATCAATCAATAATATAGCATTAGTTGTACTCTGTTATAGTTGTTTTATTTCAAATAATAAGTATTTAATTCGAGTGTAAGATGTGACAATAGAAATATAAACTTTTGACATTTGGTAAGATGACTTGTTATAGTAGATTTTTAAACAATCTATTAAAATGAGTTAAAAGTTTTTAATTGCTATTAAATAGTCTTGAGTTTTTTATAATAATTAATTCATGAATAAGTGCCTCAGTATATAGAAGCAATTAATTAAATTAAAAATTCTTATAATATTGCGTAATGATATTATTAAATAAGATGTGTACTTTTTATTAATTAGAATCATTGATTCAAATTACATTAATTATTATTTGATTTAAGAATTTATTCAAACTACGCAAACTACTATTTGATATTTAAAAATTGAAATATTTTATTGTGATTGTAAAATGAAATGGTTAATAATCGAGGGATTATATTCCTAAGCATTTACATTCTTGACGTGAAACAATCTCAAAGAAATTGAAGAAAATAAAGACAAAATGAAAAGAGAAAAGAGAGATCGAAAAGAAATTGATTCTTGCACTACTATAAAACATACTTATGGACTCGGTATTTAATCGTAGTCATAGATTTATGGCTACGGTTATAAGAATCGAGACTTAATTGAAAGAGACCATAGATCGTTACTTATAACCTTAGTTTTTTAACCGACCCATAGGGTGTATCTATGGTCTCGGTTATTAGAAAACAGAGATCATAGGGTGTACTTATGGCCTCGGTTTTTGATGAAACGTTATTAGAAAACCAATGCCATAAGTTGTATTTATGATCTCGGTTATTAGAAAATTAAGGCCATAGACTTGTAATCAAAATGATATCTATTATCTCGGTTACACTTTAATCGTGACTATATACATATCAATTAACCTCATGTTAAATATAAAATAAGAAAATTATGATTTATTATATTAAAATTAAGAGGGATATTGCATTAATTAAGAGTTTAATAGATACATTAAACATAATTAAACTTTAATATAACTAGCTAATTAAAGTGTTACAAAAATATAAAAATATACATGAAAAAAATTTACTAATATAACTAATCAAATTATCCACAATCTAAATCAATTTGAAAATATTTTACATGTCCCATTGTAATGCTTTTCTTCAAAATCTTTTTCTTTGGTAGCATCTACTATGAGCATACCAACATCTAGATTCCATGAATATAATTCTACATATACAATAAATGACCCATAGTAAGTTCTTGAACATGTTCAAGAGTAAAAGGTGAAATGCATATCTAACCTCTAAGTAAATTTATGGTACTCGATCTAATACAAAAACTTAAGAGATAAATTAACGAAATTAGTACTACCTATATCAATAATAACAACAACATTATTATCATTAGTATAAGAAGCTTCAAAAGAAAACAATAATGTCAGGAAAAATAATAAAAAGAAAGTAAAGGAATATCAATAAAATAGTAACTCAATTTCAATCCATCTATAATATAAGACTTCCTTGCACAAGAGTCCTATCTGCCTATTTATTCTTAATATAAAATTGCATCATGATTATAGTGTCATAAAATTGTCTATAATAAATGACATCATGTAACACTATCTGTGAATATAAACATCTACTATGAGCATATTAACATCTACATTCCATGAATATAAGCAATAACGCATATTTTCACAATAATTAAGTTCTTCAATCTACCTTTATTCTTACATATACAATAAATGGTTCATAGTAAGTTTAATCCAAAAAAAATAAATTTAAGAAAAAAAATTAAGGGTGTGGAGTGGAGGTAACAATTACAACACTAGAATGTGATTTGAGATTTGAATAAGATGAGACAGCTTTAACTCATAAGCTCATTTGAAAAATTGAACGAGACATGTGATGAAATTGAAATAACTCATTTAAAAACTATATCACAAAACAGAAAGTTGTAAAGCTCCAAATAATAAAAGTCAGGGACGAACAGTGCCAGCTCTTTTTAACATCCCTTTTGTACTATGATTTGCAGTAGGATTGTAAAACAAGAAGCTACTTCTTGCAAAGGCAAATCTGACAATGCCAGCTCTTGTTAGGAGCTTCTTGTTCTCTCACTCCAAGACAATCGATATGAAACAATCTCTGATAACCTTGGCATAAGATAAAATTATCAACCCTCCTATCAAAGCAAATAGCACATGCATCTTTCTGATGATTCTCATTGCCATCTACAGTGACCAAATCTTGCAATATCCATAATGTGTTTCTCCTGCAAAGAACAATATCACGCTTCAACCTAGTAGCTATAGAACCAAGAATATCAATGGCCATCGAACTAGCAATAATGTCTTTAGATTTTAGTCCTGCATTCTGCATAAGTAAGACACAGAGAACTTACAAGTAATTCTATCTCAGTACAAAAACAATGAAACAATAGAAAGCAGTAGTAAATATATTACAAATAATTTATCTCCAAAATAGGAGTTGAAGCAGGATATTTAGGAAGGCCTAGTGTAGTTAGAAAATCACTAACAATATTTTCAATAATAACTTTCAACTCGGAAATATCCTATGTCTTTGAACTAGCTAATCACTGAAGTATGCCAGTCCAGAATAGACAACATGCTTCAGTGACTACATCGTGGCATTTGGTTGGATAATTAGCATCAAGCGGAACTTCGAACATGGGATTACTTGTTTGAGCTTGCCTTAATGTATCAGGAATGCTTGCACTGCTATGGACCAACTAAATGAGCAAAGTTATGACCATCTAAATTTGCTTTTGATCCTCATCAGGTAGGTGGTAGGATCTTAAACCGATGGCCTTGAGTTGAAAAATCTGAATATTATCCACCAAGAATGCTATAAAGCTCATTTTTACAAGTTGTAAGATGCAACTATATGATAATTTCTCTATCAATAGATATTCCTTGAGTAAACCAATAATAGTGCACATCTTTTGAAGAATGTTATTTACAACAACAGACACCCTACCAAAAAAGGATTGTAGAAATTAATAAAAAATCTTTATTTAAAAAATTTTGATAGACCACCGTTGCATTCAATTTTAGATAATAGAGGAAGAGTAATTTGATATGCACACTTGTATGATGCCGATCTCTTCACTTTAACTGTCTTATTACTATGTTGCTTCTTGCTTGTTGAACCACCCTCAAAATCATACTCTTCATCTTCCTCCACTGGGAAAAGTATGTTAAAAAGTGTCGATGAATATCAAATGGTTAAGGTTAGATAGATAGCATCAACAACAAAAAAATGATTGAGGACCTAAGTAGAATATCATAGTAGAGTAGTCAAAAGAAAAGAAAATGGAAATAACCTTTTTTTTGGGCTATAGGCATGGACATAAGTGTCTCAACAATGTAAAACTAGATATAAAATTAGAACATAAAAACAACTGAAACCCCGCAGTTAGGTAGTATGACAAAAAAAAACCCACTATGCTTGAACAATAGTCAATTAATATTAAATTTTCATGTAGCATGCACGTCAACCATGATATATTCAACGTTTATGTGTTCACTTAATATAAATTAACTGTGACAAACATAAAATATAAATGAAGACTTATTTTTTAATAATTTAAAGATTAAAATGTTAATTTTTTAAATTTTAGAACGTTTGTATCAACGAGTAAAGAGCTTAAAGTTTAGGACTAACCATTAAGTACAATTGAAAAGACTATCACTAATTCATTTATCAAATCTAAAACTCACTTGCATTAAGCAAGCTATAAGCTCTAAAATCCATTATCTTTGCTTAGAAATGTTAATTTTCAACAAGTGAGTGAATGAATTAAAGAAGTAACAAAATTACCTTAGTTCCTAACCACTTATTTAGAGCTTCATTCCACATATTAGGTATAAGCTGGCTACAATCTAGTTTATATAGACATGACAGAAACTACCTAAAAAAAGAAAACTGCAAGTTAGAGAAGTCCCTAAAATTGCTAAAAGTATAATGTTTACAATATGTTTGGTTACATACACACATCAAAATATTTGCATGTATGCAACTGTTGCATGCATGTGTAAGAATAATTGGGCAAGCATATATGCAATTGGTGCTAGTGCGCTGGTGTTGATGCACCATATTGCATGAAATTCCTCCCTGAATGTGTTCAAACGAGCTTTCAGGTTAGGCATTTTGAAGCTTGCATGTAGGATGGCGGCTAGGAGATAAGAATAGGTAAGAAGAAAGGACCAATTGATAAATATAAATATAAAGTAGATGCTTTATTTTTCTGAATGAGTTCCAATTACAAATATAAAGTAGTAGAGTACCTAGAAGAGCAAAGGTGAATGGCTATACAACTGTCAAGAGAGCAATAGAAACAAACCACATGACCATGCTCACTACACAAAAATAAAGCATATGCTCATTATAGAGCTAGATGTGACTAAACTATGGACTAGCTTGCTTTGATTTCTAACCAAAATACAAGAGATTATCATGTTTCATGATTCTAATACCAGAATAAAACATGAACACAAACATCCAGCAAGGTTGACCATAAATATATATCGATTTTTTAGCTGATGGATGTCCATGAATAATAGGCCTGAAAATAATGAAAAAGTAAAGAAACAATAGTTTATGAATAGTTGGCAACCTAGCATAATATTAAGCACGACATACTTACGTGATAGTAGGTCCTATCTTTGTTGTTAAATATGGAGAAAATATCCTTATGGTTTTAGATACTTTCTCACTGAAAGTACCTGCAAAGCTATAGCATTAATGCTTAGTAGTAGTATAGCAGTATAGCATGCATCAGGACTCATTGTATTGAAAAAGCAAGGGATCCAAGCATGCCAAAATTCTTTAAAGAAAAATAGTTTGCAAATTAAAATCATCATCGAAATCAATTTTCATCAGGAACCTAACCAACCTGTCAAAATAAAATAGGAAACAATGGACTACTTATCTATCATTCAGAAAAGCAATGCTAAGTGATGTGAGAAATGTAGCTACAACAGCCAATGACCTCCAGAGGAAGCCCAGCACTATAGTGAACATAGAAAATTTGCGCTACAGGTAAAAATGCCTTCAATAGATGGTGTTTTATGCTGCAGGTATGATCATATCACTTGTTTACCTTGTTCTTTAGTAGAAATGAGAAATAAAATAACAAAAATCAGTGGCAATGTCATACTCAACTAAGATGAGTCATTCAATAAAAATGCAATGTTTTTAACCTATAAGCAAAATGATATAACATGTCAACACATGTGGAACTTGTCTATTGCTTCAACAGTTTGGGGATCAACTTTATGAGAAATCCAGAAGATAGGATATAAGTACTTTAAATTAAATCATGAGGTATCATTAATAGCCATTGAATATACATACTTTGCGTTCTGGTTGGAAGGCCTCTAACTCTTCTATAGCTCGTACCAATACTCCAGCTCTTTATGCCAAATTAAACTCAAGATAAAATTCAAAGTGATTATAGTTGATGGAGCAGATTTAATTAAAAGTACACTACTATAAAAATAGGCATTAAAGTCGGTTAAAAACTGACTTTAAACAAATTTAAAGTCGGTTCACGTGATGAACCGACTTTACCCGTACATTTTATGATTTTATTTTATTTTTATTCTCATTTGTCGTATATATTCAATATATATATAGCATTAAAAAACTAAAATATAAATAATAATACAAATAATTAAAAATTTAAATATATTTAATTACTCGATAATTAAATTTATTACAAAAATAAATAATGTATATATAATACATATAGTTAACTTAAATTACAAATAAAATAATGTCTTCAAATTGTAATTGGATGCGATCGAGTAAGCTTGGTTGGCTTATAATCTTGATTGGCCTTCAGAAGCATTATGACAAGAAAACTAGACAAAAAAAAATAACAGTTCATATTTCCCTACATACATGAGCACGTAAAACATCCATCAAACAAGCAGTATAAACTTTAGACATACGAATGAAGAAATTAAATCATTATAAATATTACTATCAAAAAGATATTATCACGTATAGCGACATTCGAAGAACTCATATTAGTACTTTATTAATCATTTGTCTATAAATATGAAGTTATCTGGAATCTCTACTAGTATTTTTTAATGCTATAATGAACTCTAAATATGAAATCAAGTGTAACTCTGATTCTTGGCTTGTGTGAGTGTTGGTGCCCTTAAACATATGGAACACGTTCATGGGCACCAAAAATCATACAAACCAATAAACAAATCAAAGTTACGTACACCTTATTTGTCCATTTAGAGCTCATTATAGCATTAAAAATACTAGGAGAGATTTCACATAAATTCACATTTATAAATAAATGATTAATAAAGTGTTAATATGAGTTCGTAAGGAAAGTAGGAAAGAAAGATGAGATGTAATTTGGTCCAAAATTAGGTCCATAAAACAATGCATTCCCCTAAATACATGAGCATATAATCATCCATCAAACAAGTGATTTCAGACATAGGAATAGATAGAGAAATTAAATCATTAAAAAATTTACTGTTATGTTGTCAAATGCTATTCAAGATCATCATAATCTTCTCCTGATTCTTCTTGTGATGATATAATTTGAACCATGTGTTCTGCCAATTCCTCTCGTAAATCATCAAAAATATGTTGGTCGTAGTTCTGCCAATTCCTCTCGTAAATCATCAAAAATATGTTGGTCGTAGCTCGTCTTGTTCCAACCAAAGAACTACATATATTTAAAATCAAAATAAGAATATAATTTCATTTATTTACAAAATCAAACTCAAATATGTTAAAAACTTTTATGTATATGAGTGAAAGATATTACCACATCATCGATTGGAATTTTGATATTTGTGATGATTTCGCTCATAAACTTTATGACATAATAACCACACATGACTCCATTATTTTGTTGTGGAACCTATAAAAACAAGTGTACATGTGATTTCATATTCGAACATCTTTATTATTCAATTATAAAATTAATAAAATTATTAATATTGACTTGTACATACCATAACTTTTGTCCATATAAGCTTATGAAATATTTTAAGGGCAATGCCCTTAAACTTGTTCCACAACTTCCATGCCCTATCAAGGTTTAAAAAAGTTAGTTTTTATTAAATATTACAAAAAATAATAAAGAAACTAATATGTAACTATAACTCTTACATTTCAACAATTGCTTTTGTATCTTTACTCAGTTCTATGGAAGCTGAGTCACATTACCAAGCATGATTATTGAATAGATCAATGATTACCAACATCCAATGATCTTGACATTGTTCAAACCTTAATGGCCAAGGGATTATCAACTTTTGATTTTTGTTAAGCGTTAATGCTCTATCACATAATTGTTTAGCTCTGATGCTAACATCTTTCTCTTGATATTGATTGACATATAAAGAATCATAGAACATTGCTAAATGTGATGAGTGATTATGTTGAAGTCAATAATAGCACGCTCTATATAAAAGATATATATATATATATATATATATATATATATATATATATAATTAGATAATATAAATATAATTATATATGTTCTACATATATAAAAGAAAAATAAATAGATTGAGGACTCACCATGTCCACACTTGAATTATACTTAAATCGATCATTTGATATTCAAATAGTTACAATAAGCACTTGATCGATATATAAGTTTGGCCGAGGTCTACACCAAAAATTTCTATAGGAAGTGGCATAGTCCATCCATCATTTATGCTAGATGCCCTCCCAACAATAGTCATCAAAGTGCCAAGATATATGTTGAAGTTTAACGCATATTTATGACTATACTTTTTCCAAGGCTTCTTCTTGAATGACTTGGTGCACGATAATTGACCACTAGACATAGATATAGCACGAGATACTTGCTTCGTATCTCTTAAATGTGCCGCATTTAAGAGTTCTGGTATAATATACTAAAAAAAGTATTATATATGTATTCTTTAGTAACAATATAAGATATAATAAAATAATAGTAGTAAACAAGTGTTATCTTTTAAGTTAAAAAATAGTACCACGTCAAAATTTAGAACAACTTGAATTGACGGCCAAGCCACATACTATCCAACCGCCTCTTGGACTATGGTAGCATCAGAAGGCACAGGTAATGGACAATCATGAAACAATGATTGATCAATTACTATTTGCCAATGATTAGGCAAATATTGATTATGAACCATCCAATCATCGCTCAATTGTTGTACCGTTCCAATAGCAACAAAGTCTGTTGACGAAGGATGTTTCAACAAAGATTTCATATTCTGTAAAAAATTTAAGTGTTATATATAAAAAATAAAACATATAATAAGAATTTAAAAATAATACATTATATACACCAGAAATTAAAATCTTACCACATAAGATTCATCAAATAGAAGAGGACTATCATGTAGCTATTGGATGTATATTCTCACCAAAATGTTCATCGTGGTTTGATTTATGGTAAGAATGTGCAGATTGCATTGGAGAAAATGAATCACTACATGATTGCATATGCATTCCTGGCATATAGTGAGGACCAATAGGATGGCTATATCCCATACTGGATGTAGTTTGAGCACAATGAGATTGCGTGAGTGGCATGTCTGGCATGGATTGTGGTATGCCTGGCATGGATGGTTACATGCTTGGCCAATATGGCATGCCCTGGTTGTAGCATGATGCCATGGCTGACATTTGTTATGATTGATGTTGTTTTAGAGTGGCAATCTCACTTATCACTGAGGCCTTAAAGGAGTTGAAATCTTCTTCAATTTTAGTGTACTTCTCCTTACTTACCGTCTACGGCTTTTGTTTTGGAATGTTAAAATACTCCATATAACCATCATATTGGCCACCTCCCCTAACATGGCCAGGATGTTCGCGTATGAATGCATGATATAAAGCATCTTTCCCAAGCTCTTCGATTAATTCACCCTTGGATATTTTTTCTTGAATAACTCTCTACAAATAATAAAGAACACAATCATATCATTCATTATTACATCAATTATTAAATATCATTAAGACTTTTTATCAACCGAAATTACTAACCAACTTATTTAATTGTTCTTCTCCTCGCTGAGTCATCAGTCTTGAATTCTTCATTTTGGGAGTCTTTGTTTCTGTGTACAATTCAGTTCGGGTAACAGGTCTACCCAATTCAGCTTCCTACATAAATTATGAAAATTTTATTAACAATGACATGAAATTAAATTAAGGAAAATAAATATAAAAATATTTATAAATTAAGACAAATTAATAATATCATTCTATATCTAACTTTAGGATTTGAAGACCTCCCAGTACGGTTAGGAAGAATATTATGCATTTGTACATTCTAATGATCCTCCCTAATAATTTGAAATTCATCTGAACGTCTATAATCCACAAAGTCTTTCCAAACTTGAGGTGTAATCGAGGGGTGTCCTTCAGAGATTTTGTAGATCACATTCTCATCAAGTGTTTCCAAATATGGAAACACATAATTTCTTGCCAATCTGGAATTCTTGTATTCATTCCATGCCTTATTTGCAATCTTATAACACTTGTCCTTCCAACTGTCATCAACTTTGTAACGATTCTGTAAAAACACAGTACAAAAGATTAGATATAATACACCTAATAATATATATATATATATATATTGATTATAAACTATAAGAGACTTAAACAAATGGTTATCCATATTTTGAACTTTTTTGCATCGTCAACCTCAAATCAATCATTTATATTGATTGGTATACTGGACTTTGCAAGTCGACTAATTGAGGATTTCAATTGTTGACCATTTTTTCCCATTGGATTACCAGTAGCATCAAATAGAACATGTATTCTATCATTTGGGTTAAGTGGAGCATCAGGTATATTCGCCCAACCCCTTCTTTTTAAATACCCCAATGGATCATTTGGATCTACAAGCTCTATTATCCGAATATCCATGAAATATCTACAAACAATGAAGAAATATAAATTAATTGACAATTTTAGGAACATACATATATATAAGAGTTATTACAACAATATAGAACATACGTTATGTTTAATTAGGTTGTTGATCGTATACATATATTCCTTCACAATCACTTCGAGCCCATGACGAAGAATCATCATCATCAATTAGATCATCACATACATTAGGCAATTTATTTGAGAAATTACTAATATTGGTTAATGTATCAAGCATAGAATCATCATCTTCTATAGCATCACAATGGTAAAACTCCTTTTGTGAAGGTGTTAGCACAACAGACCATCTTGGATCAATTTGATCGCTCACGTAAAATACTTGTTTGCATGAAGTGCTAACGTGAAAGGATCATCAGTGTGACTTATCTTGGATAAATTTACAAGGGTAAATCCAAAATCATCTATTTTATATCCAACATTGATAACATCTTCAACCCAATCACACAAGAAAACTGTTTCATGGAAGACCTCATAATCCAATTCCCAAATCTCTTGTATTATACCATAATATGTTCTATCAGAAAGTACAGGATTAGCATCTTTTGAACTGGAAAATTGCATAGTTTATGCAACCATCTTCACCCCACTATTTTGATTTACTCAGACTTTGTCCCTAGCTTGAGTCGTAAACCTCGATCCATTTATTGAGAAACTATAAAATGATTTAACATCGAATTTTGGCCCATTTGCAAGCCATTGTAAACTTTCTGATATTTTATGATTAGGTTTCTTGAGTTCATCTCGAATCTATGTATACAAAAACACAAAATGTGTTTAGAGCAAAGTTTTAAAACATTGAATAGATCTAGGAAGATACATGCATGAATTTTTGTTTGTGACACTACATGGTTGCGAAACCAATTAATAAGCTCTCGCTTATGTTCATCATACAACCATTTTTCTCCTTCTTCTTTTTTATAATGAGGATCGATCTTCAATAAGTTTAAATGCATCTGGTAATGTTATTAAATATATATTAAGTTATATATCATCATTAATAGTTAAATATAAAATATTTTTGCAATCATGAAACAATGAACATCACTTACTCTATGTACGGTTGTGCCTCATTATTATTTACCAAAATGATTCGGTGTGCTTTTTTCCATCGAGTACGATCAATAAATAATTTCTTACTTCCACCAATCATAGGGTTACCTACTTGGATCATGTGACGTTCTAAGAACAACTTGTGCATAGGATTCCCAATTTCAGTGCAACCACTAAAGTATATAGAACAAAACTCAATGGCCTCTTCAGTAATGTAGCGTTCCACCATGCATCCTTCAGGTGGATTTCTATTATTTACATATCCTTTAAGGACTTGCATATATCTCTCAAAAGGATGCATCCACCTTAAGTAAGTAGGACCACACAATTGAACCTCTCGAACTAAATGAACACATAAGTGAATCATTATATCGAAGAAAGAAGGAGGAAAATATTTTTCAATTAGACACAAAGTCTCTGCAACATCTTTTTGTAAAGAATTTAACTCGCCAATTGATATATATTTCTTGCATATTGTATTGAAGAATGAACAAAGCCGAATTATTGATAACTGGACATGTTTTGGAAGAATTGATCTAATAGCAACTGGTAATAACTATTGCATTAAGATACACAGTCATGCAATTTCAATCCATACAGTCTCTTATCAGTGATAGACACAAAATTTCTTAAGTTGGATGAGTAACCATCAGGAAATTTCACACCCTTCAAACATTTATAAAACACATCCTTCTCTTTTGTTGACATTGTATATAATGTTGGTGGTAAGTATGTTCGCTTCTTATCTTTTTCCACCCTTGGTTTCAATTCAGGTCGTATGCCTAGTTTCTTTAAATCCAATCTTGCTTTAATTCCATCATTTGTTTTTCCAGGTATATTAAGTAAAGTACCAATCAAGCTCTCATATACATTCTTCTCAATGTGCATGACATTTAAGATGTGACGAATGTGTAGGTCTTTCCAATAAGGTAATTCCCAAAATATTGATTTTTTTTTTCAACAAACATGGTAAGTCGATTCAAACTCTTTTTCATTTTCACACATTTCATTAGTTGACCTCTTTTGTTTCCCTACCTTAGTGAGATTTTTTTCATCTTTCCATATCGTTTGAATGTCATCCCATTCAATTGCCTTAAAATCTCAACACCTCGCAAAGGTCGAGTTACATGATCATGATCTTCTTCACCATCAAACGGTTTCTTTTGGTATCTAAACTTGTGTCCAGATGGAAAAAATCTTCTATGTCTTCTATAAGACATCTTTCGTCCGTGAACAATGTAAGTTGCAGAAGTTCCATCACTACATATAGGACATCCCTTGTAACCTTTTGTTGCATGTCCTGATAAGTTTTCATAGGTAGGAAAATCATTAATTGTCCATAAAAGGACCCCCTTCAAGTTAAAGTTTTCTTCTTTATGTGCATCGTAAACATTTACACCACCATTCTACAACGTCTTTAAATCATCTATCAGAGACTACAAATATACATCAATATCAACACCGGGTTTTTTCGGTCCTTAGATCAATAATGTTAACATCATGAATTTTCTTTTCATACACAACCAGGGAGGAAAGTTGTATGTTACCATAATTACTGGCCAACAACTATATCTACTACTGAGGGATCTATGTGGATTAATTCCATTAGCAGCAATGGCAAGATGAAGATTGCGCGGATCAGATGAAAATTGAGGGAATAAATTATCTATTACTTTCCAATTTGGAGAATCACAAGGATGACGTAGCACCCCATCATCAGATCGATTATCTGAATACCAAGTCAACATATTTGATGTATATTTACTATTGAACAACCTTTGAAAGTGAGGAATCAGAGGAAAGTACCAAAGAACCTTTGCAAGCACACTTTTCTTATGTGTTGTACTCTCATTTGTATCATGCTTCCATCTCGATTCTTTACACATAGGACAATCATGTAATGTCTCATATTCTTTTCTATAAAGAATGCAATCATTAGGATAAGCATGAACCTTATGATATTCCATGCCAAATCGACTAAGAGATTTCTTCACTTCATACATTGAAGATGGCAATTCAACACCCTCAGGAAACATATCGACTAGTAGATTTAGTAATTCTGTGAATTCCTTGTCAGAAAAACCATGTTTTGCCTTCACATTGTACAAATGAACCAATCCCGACATTTTAGTGTATTTTTTACAATTTGGATACAACGGTTTTTCGGCATCTTATATAAGTTTATTAAAGGTTTCGAGATCATCCTCGCGTAATTCATCTTCAACACCATGAAACATATTTTATGTCTGTACATTATGATAAGATGTATGTAATCCATTCACATTCTTATTTATCTTTTCCCCATGAGTATTATCAATATTTTCTCCATGATAATACCAACATTTATAGCTCAATAGAATATCATTACAGATAAAGTGATACTTAACCTCATCAAATTCATGAAATCACTCATTTTTGCATTTAACACATGGGCATCGAATCATACTAGTTCCAGTATTACTATTTCTACAAGCAAATTTCATGAAGCTTTCAACTCCATAAATATAGTCTTACTCAATTCTACACTTTGACATCCAAGATTTGTTCATTTTCTATTAATGACATTAATTAAACGTATTACTTAATTATGTATACAATGAATATATTTCAAGTATTATTATATATAAATTTCCTAATTATTAGAATATATATCAAAACATACATAATACAAAACAATTATCATTTTAATCATTTTACAAAACCATTTCTATACAAATTAAAAAATAAGCAATATGTTAGCATGAATATATAAAAACCAATCACTTTGATTGATTCTAATTTCTAAGCATATTACTATATCATAATTAAAAAGTAATATTAATTATACATATATAACATTCTATAGAAGTATATAGGGACTACTATAATAACATATTTAACATTTTAACATATAAGTAGCATATATAAATAAAAATAATAATACTACTTATTTTTAAGTTATTATTTGATTTTTATTAATATATATATATATATATATATATATATTATTTAAATTATTGAGTTTATAAATATATATTTATAATTTTTTTAAGAATCTAGATAACACATATAACTTTTATACCAATATAATTTCTTACAAAGTTATAAAAACATGTTATTTTTCCTCTATTCACTACTTAATAAAATATAATTATTTATATATAAATAAATTTATCCACGCACAGCAAACCCACAACATTTCAGATATTATTTCCACATAAAATAAGTCAAACATAATAACAAGCAAAATAAAAAACATATCTAAATCAAAAATTTATACAAAATATAAAACAAACTGAATAATAAGCTACAAAATTTTACTTAATAAAATATAATTATTTATTATAAATAAATTTATCCACGCACAGTAAATATATATAATCCATTAAACCAACAACATTTCTGATATTATTTCCACATAAAATAAGTCAAACATAATAGCAAGCAAAATAAAAAGCATACCTAAATCAAAAATTTATATAACATATAAAACAAACTGAATAATAAGCTGCAAAATTCTACTTAATAAAAAATAATTATTTATAATATATAAATAAATTTATCCACGCATAGTAAATATATATAATCCATCAAACCCACAACATTTCAGATATTATTTTCATATAAAATAATTCAAACATAATAACAAGCAAAATAAAAAACATACCTAAATCAAAAATTTATACAACATATATATAAAACAAACTGAATAATAAGCTTCAAAATTCTACTTAATAAAATATAATTATTTATAATATATAAATAAATTTATCCATGCATAGTAAATATATATAATCTATCAAACCCACAACATTTCAGATATTATTTCTACATAAAATAAGTCAAACATAATAACAAATAAAATAAAAAACATACTTAAATCAAAATTTATACAGAAAATAGGTATAATTTTTTTAATATTTCGCTCAAAAAAAATAATAGATCTGAAAGATAATAAGAAGAGAAATATAACTTACAAAACGATGTTGCAAATGGTGGTCGGAGGTGGCCGGAAATTTAGAAAGAAGGTGGCGCGCGGTGTATATTTTGAAAAAAAATGGAGAAGAGAGAGAGAGAGGAAGAAAATGGGTTTTGCGTAAAAAATGACCCGAATTTGGATATATTAGGTGGATAGCGTCGGTTCACGTGAAGAACCAATGCTATCCTTGTGTGTAGCGTCGGTTCACGTGGAAAACCGACGCTACACACGTGTATAGCGTCGGTTCGCCACATCAACGGATGCTCTCCATACAATTTAAAATTATTTTTTTGTCAATTATTATTTTATTTAGACAATATCATATATACATAGAAATACAAAAAATAATTACTTTAAAATAATATTTAATTAAAATATATACACAATTAAATAAAGATATATTGTAGGTACATATATAAATTTAAATATCCAAAAAAATAAACGAAATTATATAATTTTTAAGACTAATTGTCCAAAAAAAGGAAAAATGATATTATTTTTATCAAACTTAAATTTTAAAGAGTCAAATAAAATAATAATTAATTTTAATTGTATTTAATTTAAAAAATAGGACGTAGCGTCGGTTGACGTGTAGAACCAACGCTATCCATGTGGGTAGCGTCAATTTTCCATGTCAACCTACGCTACGTCCAACGTGGATAGCGTTGGTTCTACACCGAACTGACTTTAAATTCATTATAAGTCGATTTTTTTGAAAAACTGACTTTACACAGCGACTTAAATATCCCATTTTGTAGTAGTGGTACTACTCTACATGTAATATAACAGCTTTAAGAAATTAAAAATGAAACGGCCCAAAAAATCAAATGATTATAAGATATACACCAAATACCTTAATAGTAGCAAATTCGTACTTGACCACTTATCGATTAAGTATCTGAATAAAGAAACCCATTAGCATTAGCATGGCAAGCCATTTCTACAAATTTTGGGGTTAACTTATTGGTATATGTCAACCTCCCTCATCAACTTGCGCTCGTAGATCTAAACCCTAATTTTGTCGCGCTCGTCCTCACCCTCACCCTAGCCCCCACGCTCGCTTTCCCGCTAGAAGGAAAAAGATCAAGCAGTTGGAGATCTAGAGGATGAAAGGGAAACAAAATTGCCTAGCGTTGGAAAGAAAATGAAGGAGTTGGAGCTAGGGGATGAGGGAAACAGAAAAAGAGAGCAAAATAAGACAACATTGGAACTAGCTGGGAAAATAAAAGATAAGAGGGAAAGGGAAAAAGGGAAAGAAAGGGATAAAAGGAAAAAAGGAAAAAAAGGAAAGAAAAAAAATAGAGAAAAAATTTGGTATTTAATTAGTGTAAAAGAAAGAATATTGATAGGATATGTCTATGGTCTTGGTTTTTAAACAACCGAGGTCATAAGACATGTCTATAGTATGTATTATAGTAGTGTTGATTTGATTTAAAAAAATTATTTTCTACCATGTTCGATATACTCTGCACTTGTATGCCATTTATACAACTTTAAACATGCATGGCTTTTTTTTTAGTATACCATTTGTGCACTGAGTAGAAAGTTTTCTTCATTCCTTTGACTTTATCTTCTTTTTCTTGGTGAAGATAGTAGATATCATTACTACTCATCCCTCATCCCTCATCTCTGCTTTGCATGAATTGCTTTTCTTTCATAAATTTTTTTTTCTAAATTTCCTTTATCTTTAACCTTATGTTTTAAATTCAAGACTCCACTTATTGAACTAAAAAACTAAATTTTTTTTTGTTTTAAAGTTCTTGCATGAGTTGCATTTTACCTTCTTATCTTTGAGATTTTACATCACTTTATTTCAAATTCAATTATTTTTCACATTTTTAGTTTTGGTTTTCAAATTACCCATTAATTCAAAATTTTATTTTTTTCCTACATGGATGTGTGTTCAGATAAAGAGAAGATGATAATCTAAATTTATTCTCCTTTCACGAGAGTTGTTGAAACTAATATGTTAACAATTTGTCGTAAGGTTTATAGGTATACTAAAATAAATGTTAATTTTTATCTTTTTATTTTAATAAACAACTAAAATTTTCCATAATAATGATAAGTGTTCCACAAATTTGGTATAATTTAAGTGATCTATTACTTAAAGATTAGTCTTTGTACGTGAAAGTGATTTTTTTGGTATCTATTTGCATTTAATATGTTTTTTGCCTTTTTTTATCTAAGTGTTCACAAATAGAATATAAAAAGATTACTTACATATTTTATGTGCTTAAAACACTGTGAGAATATACTCTATTAAATCAATACTTGTGAAAATTTTGTCAAGCAGAGAATTAGATTAACAAAAATGATACAGTCATCAAGCAAATGATAGAACTATTTAAGCTTATTTTCATTAACTATTTGATCATATTTTGAAGTTATGAATCTACCTAAACTTTAAATATAAAATTGAACTATTCATTCTCCTATTGACTTATGTCTAATTAATTTAGAAGGTTTTATTAATTATGTTGTTTTAATTAGTAAGTAATTATTATTCTTTGTAATAATTTTTTTAATTAATAGATTAAGACATTTGAAGAGAAGAACGGAGGCAAAAAAAAAAAAAAACAGACACACACACATGGCTTTATATTACTACATCAACCAACTGATAACAGAAATGTCTAATAAAAAAAATGCAATTCTTGATACACAATCCGTGATGAATTTCTATATGCTGAGATGGTGAACGAACAGAGTTTAAGGTGAGAGATAGCTTATGAGTGCATAATCTACGGTGCTAGGCTTAGGCAATTATCAACAGCTTAATTACTATGTCACTGAGCCAATGAGAGCAATCAGCTGGCTTCTTCCAATTCAACATGTCTAATCTTCCTACACGACGTCATAGATAAACATAGGATATCAAAAGGCCACAATTTATCTATTGAAATTTTTAGTCACAAATTTCGTTATTACAATGATAATATTTTCACAGTAATTTTTTTATTATTATAATAAAAATACATAAAATTCTATTTTATTCTTAATTTAATTCTATTTTAATATCATTATTATTATTATTATTATTAGATAAAATTATCTTTAAAGAAATATACTTGTAATAATAATTATTTACTTTGTATAAATATCATTATATTTTATTAATTATTTTTATAACATTACAATTTATTAAATTTTTATTTTATAATTAAACAATAAAGTTGTGGATATTAAAAAATAATAATTGTGATAATAAAATTTAAATTATGAGAATATAATCATATCTGGATTGGAATTGATAGACAGGCGTGGATCCCAATACATATGAAGGGAATCTTGTTTGATTAAGATGTTTATGTACTTCAACTGTCAGTGTACTGCTTTCTTATAAAGAATCATAGGAGTCAGCAATAGATAATTTAATTTTTCAATGTAACAATTTGTCTCCTTAGCCGAGTTGTTGAGGCGTGTGTCGGTTAAATAAATGAAGTTTACCCGTGGGAGTTCGAATCTCTCAGACGACGTGAGGTTATTTTTTCTGAAAGTGAAAACTGATATTTTGTGCATATTTATTGAACATCGAAAATTACACTTTTTTCCTTTTAATAAAGCACCATAAAATTCGCGTTTCGGTATAAAATCGATTATATAAAAATTTATTATTACTTAAATTATATTATATTTTTATTATTTAAAATTATAATTATATAATTATGTACGGTAAAAAATATAAAAATAAATTAGATATCTATTTAAATAATAATTATAATGAAATTATTTTATGGGTAATAAAAATGAGGGTGAGTATTAGCAATAAAAATGGACATTTTAACTATAGGTTCAAGTTTATGCGGTTATTTGTATAGTTTGTTTGTTTTTTATCCGACTAATTTTAAAGATAAGTATGATTTTGGGTATTATTTGATTACAAAATAACAGTTATTGGATCGATACAATTATATTAATATATGTTCTCTTCTGTAACAGGTAGATATTATATTTATTTAATTAATTTATATATTTATTAAATAAAAAAATTAACTTTTTAAATATTTTACTCATATATTAATGCTCAGTACCACTAATTTAACTTCATTTTTTGTTCATTAATTTTATATTAAATCTTTTTTAATAATTTTAAAAAAAATCTATTTAATTTTGGGTATTATTTATTACACATACCTTCTCGTTACCCGCGAATAAAAATCATCCTCGAATTATAACGATTTTCGAACAGTTTCGAGTACATATTTACCACTTCGATTTTGGGAAAAGTTATATAAAAAAATTGTCTTCATTTGTCCTCATTTGTCCTGTGCCCATTCCTAGGTAACAATAGTCCCTTATTTTTATAAAATGGGTCAATTTAATCATGTTATTCTTTGGTTAGGTATTATAAGTATTGTTATTATAAAAAGTAAATACATTTTGTGACATAAATATTAAAAAAAAGAACTTTAATTTCATAATTAATTAAAATCATGTACTTACTTAAAGTACATTTCTTACACTAAATTGATCCATTTCAAATAATAAAAAGACCCCTAAAACCTATATCTCAAAAAATTACATAAATAAATTAAATACTATTTTAATTATAAATTAATTTACTAAAATATTTATAATCAATTTTATGTGACATATTATATAGGTTTTCATTAAACACTACAAAATAATTTAATATAGTTTAATTCAATATAATTATAATTAACTTATTTAATAGAGTGCACTAAACATGCCTTAAGAGATATACATAGTACACATTTACTCCATTCTTACTCTATATATGAGCCAAATTGTTTCTCGTTTTAAAAGAATTAGTAACTCTATCCCATCTCTAAAAAATCTTAATCCTTTCGATTTCCACCACGTCAAGATGACTCTACCCTTGAGTTATATCTGTTTTCATGCCCTCATCGAGACATGTATTTGAATATTTATCTTCAACTAAAAAAAATTATACTAGATGTATTATTTATTTATATCATTTATTTATTTAATACTCATTATTTATAATTGAAGTAAATTTTTTGAAGATAAAATGAATTATGGGACTATGCAAAATTCAATCGAAAAGGGTCAATTCAAAACTCTCGTAAAATAAGAACAACCTCCTTGTGACTAATGGTAGGACTTACTTAGGGGCCATTAGCCAAAAACCTAATAAGTTATTGATGATTCATGGATTAGAGCTCTCACTGGCCCAAAGGTTATGGTTAGAGCCCTCACTAGTGCGAGAAGGACGTCATCACTGAAGCTCGATCCAATCAAAACATAACCTAATCCTAAACTTGCATCCAACTCAGGACACAGCATAATCCCAAATTTGCATCCAATCTGTGTTTCAACAAGGGAATTCTACCCTAGTCATAGATTGTATGAATCATATTCTTGATATGACAGACAATCAATTGTATCATTTTTTTGTATCAAGGTTTTCATAGACATCTTAGTTTTTAGTGAATTTGATAAATTATTATCGCATGTACCAACTGCTTAGTATATTTAATTAAATAATATGTTTAAGGGGGTATCTTTGGAAAACTTTAATTGAGATTTTCTCAAACAATAACAATATTTATATATATATATATAATTAATAACATATAAATTTATACCAACACTTCTTCTATCATACTATGTGTTTGAAATATTTTAAAAATTGGAAAAGTAATTTATTTTTTCTAGATAATATTAAAACATGTCAAACCATAAAAAATTTGAATGCAAAAATAAGTGAAAATTTGTATTCCTCAACATTCTTCTTATATATATTTTACATTCACAGTAAATATTTATATTTTAGAAAATATAACTAATGCTTTTGAAATTTCCTTTAAACACAACTTAATCCTTCTTGTAAATAGATATTTCGTTTCTCTATTAAATTACTATGTAATTATACATTTTGATAGTAGTATACTACTACCTATTTAATAATCGCCGATAAGCAGTATCTAAATGTTCTAAATAAACATTGTCAACAAAAATTACTGATACAGTGAATATCTACTAGTTTCCGTAATTATGGCATATTCTAACTTTGATTCGTACTATACATGAAATTATAAAAATTAACATTTCAAATCAATAATATTATTTTGAAAGAAAAATTTAAAAATATAATTTAAAAACAATAATAGGGCACAATCCAAATGGCCATATTGATTGACTTAAAATATAGAAATAGATCTTCCCATCAAATTAATTAAAAGATGTATATTCTTCAATAATGAAAATTTTGCTCTAATCCAAAGAACTAGTGTTCTTTATGTATAGGTTATCTTTAGCTTTTAACTTCTTCAATATTGTTAAATAAATCACAATTGTTATGTGTTTGACCACCTAGATGTCGATATAAGATCATGTTTTCTATGACCCACATTGTAATCTAGGGTGACTTTTTATGGTTTAGTTGATCATATTTTATTTCAATTTGGTATTTTTCTTTTTGGAAAAGATTTTCAATGTTAAAAATAAAGGACATCTCAAGGAGTTGTTAAAAACCAAATGTTATGAAAGACATTATTTCATGAGATACTTGGAAGGAAACATAAGAACCAACAAAAAATGCTTCAAAAATACTCCAAATGTTAATGGGTTTTTATTTACTAATGTTTTTAAAGAATCCAACTCTTAAAATTTGAAGGAGATCTTCAATTATCTCGCACAAGATTGTTTTCAATTGAGTTAATAATTTGAGTGTTCCTCACCAAAAAAGCTCAAGCCTCATCTATGATAATTAACACACGGGGAACATTTTTCTTCAGCTCTTGGGATTTACACGTTGAGAACAATTTTTCATTGGATTCTTTTTTTCAAGTGCAAGTATGAGAAGCCACTACTTCCTTATACGACTGAATGCATGGCCTATTATCTGCCGGCATGAGTACAAGACTACCCGGAAATGACGATAAGACAAAATTAACTACCAAGCTGGCATGCGAGAAACAAATGGCAAACATCACAGGGCATCCTTCAGTTACTACTTGATTCCATATAACTAGATATTGAATTCCAAAGGGCTTCTGCTTACAGTCATTACATGTTCTTTCTCAGTCAATTTTCTGATGATCCAAGGATCTCCTGCTTAATCTCTTCAACTTTAGCAGCAAATTCCTCCCTACTTTTCTGTGGACAAGAAGTTCCAAGTTAAAAAAGGCACAAGAAATGTAAATTAGCTACAGTACAAAACAAGTAGTAACTCTACCTTGAACAGCAGAAAACGATAGGTGAACCAGATTGTGTAACCAAGTCCAACAACTTCCATCACCTTTGGGAACTGATATCAAATAAATTTAGTCAATGTCAATGAACCACATAAAGGACATATTTCACGTTTAAAGACTATGAACAAATACCCACCAAGGGAATAGAATCAATAGCTCCAACAACAGCTGATGCTAACCATAGGCCGAACAATGCACCACCACCATAGAGCAAGTAGGTGTATGTATCGTTTGATTCAATCTGTAGTAATAAGTTACAACACCACCAAAAGCTTTTGTAATGCAGTTACTTGAATTAAAACATTCATCCCAAAAACACTTATTTCTATTGCAAAAAAAAAAATTCAAGATTGAAAATGTCATTAGAGGATGCTTGTATCTGAGAATACGAAAGAGAGATTTAAAAAAAAGATGAGATCCATGATTGTTATAAGATAGCAGAACACAAATTGCAAGGGAATGGCTCTACATGATGAACATGAACAATAGAACATAAAAGAATATCAATCTAAGACAAGAAGGTGAAACTACAATGTTATATAAGACCAAGGCCTAACTCAACCCAATAAGATCTCATTGACTTAAGGGTTGCCCACACTTATAAACTACACTACAGCTGAACGCCTAATCGATGTGGGACAATACAATCCTTCAACACCCCCCATCACATCGGACAGGGGCAACGAAGGCCACAAACCACGATGAACTCAGGGCAATAGAACATAAAAGAATATCAATCTATGACAAGAAGATGAAACTACAATGTTATATAAGACCAAGGCCTAACTCAATCCAATAAGATTTCATTGAGTTAAGGGTTGCCCACACTTATAAACTGCACTACAGCTGAACGCCTAGTCGATGTGGGACAATACAATCCTTCAACACCCCCCATCACATCGGACAGGGGCAACGAAGGCCACAAACCACGATGAACTCAGGGCCTAGCTTTGATACCATGTAAAACTCAGAATTCATTCTTATTTTTTCATTCAAAGACACTACCTATTTATATGCAAAGTTAGAGACAATCTTAGGTGACATACACTTAATACACAAATAAGACACCTAATACACAACTAATATATTCACCTAGTGTTAGACACCTAATACACATACAACTAATCATCTTTAACATGCAAGTAAGATGATAAAAAGGCATTGGATTCTGTATCATAAATCATGCCTTAATGTAGAGTTCCTAAAAACTTGGGTGGCTTTTTTAAATGACATGTCATAATCTTGTTAATAAAATAGAGATTAAGAGAAAAGATCCGAGCCTAGTAAACTTTTAGACAAACAAATACTTAAACAAGATTATGGACTACTTTACAATGCTTTAGAAAGAATGAACAACAGGATTTCTCACCCCTTAAATAAATTAAAAAGAGAAAAATAAAAGGCAAGAGGATTTAGAACGTAAAAATGTCCTCAAGGTACAGCAATAAAGGACCCAAAGGAAAAAAAATGGTCAGAGAAAATATATTTTAAGAACATTCTGTTATACAGATAACAACTTAGTTAGCATCAATCTTATTTGAGTATTTATAAAAAAAATTATCCGTGTCAAAGTACGCATTTGTGACGTAATTGACAAACTCAGGAGACAGTAAACATGAGCTACATAAAATAGGTAGAAAATGAAATTCTAACATAGAAATAATTAAGACAAAAAGAGATGGGTAAGAAAATTAAAAAGTGACCAAATAAACAGGAAAGAAAATGGTCTAACTGCTCGAGTAACCCTAAGACGCATTGTGGCAAGATATCCACACTCAGCCAAAGCACACTGGCCTGGGTTCTATTGAATCCAAATAGGCTCTTACCAAGGCAAAATTATCTTTGAAAAAGATCATACCATTTTTTGGCCTAACAAACAAAATAGAAAACACGTAACGAAAGTATTGAAAAAGTTGTCTTGACGAGTAGCCCAAGAGAGAGAAACCTCAAACCAGAAGGGGGGTGGATGCAATTTGAAGTTAAGAATAACAAAGGCCATGTTACAAGATCAATTAAATGGCGGAGAAAATCAGAGAGAGATAGGTTTCAGTGAAAAGCATTACAGAAAAACATAAATATGAAAAAAAGGGGAGAAAATATTGAGAAGACAATTAGTTGCAAAGGTAACCGCTCAGGATTGACATAGCTGTCGAACTTCAATTGAGTACCAAGGCATGTACTCTCAATTTGTTTTTAACAACACCATGGCAACCAAGATTGTAATTGAAAACACCATGTTTACAGGGTAGGCAACAAAAAGGTCGGTAAAAAAGCAACTAACATGGTCATGATACATTGTAACTGAGCCAAGCTATAAGAATGTTAACAAAATGAGGCCAATTTTATAAGTCAAAAAAATAAGATAAACTAGAAAATGACAATTAAATTCAAGAATAAGATAAGAAAGAGGCCATGTGTTAGAAAATGAAAGCCAGGGTTGTTTAGGAAGACTCACACTATTTTTCAACAATTACAATGCAAATGTAATAAAGATCAAATCAAAAGGATGCTATCGAATCCCTTACGCTGAGATTATCCAGAAACTCAAACGTCAGTGTTTGCGCCTGTCCATTCTCCGTTGATTCTTTTTGAAGTACTTCTGGCACGACAGTGTCATAGTCTTTCTTTTCAGCTGGTGGAACATCTTCCAATGTTACAACACCATCACGTTCTTCACTAGCATACTGATTTGGTCCATTTGATGATTCCTCTGAAGTTGTTGCTCTTAGAATGGAATGAGAGAAATAGGTCAATCCTGGAAAGGAAAACGAAGTAGGCAAAGGCAAGCAAGCATTAAAAGACTTATTTAGCCTAAAAGAAGCATGATTCATGGTTGTGTGCCAAAAGGAACAAAAAATTGGAACAAAGATACATATAAAAATTGAAGCACAAATGCTTTATAAACATAAGGAACAAAAATTCCAGGACCATCTAATAAATTCGGATTTCATCAATAAGCACTTATAATAAATATCAACTCATTAAGAAACACAAAGCAAAAGAAGAAGCATAACAAGATCGACATATTTGAAATCTAGAAAAAAAATTAGTAACTCGGTTGAAATGACAGAATGTAGCGTGCTTCTTTGGACATGTTACATTCCATATGGCACAAAATGGAAATGGACATAATAAATAAACCAAACATACAAAAAATATGAAATGAGTAAGGCATACAACTGAGCTAAACATATATAATTCTGAAAACTTAACATTCAAAACCAAGACCATTTCTAACCATAGCAAACACTTACATTCAAATGAACAGCAAAAAGTTACAACAAAACTAAAATTATGAAAATTAAAATTACAGACACCGTCCAAAAGACCACAAAATAATAATAATAATGATAAGAAACGAGTCTCATCTCGGTCAGATACAGAGAGTTAAGGAATGGAGAACATACGAGAGTGTATTCCTGGACTGATGAAAGAAAGGTGAGTTCTTGCCGGAACAAACGATGGGTTGTAACGAAGCTGGCTAGGGTTTGAGATGAGAAGCCTTTGGGTGTGGCTTGTAACATTACAGATGGCTTGGGCTGTACAAAGCTCCATTCTCTGGACACTACAAATCCGAGTCTTTGTTCCGCTTTTATCGGTGTGACTCTTCACTAGGTAGGGATCAAAATTCATATTCCCGAGAAGGAAATTTATTCAAAGGCCTATCCCAACACTCCTTTGTCATGGGCCTTATTTTTAGGCCTATATATCTAAACTTTTCAAAATCCAAGACCAGCCCAAGTTTGCTGAAGCCGTCGCCTTAATTTGACAACGATACAAACTTTTACACTTTAGTCCATAAAAATAAATTCGAATCCGTCCATTCTCTACATTAATTGGACTACAGAAATAAAACGGAAAAAAAAAGTATTTATGATATAAGTTGTTGTAACATGCCAAATAAATATAAATTAATAAAAAATAATTATTTACTATGTATTCATGAGAAATGATGCATTTTCTACATGTATTCATGATTTTTTAACTGTTAGTTTGAATAATTTTTTTTTAATAATTTAATAATTTTGTTATATAATAAATAATTTAATTTTTAATTTTATTATTTTATCGATTTTATAATATTTTTATTTATTATTAAAAATAATATATAAAATTAATATCTCGATAATAATTAAAAAAATAAAAAACTTAATTATTTGTAAGCTTATAAAATAAATGATTAATTTATTATAAAAAAGAAATTTATATAAGTAATTTTTTTATTATGATATAACATATATTAGAGTCCAAATAATCCATTAACTATTTTATGAGATATTTTTGTTTGTTTTTTTTAAAGTAAGTATGTTTAGTTTTATAATTTTTAAAAAGAATTAATTTAGTTATTTTTTTTTAAATAAAATGTACTTTTTAAAGGTAAAGTTGAATTTTTATTAAAAATAAAATTTTATTTATAATACTTTTAAAAGTAAAATTAAAAATCAAAAAATACATTTTTCTACCTTTGTTTATAAATAAAAATAATTTCTCTTATTTAAATATATCTCAATATTTTTATTTTTCTTCATTAAAAATATTATTTTTCTCTCTTATATTTTATAAATTTAAATAAATTTAAAGATAAAAATAAAATATATAATATTAACTTAAATAAATTAGAAATATGAAAATTATATAAGATAATAGAGAAAAAAATATTCTTTTTTATAAAAATATATAAATTTTTTTATTTGAAGTAAAATTTAATTTAATTTTTATATATTTTTTTAAAATTTAAACTAAATTAATTTTATTTATAATAATATATAAAACTAAACTTACTTACTTTAAATAAAATAAGGTTAAAATACCTTTTTAAAAGAATATTTATACTCTAATCCCACCTATAGGATTACTTAAACGAAATCGTAAAAAGATATTGCAAAATGCTAGCAGCGAGTACAGCTTGATTAACGCGCTCTGTCGAAGTCAAACATAAAGCTGAAATACTTCGCTTACCTTTACGGTTTACACACTACGAAAAAGCCAACTACCTAAGAATTATCGATCGATTCAGAACTCAGTTTGATTCATCTTTATCTCTGGTTCAAAGAACAAAATTCAATCTTCAATGGCGGCTATTCCAGAAACCCTAACCAGAGAACAGTACGTGTACATGGCGAAGTTGGCGGAGCAAGCCGAGCGGTACGAAGAGATGGTGAAGTATATGGAGAAACTTGTGATTGGGAATAGTACCCCAGGAGTCACCGAGCTGACAGTAGAAGAGCGCAATCTTCTCTCTATAGCTTACAAGAATGTGATCGGCTCGCTCCGAGCCGCTTGGCGTATCGTCTCTTCCATAGAACAAAAGGAAGAGAGTCGCAAGAACGATGAACATGTGTCGCTCGTCAAGGACTATAGATCGAAGATTGAATCGGAGTTAACTGTCGTCAGTGCTGGGATTCTTCAGATTTTGGAGTCTCACCTTGTGCCCTCGGCTTCTACGAGTGAGTCTAAGGTTTTCTATTTGAAGATGAAAGGGGATTACCATCGCTACTTGGCCGAGTTTAAGGTTGGGGATGAGAGAAAGGCTGCTGCTGAGGATACGATGTCGTGCTACAAGGCTGCTCAGGTACTCTCAGATAATTTCAAACTCGTTAATTTCAATTGATATGAAGAAATTTGTAGTTGTCTTTTTCAGGATATTGCACTTGTGGATCTAGCTCCCACGCATCCGATAAGGTTGGGACTTGCATTGAATTTCTCGGTGTTTTATTTTGAGATTCTTAATTCCTCCGAGAAAGCTTGTGAAATGGCCAAACAGGTTGGTTCCGAAAGCTCATAATTGTAATAAAATTTACTAATTTTGCGTTTGATACTCTAGAAGTGAGTGAGACGCCTGATAGAAATCGGCACTTTTTATATGTTGAGTTGAGATAAATTCGTCTTCTTTGCTAATCAAAAGAATTGATTAACTGACCATGTATTATACACATTGGAAACTGCATTTAACTTCTCACTATGCATATTTCTTTTCATTTCATTTTATAGCATGTAATATATGCATTAACAGAATAATCGGATCAGTTTTACATATTTCGTTACTGGAGCTTCTTGGATCAGAATAATTGTGTGCAATTTTGCTTAAATATGTGCGGCTGTTTTACTGCTGGTTTGAACATTGTTTGCAGCAAAGGGGCTTACAGTTTGATCCTATTGCTATTTTTAAAAAAAATTGGTTGGACATAATGGCCTAGCAACATTGAAGTCAGTGAAGATATGAGTATAAATTGGACAGTTGTCTGGATATCGGGCGTTAGTCTGTTTTTAGCAGTAAGCTACCATGTGAAGTTGGTCAATTGTACTTTCTATAAACGCAACTTGGTGCATCATGCATGCATGTTCCAGTTGTTGAGGCCTATTGCTTGGTGTTAGAGTTGGTTTAGTTAATGATTTTAGTCTTGAGTAAAACATTGCTTCCCTTTCGAAACATATCAACATCACATCATAACTGGCACCTATATTTTGTTCAACTTGGATAAGACAAGATAAAGTTTTAGGTGGTGTTTGGTTCACAGAACGTGAATGGAATGGAAACAATTTTGTTTGGTTTGATCACTGAAATCAAAAAAAGAATCAGTAATACAGTGTTTAGTTTACAACTGGAATGGAATGGAATGGAAAACACTGTATATTACCTTAATATCCCTATACGTAGTAAAATTTAAATAATATCATTTAATTATTATTTTTTCGTTAGAGAAAATACATTATTGAAATCATTATTTTTCTAAATAATTATTTCTTAAAAAGAAAATATATTATTAAAATTATTATTTTTCTAAATAGGATTTAGGATTTTAAGGTTTAGGATTTAAGGATTTGGGGTTTGGGGTTTAAGGTTTAGGGTTTAGGGTTATATTTGTGGGTTAAGGTTTAGGGTTAAAATTATTATTTTTCTAAATAGGGTTTAGGGTTTTAAGATTTGGGATTTGAGATTTGAGGTTTAGGGTTTAAGGATTTTAGGATTTTAGAATTTGGGGTTTAGGGTTTTACGATTTAAGGTTTGGGGTGTAGGGTTTTGAAATTTAGGGTTTTGGGATTTGGGATTTAGGGTTTAAGGATTTGGGTTTTGGGATTTGGGATTTAGATTTAAGGTTATATTTGGGATTAGGGTAAAATTGGAAAAAAAAATTGAGATGGGAATGACATCATGATTCCTTCTCTTTTAGGAATCGATTTCATTCCTGATTCATTTTTCAGTCCAACCAAACACACAAATGGAAGGAATCATTCCTGATTCCTTTTCATTCCCTCCAACCAAACACAACATTATAGTGATGCTTGATGTTTGTAAACTATTATGTAAGTTTTATCTTTTGGTTTGGTGGATTTGAATAGCCGGTTTTAAGTATTGCTCATATAGGTTAGGGACCGTCACCTCCACAAATGGCCTTGCATGTCATAGATGCATAGGATTTAAAGATTTTTCCTTGAATATCCTCAAAACTAATTCCAAAAAAGGAAGAGGGGCAGGGCTTTGTGCATGAAAGAGGAAAGAAATGAAGAAAAAAAATGTGAGGGGAGAAGACTAAACAGATATTGACGTAAAAGTGTCAGTGCATCTTCCTCATTGAGCTGAATATATTTTGTTGTGCTCTAAATTGTTTATAATGTCACTATAATTGTGCACATACAACTTCAATATCTTGATTAATTTTCTACGGTTGATTTATTTTATTTTTTCCCCTTATTTTTTAGGCATTTGAAGAAGCTATTGCTGAATTAGATACATTGGGTGAGGAATCCTACAAGGACAGCACTCTAATCATGCAGCTATTGAGGGACAACCTCACTCTTTGGACTTCAGATGCGCAGGTGAGTTCAAAGTTTAGTTTGAGGATTTAATACTTACCTCTTGGATAATTAATAGCTTTGTTCAAAGTTTAGTTTGGGGATTTAACATTCTTGGATAGTTAGTAGATCAAGCAACCCTATACTATTATGGAGATTTTGCTATTTTTTAAAGTTGTGGTCATTAAATTAATTTTTTTTATATAGATAACTAAAAATAAAAATTCAGCTGTAGGGCCTGGGCATCGTAACTTCATAAATGCACACATTAATGTAAAGGGTTGCGTGGCTTTGTACAGGAACAGATGGATGAAGCATGAGCTGTGAATATCATGCTCCTTGAGGGAGGTGGGCTTGAATGACATAGATATTCTGTAATCTACGTGTGACTTGTTAATTTGATGTTGTTATATTAGAAACATATACCTGTGTTGATAATTTGTCTTTACTGATGTTAAAGAAACTACAATGATATGGTATAGTACCATGAAAGGTGTGGGAGGCTGATAGGAGATCCTTCTGTTTGCCTGCTCATCAGTGTGATTGCTATCTCTTTCAACCACGATATTATTTATTTCATATTTCAGCCTCCACTCTGCTGATTCTATCTATGCTCAAATTGTCGACCCTGGGGACCAGTACGTCTAACTTGACAAGAGCTAGTGAGTGTTTCTTGGTTTGTCCTGGAGTTCTGCTTACCCAGTAATTGCCAAGAAGCTTTCTTGTCTTCGTTCCTAGTGAGCTACGTTCATTTCGGTTTTTGAAAGGAGAGAAACGATAACACACGAAAGATGATATGTATGCCTTTAGGGAAATCTAATATGATTTCTCTCTCTCTCTTTCTCTGCGTAACCTGATTCATCATTTAAAAGATACAGTTGTCTTCCTTAAGCTGATTACATGTTGATCTTCAAATAGTTGGCTCGGCCAGGATCGTAATTGCCAAGAAGCTTTCTTGTCTTCGTTCCTGGTAAGCTACGATCATTTCAATTTTTGAAAGGAGAGAAACGATAACACAGAAAGATGAAATGTATGCCTTTAGGGAAATCTAATATGATCATGTTGAGCTTCAAATAGTTGGCTCGGCCAGTATCAAAAACTACAATGAAATGTATTCAGCTAGGGAAGGTTGGTGCTCATTACCGTTAACAAAGATTCGGCCCAAGGCTATGGCCGATTAGGCAGCTCCTTAGAGTCCTGGCATAAGTAAAACGCCGGTCTAACAAAATTGTCTTTTTTTATTTTTTAAAATTGAATAATTGAATTAATTAATAAACTATTAATTAACTATTTGTTAATCGATATAAATTCTACCATAATTAGTGGTCAATATTGTGTTATGGTGGATAAGACTCATTTTACATTTCTAAACCGAACTATACATTCGTTTGTCATAAAATTCTACTATAGCTATTTTTTCTTGTTATTTTTTAATTAACAAACATTTGTTCAACAATTACATTTATTGTAATTTTTATTTTTATTCATGTTCAACAATTTATATATTGACTTGTGTATTTAATTAGCAAATGCACATGAAAATGCATGTTGCACTTTTATGCCATAATTGTATAGTTTTAATATTAGTTGTAGAAATATATAACTGTTTAGTCGTCTATATTATAACTTGACATTAAGAAATCAAATCTTAAAAAAAAAGGTGTTTTTTCTAAAAATGGAGATTTAGGTAAACTGTCACTATTTATCATACTACATCATATCAATTAATAAACATTTAATTTTAAATTTTAATTTAATTATATTAACTTCAAAAATTTGATAATGTTCCACACTCTTAAGAAAATTGTAAATATTAAAAACTTGTCAAATGACATAATAAAAAAGGTTGAAATTTACTATACATGGTATCCAAAACAAAACAAAAAATATACCTAGTCAATGCCGTAAAGATAGACTCCTTTTTTTCACATTGAAGTAGTTTGAATCTTTAACCCCACTTTAAAAATTTATTATTTAAGTTATTGATAATGCATTTTAGTTATATGTTAAAATACTCTTATTTCTTTCCTAACCATTAATTTACATTAAAATTGAAACTCGTAGTTAAATGATTAAACTAACATTTTTTTAACCTAATATTATCAAGGGAAGGTTAGAGTCAAAAATTCTAATATTTATTCTATATTTAAATTATGTATTTTTTTTTGTAATAATTTAATCTTATCGGTGTAAATTGAGATTAAATATTAATGAGATTTGTGCGATAATCTATTAATTTTAAAAATCATTTCATTTTTTCTCACTTAATTTTTAATAAGATAAGATGGTAATAAAACGACACTAATTAAGATATTATATTTATCCTTAATTGGTTTAAATGAAACAAGTAATAATACAAAAATAACTAAAAATATGATAAAATGATACAATATATGTTTAAAGTTAAACTCATTAAGGTTACAATCTAAATGAAATAAAATAATCTTATATCATGAGTGTGTTAGATATACTAAATGATAAATGAGATTAGATGAGTATAAACCCCAATAAAGACTGGTACAATTCAATTCAACATTTTGTTCCTTCTGGTTTGATTGTGCCATAGCTCTATAATTCGGATTAAGTTTATCATTAGATGAATTGTATTGCTGACATTGACTATAAGAAAAAAGTGGTAGGTACAGCTAGTTTGTGAACAACTAACCAAGGCACCGTAAAAATTAGATAGGTTATATCTATAGTCATTGGGGCCTCCTAAAAATATTTACTAAATTCATCGAGTTGTTCCAAAAAATCAAAACGGCAAGTTTTAATGGAATTCTTTGTTGGCTCTTTATAAAATACTTGTTTGGGTGAGGGCTTCCAAATACATCTTAAGTTAAACATGTGCTGACAAATAACCAACCCGCAAGGAATAGGGAAGGTATATTAATGCTACGAATGACCCAATATCAAATATTGGTAATAATATCATTAAAAGAACATTCTCTTGTGCTTCCAGACATCTTAAACTCTGAATAGGGAGATCGATTCTGTAAAAAATGAAATCAATAAATCGAAATTCATCGAAATCTAATCTTTGTGAGATCATCAATATTGTACCAAGGGTATTTTTCGAGTATACCGAATCAATATAGCTATCCTTCTTGAGACATGGCAACAAAATTTCACAATCAATATCGAAATGAAGTGTTAGATAATTTCTTTCTTCTTTTCTTTTTTCTTGGACATATAGAATTATGTACTATTCAATATAAATTTTCTTAAATTCCTCTTGTACTCAAATTCTTGCAATACCTTTAGTAGTACTTGTAATATAAAGGAGTTTTTCTATTATTGGCTTAAGATTAGAAACTAAGGATTAGATATAATGTGAGGCCAAGAGCTTCTTAGTTTTCAATAATTTATGAAGTAGATTATTATATTCTTATGATTCAATTAGTTACTACATCTAAAAATATTTCCTTTTTTATCGTAGAAGATGCTTTTTTGTTGGAATATTTTTCATTGGATTGGAAAGAATTGGTTAGCTACCTTGTAACAAAATAGTAGTTGGTATTCAATAAAAGAAAGTGAACAAGGAATAAATAATAATAAATATTCGTGATACACACATTGTTATATTAGAACCAAAGGATCTTTCTTGGCCTAATTACAAGGGTGTGATTGTGTAATATGGAAAGACAAAATGTAAACCTTAGTTTTGAGAGATTATGTAAATGAACTTCGTGTTGAATTTAATAAGTTCAATTTTAAGTAAAGGGATTCATTTTCTAAAAAAAATGGATCCGTCTACACAATAAAAAAAGATTTCAATAGAAATTATTTTCTAATTTTATTCCATAATATAATGATTCAAAGAATTTTTTTTTTGTAATTTTAATAAAGTTATAAAACTAAGTTAATATTATTCCTTTCTTTTTTATTTAATATTATAGAAATAAGATTTTATATATTTGTTAGTATTTTACTCAACCCAAGTGCTAACTAATGAATTGTTAGATTAAAAATTTCAAAATGAATAAATATCAAAAATGATGAATTGATTTCTTCTATGTGTTACTTTATTTTTGTTAATACCGGCTAATATTATAATAATAATAAGTGATAAATCAAATGTTTTCAATTAGATTTATTCTTGAAATTGGTATTTTTGCTTATCCTCGTATCTTTCAAAAAAGCAAAATAGGAAACGATATTTAGAAAAATGCTTTATAAACATATTTATAAAAAGAATATATTTCATTTAGCCTCTTCATGCTTACTATAACTAGTTATTTCAGTTTTCTATTAGCAATTTTGACTATAACATTCACTCTATTTATGGGTCTAAATAAGATACGAATTATTTAAAATTTAAAAATTAATTTACTAAAAATCAAAGTAATTAAAAAAAATATTCTACGGTAACTCATATATTCTATAGAACATTAACGTGCTTGGTCATTCATATTCATGAATAATATGTATTAATATTTAAAGATAGCTATTACCACTCCCTTCCTTCTTTTAAAAATTTGAAGTTTTTTTATTTGGAATCGTTTTAGGTATCATTCCTATTACTTTTATTTACAATACAATTTGGTGATAAATTGAATATTTGATTAATTAAGATCTGTTTTTTTCATTGAACTCTTACTTTCTTTAATCCAAATTCAAATTGTTATTCAATTATTTCGGTGTAATTTTTGACTTAATAAATAACAAAGAATGAAATCAAGTTCAAGAAAAAAAAGTTTCTATTTAAATTAAGTGTAATTTTTTCGTCTCAACTTAAATGATATTTTAACTAAAATATCAAAAAAATTAATTGGATTACAAAAATAGATGCTTTATGATGATTAATTCCCAAATACTATCGAGGGTAATTAATCAACACTTTCTATTGTTTTGGGATACCTGAGGTAGCTGCCCTTTGATTTGACAGAGAGAGAGAGAGATCTAGAGCATGGGATCGAGGGGTATGTGTTTGTTCTAAGTTGTGACTAAGCAATATCCAGAAAGCTCGAATCTTGAAACTAATGAAAGTTTTTGGGGCACACCCATAGGAAATTTGCATGAAGCTAAGAAAGCAGAGCTAATAAGGCTGCTATTAAAATTTGATAATACACGTGCTTATGATTTGGGTTTAGTAATTAAAGCTTAAAAGTGTTTGTTATTTGTTTTAATTTTGGGAATTTTGGGAACAAACATCTTAAAAGAGACGATGGTGGTGATGATATAAAGGTTGGTAGCTAACTAGACTGATATGAGGGAAAGTCTGGTGTGTCTGCATGAGGGAAAAGATAATGCAGAGCATCTCTGGGAGAATAAAAAGGAATAGAAATTTGGGGTAAGATCGTGTGTCTTTCTTTTATTTATTTATCCCCTCCCCTTCTTTAAATTTAATTAATATTCACTCATTTAGTATCCCACGAAGAGATAAACTTTCTTATGATAGTTGTACATAATATAAAGGGTAAGGTATTATTATCTTTTATTATAAAATGTATGATCTAATTTTTTATATTTTATAAAAGTTTTACTATTTATTTAATATTTTAATAGTTTCGTAATAAAAATTTAACTATTTTTTAATATTTTAATAATTTTTATAATAAAATAACACAATCATTTTTATCCTTTTTTTTATTTACTAATAAAAATAAATTATTAAAAAATAATATTATTTTATTAAAAATATTAATGTTTTATATTTTTTGATGTATTTTATAAAATTAAATGAGATTAGAACTGCTTATGTATCTAGTACTTCTCAACTTTTTCTATCTATCCTTAGAAGTAGGGTGAGTATCTAAAGATCGGGTTCTCTCTCTGGATCAATCATTTTTATTTAGGTACATTATCTTCGATGTCTATGAGATTTAGCATATCTTCAATTATGTCCTTTAGATTTATAAAATATCACAAATGTCTATATTTTAATGGTGTTAATTTTTCATCTATTATTATTTATATTACTATTCTTAGGTTATGATACAAATTTCTACGGATTAATATAATTTTTAATCGGGGGTTAATATTGACCTAGTTAATTGTTTTTGTCTATTTATTGAAGGTAATAATATATCTAAAAAACTTATTATTTTGTTGTATAAGTCTAATTTCTTTCAATATTCATTACAATTACATAATATATTATGCTGGTTACTTAATTCTAATCCTGAATCTAATAATTCTAATTTATGTACTAATGATTCGATGTTCATAGAGTATTATATTAATAAGTCATATGTGTTGAATGTATAATATTTTTCCCTATTCGTAGCAAACAATCAGGTTTTTGTTGTGTACATACAGTGTATTATAATCCTCAAAAAAGTAATATCCAAAAATTAAGTTGTTGAATTCTTCTTCCTCTATTCTCACATATTTTTTACTAAAATAGTCTTTTAATGGCCTTGACATAAAATGGTTTATGATACGTGTAATAGCTTTAATATAATTTGTATAAATATATAATAAAGTGTTAAATCTTTTAAATTTTCAAGACAAGTTTCATAATCTTCATCTTTAAAATATTCATTTAAATGATAGAGATAACATTTATCAAATGTTTCTAATAGAATTAGATTTTTATCTTTGATTTCTATTGGAATTATTAGTTGTTTATTTCTAAAAACAATTTCTATTTTCCTATTTTAGCAATATTATGTCTTGTTGTAAGCAAATATTTAAACATTTAAGATTCTTAACTAGCTTAAATTTATAATTATTAAACCTGAATTTGATGGGTCAACCACGGTCTTCCTTTCTGTTCATCTTCTTTTGTTACACCTGTTATGCCTCACCTTTGCTCAAACCTCAACGCCTTTCCTAGAAATGGTGAACCTTCTACATCTGTGCATTAATGGTGTTTAATAGTTGACTTACTAAAGAAGAGTAACTGAACTCTATTTTATTCATAGTATAATAATTATTACAACTTAAGGCTAACTAAGAACCTTGAAAAGGGTGCTTAGCAGCTCATAGTTACTGGGTATAACTTTATTGGTTTTGAGATTTCTAGATAGAGAGGTTTTCTATGATATAGAACAAGGTATCCATGTTTATAATACTAAAATTATTATTTTACCCTTATTTTAATAATTCATCTACTTTTTCACTTTAAAGGATAGCCACTATTGTTTTCCTTGGCACATGCTGCCAACTAAGATGTATGATCTACATCTTTATTTCTTTTGTAGTCCTCTACTGACAATTTCATTTCTTATTTTTCTTTGTCATTTTCTACCGACGGTTCCTTTGATGACATTGATGATGATGCATTTTCACCTTCTCGGTTTTTCATGCAGAAAATGCATTTGTGATCTTTGGTGGCTTTTCTGGCATAGAAGCAAAATATTTTCCTTGTTTCTTGACCAATTTCTAGGTTATTGTAATTAAAATTGGTTTCATATTTGTTTTTTTTTTCACCATCTTCTTCTAACAGAGCCATACTACTGTCGGAAATGACGATGACTTTACTAGTTGAATAATTTATTTTAATTTCAGTAGAATTGTCAATCTTCTTGAGTTCATAGTAAATTTGGCTTAACATTTGACCTTTTAATACACAGAGTTCTTCTGTGTTGAATTCCTTTTCTAGAAGTGCCCTTGGTTTAGGAACCTCTCTGTTTGTGTTGAAAATCCCTATCTTGATGAAGTGATAAGGACTAATATTTCCTTTCTCATTCCAGTCTATTAATGAATTGAAAAATCTAAGATAAACAGGTTTATCACCTGCTTTAATTTTTCTTCTAAAATTCTTGATTGCTCTTTTAAAATATTTTGGGAATAACTCTCTTAAATTAATTCCTGGATATATATTTTCTATTAGTCTTGCATGAAATACTTTATACACAAATATTGGATCAGCTCCTTCCAATATATTGAATTTACTTCTTGTAGGAAATTCCTTGTCTGTAGTATAGAATTTCATATCTTGAATATGTTCTTGGGTAGATTTTCTGGCCAATTATAAAGACTCAACCATTGTGGTTTGCTAATGTTTCTATATTAGTCCTTTTCATCTTCAATGATTGAAGTAGTTCTAGGAGATGTCTCTCTGAATAGTACTAAATGTTTTACTATTTTTGATGTCTCTAGAGGAAATGTTTCTCTAAATAACACTGGAGGCCTTGCTATATTTTCAAGATTTGTCAATCTGCTTGGAGCTGTTGGTTGTTGTTGTAGTGTTGTAGAATAATTTATTACTATCTCTTCTAGAGTTATTAATTTTGGTGTTTTGTAATTGGTATAACTACCTTCAGCTTCTATTCTGTTAGTGAAGGCTTTATGAGTTACTCCACTAATTCCTAGAATAGATTTTCTAGCTTCTACCCAGTTGTTATAAATTCCTGATTTTGGGCCATTATAGAACACACAAACTTTTTTATGTTTTTCTTTTTCTTGCTCATTTTCCCAATTGAGTTTTGTGGTTTTAGAAGTTTTTTGTGAACTGTTAGGTTCTTCCTTTTTTAATGGAGATTCCCCGTTTGAGCTTTTGGTCTCTAGAGGTTGTTTTGAACAATTAAATTCTTCTTATTTCTTTCCTCTCTCCATAAGAGATTTCTCGAGATATAATAGCTCGAGTTATTCTTGTAGGATTTTTATCTCCTTTTCCTTTATCTTTATTTTGATATCAAGATTTTTCATTCCTGAAAACATAAAAATAATTAGAGATGCTAATTCTCTGGTAAGATTATGAACTAAGCTATTTTTATGTCCTAGAAGATGTTCAACATCAAAATTGTAATGGTTGAACCATTATTGCCATCTAACTAGTCTTTCTTGTTTGTAATCACCTCCAATATTAGTTCTTAAGAAATAACCAAAATTCTTGTTATATGTTCTAACAATGAATCTAGAGCTTATAACATATATTGCTAATTTCTTAATAAATTTTTTAACAGTTAAATATTATTTTTCATTATTATGATAATTTAATTCTGAACCTTGGAAAGATCATGATGTATATCTACAAAGATATTCATCCTTGTCATCTACTCTTACTTTAAGAACTGCTCACCAATATTCTTGTGAAGCATCTGTTTCAATTATCATCCTATCATTTGGTCCTAAATGGTATAAAGTTGGTAATTTTTTTACCTTTGCTTTTACTCTATCCATATATAGAGTATCTTCTTCTGTCCATTTCTAAATATGATCTTTTTTTCAATTTTTCTTTTAATGGTTTTCTCATTTATGCAAATTTCTTGATATATGCTTCTGCATATGTTAAACATCCTAAAAATCTTTGTAATTGATTTTTATCTTTTAATTCACTAGGAAAACCTTGAATATTATTTAGCATATGGGGTTATAAATTATGTTTTCCATCTTCAATTTCCAATCCTAAGTATTTAATTTTTGTTGAGCATGTACTACTTTCTTTTCAGAGAGTACAATGCCTTTTTTTCTACATTCTTTTAGAATATTGATAATATCCAAATAATATTTATTTAATTCATTACTGAAAACCAAATTATCATCTATGTAAACACAATAAATATCTTGTAATTTATTAAAAATGTTATCTATATATCTTTGAAAAATACATGGAACTTGTTTTAATCCAAATGGTATAACTTTCCATTAGAATTGACCTTGGGGGCAATTAAATGCTGTTAATTTTTAGGATTCATCATCCAGTCTTGTTTGCCAAAATCCACTTTTGCAATCAAAACTCGAGAAATTTTTCTTTTCTTTTATTAAAGATAGTAGTTCTTCCTTTTTTGGAATGAAGTATCCATCGTCAATGGTTTCTTTATTTAGTGCTTTAAAGTTTATTACCATTCTCTTTTTTCCTCATCTTTTTTCAGTTTCTTTTTCAATTAAGAATGTTGGATTAAAGTGAGGTGAATTACTTGGTATTATGACTTTTAATTCCAAAAGTTCTTGAATTTGTTTTCCAAATTCAATCATGTCTTCTGGAGTATAAACCATTGGTTTTACTCTTATGATCTTGTTAGGATCTCTTAATTTTATGTTGACTATTGTTTTAGATTTATTTATTTTTGGATCCAAAGGATTTTCTGAACTAATTGTTTTTAACAGTTTTCTAATGCATGTTAGAGCTTTGTCTTCTTGTATTTAATTAAGAAAAGAGTTTTATTTTTCTTCTATATCTAATGAAATATTTTCTAAATAGGTTTTTGTTTTTGTTGGTCTTCTATCTTACCATGATTTCATTTTTTATGTTGTTGCATAAAAGTTGGGTTTGAGACAGTTAAAGCATTTCTTACTTTAGAAACATAGATGGTATCTCCTTCTAAGGTTGTGAGACTTATTTTTTTGAAATATTGTATGAAAGGTTGATATAAGTTTAAGAAATTATTTCTTATTAATAAATCTACTTTTGTTTCTTGTTGATATATGGTAGGAATGTGAAAGTTTTCTCTTTTTATCATTATATTAGTATCTTTTAATACCTGATTGAGTTTTATTGTAATATTATTAGTAATTCTTACAATTAAATATTTTGATGCTTGTTTCCAGTTTTCTTCTGGAAATACATATCTACTGGCTACATACATACTAGCTCATGTATCTTTATATGCATGTAAATGATAAGTGTTATATCCTTTAAATTTTAGTTCTACTTTAATGTAAGTACTATTTAGATTTGTAATACTATACAAATCATTCATCCTCTGATGAAGAATATTCATAATTTGAGTGTTCATATTATGAGTCAGTTATTTCTTCCTTAGTTTCTTCCAATGGATAGATACTATAAGTATCATCTATATCATATTCCCTGATTGGTTCTAATTCCATTTTGAAAGCTTCTTCTAAATTTTTTTCTTTTTTGTGGAAATTCCTTTTAAATTCTTTTTTATGTTGAAATCTACTTGGACATTCGTTAGTATAATGTCCTTCCTCATTATAGATCCACCATCTGCATTTATGCTTTCCTGAAGGATAATAATTCCTTTTTTCAAAAGGTTTATAATTCTTTCTTCTAAAATATATTTTCTTGTAGTTTTCTCTATTAAATCTATTTTTATATTTTTTGAAATTTGTTTTTAGAATTTATATTTTTTATATTTATATTTTTGTTTATAAGATTTTATATTACATCCATATATTCCCTGGTATTCTAAAATCTCTTGTATCACAACAGATTTTATCATTTCCTCTTATTTGTTTATATTCTTTTCTTTCTTGGAATTTAATAATGATCCAATCTTTAAAGTTTCTTATTCTTCCTCTTAGAGTATCTGGTATAGTTTCTCTATTCTTTTGCTTCCAATTTTCTGTTAAGGTTTTATATAGTATTCCAGGTAATTTTTGAAAAAATATTTCTTTATAAATTGTTTATATAGAGGGTGGTAATTTATGGTAATAAATTTCATATTCACAAATAAAAGAATCTATGTAACACATGTTACAAATTTTCATATTTGTTAGATGCCATTTAGCTTCATTGATTTCATTTTCACTGGATTCAGTGATAGTTCTTCCTTTATCTTCTCCAATAAATTCTTTGTATATTTCATTTATTACTATATCCAAGTATTCTCTTCCCGTGAAAGCATTTCCTTGCATTAACAAATGTTGTTGATTTATTAAGTTTGAAAACCAAACTTTAACATTTCCTGTCATTTTATGTGCTATAAGCACTCTACAAGTTGAGGGATTTGTTTGTATAGTTTGAGAAGTTTGTATGAGCACACTCATTCCACTAGCCCATTCCTCTAAGAATTTTTTCCTATCTCTTATACAACTTAAATCTAGAAGTTTAGATTTATAATTATCATGGAGTTTGAATTCTGGTGGAATACTACCTCTAGTTCCCCAATGCAACCCTTTTCTCCATTTTAGGTGGTTGTCTTCTTCTATATGTGGTATTAGGTTATTCTGTTCTTTGCCTATTTCTGTCTCCCCTATGTGGGTCAGATGTTCCTTCTTGGTAAGGGATTGATAATGAAATTGGTTTCATATGACCTTTATAGGTCATATTTTCTGGTTCAGAAGCAGTTCCACTTATTATTGTCATATCATCCTCTTCTTTGTTAGTACAAAGTTTTTCATTATAATATTCTTCTATTTCTTCATTAGTTAATGTCTATAAAATGACCAATGTTTCTATATCTATATTTTCAGAGTCCATGAATTCTCTTTCTAATTCTTTTCTATATTCCATTAAATTGGAATTATCTCTTTGTTTTTAAATTCTTCTTCCTTTTTCCTTTTTTTCATTTTTAGGAATCAGAAAATCTGATCTCCTAGGTGGTTCTTCTTTTAGTCTTTCTAAGAGATCATATTTATAACATATTATTTCATTATTCTTATGTATGGTGTATACATCTTTTCTTTGTTCTGAAAATTCTCTATGCATATCTTGTTATAGTTTATTATAACCACATTCTTTTATTTTATTTAGTAATTCTTTTTGTATATCTATTATTTCCTATAAATATTTTGTGTTTGATTCTTGGATTAAATTCATTTCCTCTGTTAATAATTATACAGTTTCAAATAATGTTGCTTGATTTTTTGCTATACCTATTAGGCTTCCATTTACTTCCAAATGCATATTTTTTATTTTATCTCTAAACATTATTTTTCCCTAATATGCAATTATGAACTAATGCCTTCATTATTTTAACTTCATTTTCTAGTTTTTTAACTTCCTCTTGGTTAGAAGTTTCTCCTACATGGTCTATAAAAGTAAATCTTAATATACTATTAGTTATAACAACATTATTATTTCTTCCTGTTATTAAGGGTTTTTCATTAATATCTAATTTCCATTCTTCTAATATTTCAAAGTCTGTTAGTATTTCTAGTTTTATTATTTGTCCAATTTCCTTAAAAGTTTTGTCTATTTTTATAAAAAAAAATTTGTCCATATATTGAACTATTATGACTATTTGTTAAAGAATATACTATTAGAAAATGTATGATTTCCATCTTTCATTAAATCTCTTCTTTCAAATTCATAAGCTAGACTTAATACTTGATTTAGATTTTTATCATGTATATTTATAGCAAATCTAGGATATGCTGTAAATTTTAGCTTTTGTCCTAAATTATCATCGATCATTCCTAATAAGGTATCATGTCTATTTATTATTCTGTTATCTAATAATACTATTTTTATTGGTGTATTTATTACTTCTCTAAAATGAGTTTTTATTAATATTTGAATTCCTCTTAAATGGATGTATCCAATTTTTTCTTTATCTTTATCTTTATGAGGAATTTTTAATAGCTTATTTAATATAATTTCTTTATTAATTAATGTTATATTATATTTCTCTTTTGCATCTATAATCTTAATACTCATTTCTTTATTACTTATCCCATAATATATTATATTTTTTTTAGAGAATAATTTTCTTAAAATAACTAAAATTGACATAAAATGATTAAAATATTTATAATTATAACAATAAGATAATTAAAGTACATCAATTTAAAATAAAATAATAAATATACATATTTTTTAAAAATAGAATTACCTTAAATGCAGTTTTTCCTTCACATTTTTCCCTAAAAAAGTTTGATAATATTAAAAGTATTATAATGTTCCAATGTCACAATGCTTTCTATCTTCAAATAGAGAATTAGGGGTGTACAGCGGATATAATCTCTATAATTTTAATTAATTTATAATTCAATCTGATTTTGTAAATTATGAATTTTATAATTCACAACCAATTTATATATTACAAATCCATAATTTTATATGCAAATTGGTTTTATCAATTCATACAATCCCATACTTTTCATGTCCATGTAATTTTTTAATTAAAAAAATATGTAAATTATAATCCACACAACACAAAATTTAAAAATAAAATATATTATACTTGTCTACTAAAATTAGCAATTAAAATTATGAAAGAACAAATAAATTTTACAAATAATAAATAGAAATGAAAAAGGGAAATGAACTATTGAATAATTTCCCTGGAGAGTAAAAAAAAAAATTAAAAGTAATAGACTCATTTAATTAATACATGTAGTAGAGTGAAAGTTGCGTGTGGTAAAAGAGTACGTTTTAATTGAGTATGATAAAATTATTTAAAAAAAATCATATAACCTATATATAAATGTAAATCTATAGTCTTATTTATACGGTATAAATTTAAAAAAAAATTCAAAAATCATCTACAATTATTTATTTGTAAATAAATTTTATAAATTGATAGAATGATAAAATATAATAGATATTTTTTAAATCCCTTGAGAGAACCTTTCATTCTCATTTATAAAGTGATTAATATTATTATATCTAATAAATATTACATCAATATTAAGGATCAATCCGATAAATCCGATCCGATCATCGAATGGAGATTTTTTCCATCCGTTAAGTGCGGATCGGATGGCGGATTTTATTACGATTCATCCGATCCGATCCGACCGAAATTAATTATATATATTTATTAAATTAAATATATATAAATAATTAATATATATTTATTTAATTTTTTAATGTTTTTTTTAAATCAAATAATTTTATGTTATGATTTATGTAAAAATTTAAAAAAATTATTTAAAAATACAAAAAATAGAATTAATTAAATTTATTGGTCGGATTGATCGGATGTCATCCGAATAGTTTACGGATCGGATTGAGCGGATGTAAGAAGTGATCGGATCGGTTGCGGATTAGGATATTTCAATCCGAGCAGATGATCGGATCGGATCGGATGACAATAAAATCAACGGTTTCGATCCGATGAACACCCCTAGTTAGAAGGGTGGAATTTTATCTTCTCTTTATTTTGAAATTTAATCAACTAAATGTATTAAAAGTTGTATAAATATTAACACTAGTAATAATTATATTATATGATAATATTTTTATGTAAATGATTAATACTATCATTTTTTCGGGTGAAAATGTTTTAGAATTTTTTTCCTTGCTGCTTGTTTAATACATATTCTTAATTTTTCCCCGTAACAAATACCCAAATATATAAAATACTTATTTAATTCTTTGATTGTTTACTTCTTCTACCAAATAATCTTATCTTTTTATCTGAATATATTCATAAATAATATGTTATTTATGGTCTTAAATTTTTATTTTACTATTTATGATTCAATTAAAGTCGAATATGATGTTATAAAAAGTTTTTTTGTACTTCTTTGACTCTTAAATCTATATAATTTTATCAAGATGTAGATATTTTGTTAGATTTAAAGATTTTTTGATACATCTTTTCAAGAAGTACTTATGGGAAGATTTCAATTTTTTTTTTAAGAAATGGCAGTACACCTGGGTATCATATTTTCATATATTTGTATAATTATGTATTTGTATTAATTATTATGATTAAATATTAAAATGATGAATAATATATAGCCGACATTGAATGATATAAATTATCTCTAATATCTATTGAGTATCTTGATGCTAGTAAGTTTTAACATTCAATTTGATAAAAATATGGCAAAATAGTCGTTCCAAAACAAACTCCCCACCAACGTCACTACATGCATAGGCATCCCATTAGCAGCCGAGTTCACTTTCTTAGGTCTATGGAACACAAACTATCTTACTTCAATCTCCTTATTTTTTCAACCAAGATACCATTAGAATTAAAATAATGCTCAAATTTATTAAATAAATTAACTATATTTACATAATCAAAATAAAAAACAATATTAAAATAACCAGAATTAATGGTAGTCTTACAAGCAAGCACAAGAATTTGCAATTCAACACTTAGTGAAGATAACAACCCACAAAAAGATTGCACAAATGTGCACAATAATCTTCCAAAAGTATCTATAACTAAAAATCTCCGTCCAATTTTAACTTTATCAACTATAATAGTAACATAAGTATTAATTTTGATCCAACCCTCTTTTAAGTTTCTCCCATTTTCTACTTAAGTAAGTGACAATCTTAAGATTATCACAAAAGATCTCATTTTTGTTTATAACTTGAATTAAAAAAAAACTCATATGTTAACATATTAACCCAAGGAAGAGTGCTTTGACCACATCTTCTACTCTTATCGTGGATGATCTCATTTCAATTATGCTATAAAGATTAAGCTAAGAAACAAAAAGACTTACATCCTTAGTATAGAAAGATGATTTCACATAAATTCAAATATCAATAAAGGACAGATTTATACATTTAGAAAAAAAAGTTATAAAAACGTATGCCTCTATATCTCTTAAGCTTTATTACATTTTCAAATATTAAATGATAGAGTATTGAGTATTCAAAAATATATTATATTTACCCTCAAAACAAACCGAACTTAGTAAAAAACAATTATCCAAAATACTTGATATTGAATAATATTTTTTTAACTAAAATTACTTAGTGGTAAGATTTACACTACTACAAAAGGGGTATTTAAGTCAATATGTAAAGTCGGTTTTTGAAAAAAATTAACTTATAATGAATTTAAAGTCAGTTCGGTGTAGAACCGACGCTATCCACGTAGCATAGCATCGATTGACATCTAGAATCGACGATATCCACATAGGGTAGCGTCGGTTGACACGTAGAATCGGCGCTACACACGTGGATAAAATCTTTTCTTTTCTTTTCTTTCTTCCCCAGAAAAAAACTATTCTAAGCGCTCATAAATTTTAAAAACCCAAAACCTCATCCACTCTTTCTCATTTTCTGACCACCTATGACCACCAATTCCAGCACCAGTTAGTAGGTTTTCTTCCTCTCTAACTAATCTTTTAGATCCCCTATTTTTTTAGCAAAATACTCAAAAAATTTATACCCATTTATCACTTACAAAACATCATTTTTTCTTCATTTCCTTCATTTTATCACTTCATTTACTCTTGTAAGTATTTCTATTAATCCTACACATTTTTTTCTGTTATTATGTGTTATTATTTATGTGTATAAATTTTTGTATTATATATGTAGGTTTGTATTATAATATCTAAGAAAAAAATGGTGATCTTGAATAACATAGAACAACACCATGGTAATTTTTCTTCTATTAATTAATTTTTTTTCTTCAATTTTTTGTATTATTTAAACTATTTGTTAAACAGATTTTTTTCCTGCTATTATTTAGTGATCGAATATAGGTTTTAATTTGAGTATAATAGAAAATGAGTAAATTTTGTTAAAAAAAATTAAAAATTTAGATTTTTAACCGACTTTAATATCTCTTTTTGTAGTAATGTTATTACAATAGTGATATGCTTTAACTCCGAGCAATTTTGATAAAAAAATGAAATACATGATAAAACATTGTCTTGATGTGAAAAAATATTTACTCAATATAGTAATGTTTATCATTGGCATTCAGTATCATGATAAAGCTTATCACAACAAAATAATGTCTTATTTAAACCTTACCGTAATAATAATAAGCTTTATTTCAGAACGATTTTAGTAAAAATAAAATTTGTAATAAGTTATTTCCCTAGTGTGTGAATGCATTAGTCTAATATGAGAAATCTTATCACTGATATCTAGCGTCATGATAAGGTTTATCACTACATAATAATATCTTATCATAATATTAATAACTTTTATCTTAGAAGTAAATTTGATAAAAATAAATTCTAATATAAATATCTTACTAATTTAATAATAAAGATTCCAATATTGATTAACATAATTTAACAAATATGATTGATTCTAATATTTTTTTGTTAATGCATATTAAATAATAAGTTATTTTTGAAAACTATTTTTGTTTCTATAAGTATGATTCCAAAAAATTTAGTGAACATTTAAAAAAAAGTAGAAGAAGAAGATGTAAAAAGTACATGATTTCTTAGCAAAATTTAAAGTCTATAGTATTATTAATCGTGTAGTAACGCATGACATTAATTATCTTATTTAGACAAAATCCTTGAATATCACAAAGAATATAGTTTTAATTATTATAAGCATGTATAGATCATATACATAAAATAATTATCAAACAACAACAAAAGTTGCAACGGTACATCTATCAAATTTTGTTTTCCCCATTTGTTTAATAATAGTTATGTACCTGTGCAATTTATATGTTAAATAATTTAAATTTAATAAATATATAATAATATTAATTATTAATCAATGATGATTATTGTTATAATTTATTTTAAAAACTAAAAAATCTTTAAATATAATTTTATTTTTAAGTTGCTTTTATCAGAACAACTTCACGCATTGATGCTAAAATTTGTAGAAATATATGCAGAAATACTGTTAATTAATTAATTTATCATTTCAGTGAATAATTATTCTAATTTATGATAATGATATAAAATTTAAAATATAAGCTATTTGATGGATAGTAAAATATAACAATATAATATATATATATATATATATATATATATATATATATGACTTATTTGATATTAATAAGTATATTTATAAGTATCTTTTTACGATATTAGTTGATTATATTTTACTTGATAGAAACATGACATTATCTTGTCATAAAATTACATAATTTGTTTAGCATAAATATGATTTGCTTATAATAAATTTATCGGACTCAATCTCTTTATTAAATAAATAAACATAAATTACGTGAATTGTCACCCTTAAAAATTAAAAAAGTTATCCAATAGTAATAATGTGATATCAATACACAAAACAAATATCAAAAAAATAATATATAAAATATATTTATTATATAAATATTTTAATATTTATTGACGTAAAAAAAGAGGATGTAACATGGATAACCATTTTTTATATATAAAGAAAGTTATCCAATAATAATAATGTGATATCAATCCACGAAACAAATATCAAAAAAATAATTTATAAAATATATTCATTATATAAATATTTTAATATTTATTGATATAAAAAAATGTAAAAAAAGAGTACGTGACATGAATAACAATTTTTTATATATCAATACACAAAACAAATATAAAAAAATAATTTATAAAATATATTTATTATATAAATATTTTAATATTTATTGGTGTAAAAAAAAAAGGGTGCGACATGAATAACCATTTTTTATATATCAATACACAAAACAAATATAAAAAAATAATTTATAAAATATATTTATTATACGAATATTTTAATATTTATTTATGTAAAAAAAGAGGTTGCGATATGAATAACCATTTTTTATATATAAAGATTTCACGTAATTAGTTGTTAATTACTGTATTAAGTTATATTATAAAATATGAATTATTGAATTAATACATTACTCAAATTAAGTATAAATAAGTTTCACCGTAAATCACTGTATAGTTTAATATAGTCCATAAATGAATGAAGTCTCTTTTGTTTTATTTCTCATTTCCCTATTTTTGGAAAGAAAATAAAAAAAATTCAGTACTCTTGAAGTATTGAGAAGTGGGTAATTTCAGGAGTGGTATAAATTCATAATGCAGACCCACCTATTATTCTTTTTTTATTTTTTTAAAGGTATAAATTAAAACAAGATATTAATAGGATTCATAAAATAATTAATTAATTTTCAATGTCTATCTCATGTTATTTTTAATGAGACCATAATAATAAAATTGTATTAATTAAAATACTTCATTTTTCCTAATGAATCAAAATGAGATATGCAAGTAAGAATATAAAAACAATATGATATATGATTATTTATAATATAAGTATATTAATAAATGATACAAATATATATTTAAAGTTAGGTCCATTAAAATTATAATTTAAATTAGACGAGATAATAATGTACCACGAATTCATTAAAGATATTAAATGAGACATGAAATAAGATAAGGCGAAAACTCATTTTATATCTATATACCTTTAAGAAATTAAGAAAATTCTTCTATTTTTTAGGTTTTGTTGTTAACTAGTAAAAGAAAACACAAGACACCTAAGTTATAAATGGTCGTCGTCATATTATTATTATTATTATTATTATTATTATTATTATTATTATTGTTGTTGTTGTTGTTGTTAGATAATTAATTAATGATTGTATTATATTTTATGAATAAATGAATATACATGATAACTTTATATAGGAGTTACAAGTAAACTAGATGTGCCAAAAGTAAAGAGATATACATTATATATATATATATATATATATATATATATATATATATATATATATATATATATATATATATATATATATATATATATTACTAGATATACATTAACAGTCCCCCTCAAACTCAAGGTGGATGTGAGACCAATTTGAGGTTGTCAACCAAATTACGAGTGCGTCCTTTGGGAAGTGCCTTAGTGAAGATATCTGCAAGTTGATTGTTGGAGGAAACATGGAAAAGCTTGAGAGCACCATGGATAAGATGAGAGCGAATAAAATGACAATCAATCTCGATGTGTTTAGTCCGTTCATGGAAGACATTGTTGTGAGCAATATGAATGGCACTCTGATTATCACAATAAAGGGGAGTTGCAGAGGATGTGGACACACCCAAATCCTTAAGGAGCCATCGTAGCCAAAGGAGCTCAAACGTGGTATCAACAAGAGCACAATATTATGCTTCAGTACTAGAGCGGGCCACGAAGGTTTGTTTCTTACTTCGCCAAGAAATTAAAGAAGAACCAAGGAGAAAACAATGACCTATAGTAGACCTGCGATCAGTGGGATCTCCTGCCCAATCAGCATCAGAGAATGCACGAAGTACTAAAGGAGACTGAGCTGAGTAGAAAAGGCCATGGAAGATAGTGCCTTTCAAGTATCGTAGAATACGCAGAACAACAGCAAAATGAGTCGATCGTGGAGCAGATAGATACTGGCTCACCTGATGAACAACATAAGAGATGTCTGGACGAGTAACTGTAAGATAAACCAGGCTGCCAACCAATTTTCTATAAAGAGAGGGATTAGACAATGTTTGCCCCTCTGATGGTGTCAGATGTGCATTAAGTTCAATTGAAGTGTCAACAGTCTTGCTGTCAGTGATGCCAGCTTGAGATAAGAGGTCAGATGCATACTTTGCTTGAGTAATGTAAAGACCATCTATGGAACAAGTAATCTCAAGACCCAAGAAATAACTTAAATGTCCAAGGTCTTTCATCTCAAACTACTGACTAAGAAAATCCTTGAGTTCTTGAATGCCACTGAGGTCATCACCAATTATGATCATATCATCCACATATAGAAGAAGCAAAATGGTGCCTTTATCATTGCGATGAAGAAATAAGGACTGGCAGTGTAACCCAAGCGAAGGATGGTGGAGCTAAACTTGGCAAACCATGCTCGTAGAGCTTGTTTAAGGCCATAAAGTGCACGTCGAAGGCAACAAACCTTATTTGTTTCAACAGAAAGACCAGGAGGAGGTTGCATATAGAATTCTTCATGTAGATCCCCATTAAGGAAATCATTTTTAACATCCATCTGAAAAAGGTCCCATTTACTAGCAGCGGTAACAACTAAGAGGGTACGAACAGAGGAAATACGGGGAACTGGAGCAAAAGTCTCTTCATAATCAATCCCATACTCTTGTGTAAAACCTCTTGCTACAAGACGAGCCTTGTAGCGATCGATGGACCCATCAGAGCGAGTCTTGATCTTATAGATCCACTTACTACCAACCACAGATTGACTAGGAGGGAGAGTAACAAGATCCCAAGTATGGTTTTTGAGATGCCTCCTGATAGGTGTGAGGCTCATAGAGTGTAGCAAGGGCAGTGTAACAATGATAGTCAAGTAAATGTGTAGGAATGGATCTTACCCGGGTTGAGTGGCGAGGTGGAATGTCTTGTGGAGGATCTTCAGGCGGAGCAGGAGCAAGGGACCTATGTTCAAGGTGGGGTAGCTCGTTATCAACCTGTTCTTCTACGACCTGTCTAGGAGAATCATCAGAAATATCTGAAGATTGAATAATGAAGTCCAAAGATGGATTAGAAGTATCTGTAGAAGTGTTGTGTATTTTGCAACACACAGAAATCGTGCAAGTATATACGGTCACAAGTAATAAGATTTGTAAGTAAAGTATCGTTCCCACGAAGATTTGTTACAATAGTTTGTTAAGTATTAAAATTATATCTCTCTGATTTTATCCAAAACAATCGTTAATTAAGAAAAGTTTTAAAAATAAAATAAAAGAACTCTAGGATTGCAATTTTTCACCAAACTAATCCACTCCAATCATATTATTTTATTTGGATTTATATTTTTTAGTACATTTAATTTTTCAACCGAAAACTTCTTTTTTTTATTCATACATCTCTTCCGAGCTCCGTACAAACACACCTCGTTAAATTAATTCACTATATCTCTATGAGAATTAAATTCACCAAGATTCATTAAGTTCTAAGTTTTCAAATGGCCACACATACAATTAGGGTATATTCCTATCCTTCGTATTTGTACATGTCATTCTATTTACGAGCAATATACACAAAAATGCTTCTCTCAAGTTTATTTTTATGCCACAAACCGTTTTGATAAAATTTGTAAATAATCAAAAAGCATTAAGCACAAAATAGAATCAACAAATCGAACCCCTTATAAATCTTTCCAAAAAATAGTTCAAATCAAAGCTTCATAAATTTAGATCAAATGCAACCCTAGAAAAATTAAATTACTTCATTAATTAAAAATTAAAATTACAAAAGATGCAGAAAAATTAGAAGAACAAGAAGAAAAATAAAAACATCAAGTAACGAAAATATTTGGCACACAGGAGACACAACAAAAGCCAAAAAATGGCTTACTAGCGTGTTACGTAGTCCAAATTTCAAACACTACAAAAATTCTAAACTAAAAAAAACTCTTTAACTCTATCATAACATCACCTATTTATAGCTAAAAAAATACATCAAAAAATTTTAAAATAACATAAACGCGTTAAAATTTGTATCGAAAATAAAACTTGACATTCCCTTAAAATCCGCGGTCACGCGAAATCAAAAACATATTTTAATTCACGCGAGACAAAGAGCCGTTTCTACATTTTTTTATTCATTTTGCGTGCCACGTGTCAAAAATCGATTTCTTCGCAAGATTCCCTGAGGTCACGCGTGGCAAAGATATCATTGGGTGAACAAACCGTACGCGACGCAGAACCAGTAGCACGGGATTCCAAGGGGCCGAAAATGTGAGGCGGCTTGGTGGAAAGAGGGCGAGATTCTGTGCATTCACATTCATTGTAAATAGCCACGTGTCGGAACATGATTCGCTTAAATATTAGTGGGACACGTGGCAGATTCTTACTGTGTAAAAAATGAGGATGCACGCTGCTTCCATAACCCGTGTCACACATGATTTTTACACGAGCGGTTCGGTCTTGCCATGACGGCAGTTCCAATGTCTGGACCGTTCGAGAGATCCCGACGGTCGGCGTGCGCCTCAATGAAATCTACGCGGCCGGCATGTGGGTCCCACTCGACGCGGGCCATCGATAGGTGGGCCCCGGCTGGCACCGCAGCCGGCCGCGCGAAGGAATATCTACGTACCAGCTCTCGTGGTCGGGCTTAATGAACACACAGCGAATGCGATCCAGATTGATCCTTTGATCGGACGGTCCACGTTTCGCGTTTGGAATAGGGCGCGTGGCCTTCTTCTCTCCTACGCAGAATTTAAATTTTTATTAATTATATTTTGACCCACAAATTTAATCCAAATTACATTTTGCACTTTATTAAATTACAGTTAAGCCCTTTGCTAATTTTAAATTAAATTTTTAAATTTTTAATAATTATAATTAAGTCCAAATTTAATTTAAATTATATTTTCGATTTTTATAAATTGTAATTAAGAAACTATATTATCATAAATTATATTTGTGGACAGAAATATGAAATTAAGTACATTTTTGATACAAATTATTTAATTTTATTAAAAATGTATTTTTAGCACATAAAAGGAAAATATTAATTTATTTAACAAAAATTAACTAAATATTAAAAGAACATAGCAATTATAATACTAAAATTGATGAAAATAACTATATAAAATACAGTTATCAAGAAGGAACAAAAGACTCATTTGGAAAAATTTCTAAAACATTTGAATTAGTTAGGGAAGAACGAAAGCGAGAAAGTTCAACAAATAAGTGGTGTTCCCAAAAGACAACATTACGGGAAACACGAAGACGATGTGAGACAGGATCATAGCATCGATACCCTTTTTGAGTTTCACCATAACCAAGAAAACAACAAAGTCTAGATTGAGGCTCAAATTTGTTGTGTTCATGAGGCTGAAGAAGAACGAAACAAAAAAATCCGAATGAGCGAAGGTAATGATAGTCAAGAGATGATCTAAAATGGCGCTCATACGGAGTCTGATTATGAATGACAACGCTTGGAATGTGATTAATGACATAAATAGCATGAAGAGCAGCTTCACTCCAAAATGGGGGAGGAACTTTGGCAGAAAGAAGAAGAGCACGAATAGTGTCAAGAATATGATGAAGTTTTCTTTCGGTTCGACCATTTTTTTGAGAGGTTCCTGGACAGGTTAGATGATGTACTGTGCCATAGGAGTGTAACAGAGTTTGAAAAGCATTTTGAGTATATTCAAGAGCATTATCAGATCGAAAAGTTTTGATATGTTTGCAGAATTGGGTTTCAACCATTTTTGCAAAGTTACTGTATATTGGTAAGATTTCAGAACGAGATTTCATTGGAAAGATCCAACTATAACGAGAATAATCATCAATAAAAATAACAAAATATCAAGATTCACCAATACTAGTAATAAGAGAAGGTCCCCAAGCATCATAATTAATTAACTCAAAAATACTATTAGAGATAGATTTACTATTATTGAAAGGTAAAGCTGGCTATTTTCCTAACTAACATGAAGTACAATCAAAATTTTCTTTGGACACAGAACCCAATAGACCTTTAGAAGCTAACTGTTGTACCTGAGTGGATGGGGCATGACCAAGACGAGAATGCCAAAATGCAAGAGAAGGTAAGGATAGTAAAAAATAAGGCAATATCCTAGTTCAGCTAATTGTCCCACAGAGCATAAATTATAAGATAGGTCAGGTACATGGAAAACCCCAGGAATAGAGAGGGTAGAGGTCGAAACAAAACCTAGACTATTCCCATGAATGGTGAAACCATAAGCTATATGAATATTAAGGGGATGTGGTACAAGGTCAAGTTTGGAGAATAAAGATGAGCGAGGTGTCATGTGATTGCAACATGCAGAGTCAAAAAGCCAAGTTTGAGACTTACCAGGAAAAACTGAGAAAGTAGTGGAAAGAGATGCATTACCATCCATTTGAATAGCCTGAGTTATGATCTTCTGTAGTTCAGTGGAGGAGAGGTTGATAGTGGATTAAGAAGACTGGTACTCTGCTGAACTATAAGGCATCAACGAAGTAGGCTCAGTATTAGCAACAACAGTAGTAGATTTGTTGCGACGGTAACAAGTCTCAATGGTGTGGCCATGACGCTTGCAATAATTGCAGAACCTTTTATTGCTCTGCCTGCGACGATTGTAAAAGCTAGAGGAATCACCTGATTGCTGAGGTTGCTCATTGGTAGGAGCAGTAGGAGTAATAGCCAAAATATTGAGCTTATTTTGGGCTTGAAGGGTTGCAAGTCGAGCTTCTTCTCTAACCAACTCATTTACAGCAGTATCAAGAGAGGGAGGAGGACTGCGATTAAGAAGCTGACCTCGGATTGGCTCAAAGTCCTTATAGAGTGACATCAAGAACTCATAGAGACGAAATTCATCCCTAATTGTAGAATATTGCTGAGCATCTGTTGAGCATGCCCAAATTGGATCACAAAGGTCAATTTGGTCCCAAAGGAAGCAAAGTTGATCAAAGTATTCATTGATGGATTGCCCTAGTTCCTATTGAAGTTTATGCAATTCAACTATTAGTTGATATTTCATGGATCCGTGAGTAATGGAGTACCTTTTGGCCAACATATCCCATGTTGATTTGGCATCATCAAAGTTGCCTAACAGATTGGAGATGGAAGGAATGGAAGTATTCCGAATCCATATGAGGATCATGTGGTTGTGACTATCCCATTCAATCATACGATGAAGGAAAATAACATCTTCTTCACTTGCTCCTTTAACAGGAATGATAATTGCACCAGTACAATAATGCCAGAGCATATGACCCTTAAGAAAACTACGCATAGCTTGAGACCATGACAAGTAATTCTTGGTCCCCTCCAATATAGTATTGATAGGGCAAGAAACAAAAGCATCATTTTTATCCATTTGGAAACAAAATATGCAAAAACGGATTGCAAAAATAAGGTCTACGCGAAAAATTGGCCAGGGTGGACTTGTATTACAAAAGTCAACGTTCAGCACGGTCAACGGTCAGGCCGATGCACAGTCAGTGGGGGCTCTATGATGTCAGTTAAATGCGATGATGACGTCAGCCCTAGGTAAGTCACTATTGACGTCACGGGACAAGAGCGGGGCGTGTAGATCTGACACGCTGTTGCTGTTGGTGGCGCGTGCGTGCGCATACAGTTGTGTAGATCTGGTGGTGGCGATCACAATGGTATCTACAGAAATGTCGTCGGAGTAAGATTTCACGGTGTGTTTGGCTTCTGTGGCGACGCGTGAAAAGACCTGCAGATTGTTTGGGTGGTGCGTGAGGGAGCTTACGGTGTTCGATGGTTGCGATACTTCCACGGTTGTGTAGATCTGGTCGATCCGATCACAATGGTATCTGCATAAAAATTATCGGAGCAAGATGCACGGCAGCGACGGTGATTGGAGTGATCTTTGGGGTGCGGAACTCCTTAACAACGGCAACTGTAGGCCCGAAACCTAAAGACAACAGTTTAAAGACGTTGGAGGTTCAACGATGAGTGGTTGCAGCAGCTATTGTGACAGCGGCTAGATATTATTATTATTATTATTATATTTATTTAATTTTATATAAATAAGTGTGATATAATAATAAATAAATAAAATTATTCATAATTTTTGAGTTAATTAAAACATACATATCTAAAATTGATATGTTAATTAAATATTATTAATTAAATTATTTAATATTTAAAAGTCTTAAATTATTTAAGGTATTTAATTTTCTTAAAATTTAAAACAAAAAATAGAGGATAATATATGCCAATTTTTTAAATTATAAGAATTTTTTGTTTGGAATTATTTGAAATGTAATTTAAATTTTATAGATAACATAGATATAAATAAAAATAAATATTGATAAAAGTCTCTATTATAATTTTTCTTCTTTTCTTCTCTTTTTGTTTATTTAATACAAAAATAAAAATACATATATCATTTTTAATAAAAATTTCTTAAATAAAAAGAGCCTTATTGCTACGTAATTCTAGTCATCTTTTCATTTTCTTTTGCATTTATTTCCCCCTTTTATCCTTATTTATTTTGTTCCTATTCCATCAACGAGTTTGTTTTTTATTTATTATCTTTTTCTCATTTACAAAGATGAAGCCTTTGGTATCATTTCCTTCTTCATGTCTTCCATTCTTGATTTTTTTTCTTAAATTTAAAGTATTATATTTTAATGAATTTATGCTTCATGATTTTTTTAACAAATTCAATCAATACAGAATCTAAAAAAGAAAGAAAAAATATAATTCTTATTTGACCAACGAGATATTAGATGTATTCGATACTTATTTTTAGTTTCTTAACTCATTTTGGTATTTATTATATAAATTATTTTATAATTTTAACTTATACACACATATTCTTGTACATGTGATGATCGATATTGACATGAACTTATTCATACACTCACGAACACACATGTATGCTATGTATAAAGTTTATGAATTCTCGAAGATTATAGGACTTCAATTGATCTTGATTGTAAAATTATATTAAGTTTTATTTCTTGTTTTCTAAAACTTTATCGTATGGAGACACCTACTATTGAGAGAACTACCTATTATGATATGTAAAGTAATAAGTGCTTAAAAAGTACTAAAATTATCATGATTTAATGTACTTTAATTGATTAAATATATTTATATTTATATGATTTTATCATATTTTGTATAAATTTATTTTTTTAGAATCACGGGTATTTTTATTATTTTTTACGTATTTTCGTTCAAAAATAACTTAAAAACTCGAAGAAAATACTGAAGGCAATACATTAAAAATATGTTGAGAAAAAAATGAAGAAAAGTAAAAAAAATGAAAAAATTGGACAAAATGGATCAAAACGGTCAAAAGTGCTAACTTAGCACTGTTCATCGGATCGAAACCGTTAAGTTTATGCTCATCCGATCCGATCCGAACATCCGATCGGATTGAAGCATCCTAATCCGCAACCGATCCGATCAAATTTTATATCCGATCAATCCGATCCGTAAAATATTCGGATAGTATCCGATCAATCCGACCAATCCGAACAATCCGACCAATCTGAACAATCCGATCAATCCGATCAATTCGATCAATAAACTTAATTAATAATATTTTTGAATTAAAAAATTAATTTTTTACATAAATCATAACATAAACTCATTTTAATTAAAAGAAACCTTAAAAAATCAAATAAAAAAATTAAAATAAGACTAAAATATTCAAACTTATAGAAAACAAAAATAACACAATTAAGTAAATAAAGATGTCGATTAAAATAGTTATTTTAATAAATTTAACAATTTATTTAAACAATAAACAAAAAGATAGTTCACAATAATCTAAACCTAAATTAATTTGACCATTTCAATCTTTAACATCGTCATCACCTATTAGCCATAATTTAAAAAATATTAGTAAATTGATAACTAAATATATATAAAATAATATATGAAATACATATGAAATAAAATAATAATATATCGTACTCAATCAAGGGTTATATCCTTAATGTCTCTCAACATATCTACAAAATAGAAGATAAATAGAAAGTGATGAGAATATTAAATCATAAGAGAATGATATCAATTACTAATGAAAATTAAAATAATATTACCTGTTTCAATTGCTTCAATATCATCAAGGGAATCACGAATGTTAATTATTGGTGATGATCGAATCTAGTTCTTGGTACAAATAAGTGTTGGACAGCTTTTTGGGGACAATGAGCTTCTAAAAGAATCAATAACCCTCCCCCCGTCGAAAATGCACTGGTTACATTGATATAGGCGTAGCTAAAACATCTTTGGCAATCTTGAAAGAACCTCAGATCTAGATAGTTCACCTTCCACCAACTTAAAAGATTAAAAGACTCATCATCCACATCCTCACATGTCTCACCCAAATATTTATCTACTTCAGCTGTTGTCTATCTTTTTGCATCTTTGACACGTTTTTTATAACGATCCATCCACAAAGTGAAAATGAATCAATGTTACAACTATCCACTTCTTCTCGTGTCTAAAGCGTCATGTGAGTACGTAGCTTGACATTTGCGTATCACAAAACTAAATACCGATCAAACATATTATTCAAAGTTTGTCTAAATTTTTTTTCATCATACGACCAACCATAATATCATCATCGTCACACAAAAAGATCCAAGCAAATTTTCAAACCTTGTTCCTTACGTCTTGGATCAAGCAAAGTTGAAATAAATAAAAAATCATTCATCTTATCTACACCTCCCCAATATTTATTGAACTTTATTATCATTTCTTTTGCCATTTTGCTTAACAAAAAATCTGTATTTTCACACCAAAAACTCAATTGGTTATGTATGAAACAAATTTGATCCAAAAATAAATTTGAAGTAACATATACGTAACCGTAAAATCTCAATGTTGCATCATAAAATATTTTCAAAAACCTCACAAATATGTGAGCATTAGACCAATCAAACATATCAGGAGTTTTGCAACTATCATTTCCAATGTTTAACTCTTGTTTAAATATCACATCATCTTCTTCTAAATGCTCAAAAGCGTTCTGAAATCTTATTGTAGCTTCTAACATTAAATAGGTGGAATTCCACCTTGTTACTACATCTAAACATAAAAGTTTATTAGTGTCAATCTTCTCTTGCTCTGCACAATCCTTAAATTTTAACAACCTTGAAGGTGATCCTTTGACATATTTCACAACTTCTCTTATCTTGCTTATGCTTGAATCATGTTCTTTCAAGCCCTCTCTCGACAACTAAATTTAGAATACGAAATGCACACCTCATATGCATATGTTGACCATCTAGTATTGCACCACCCCAATTGTTCACTTTTTTACGCAAGTAAGAAACTAATGTATTATTTGAGCTAGCATTATCCACAAGAATAGTAAATATCTTATCAATTCCACAATCTAACAAGTATCATTGCTCAATTGCTTTCCCAAGGATATCACCTTTGCGATCAGGAACTACACAAAAATTCTAAGATTCTTTTTGGAGTTTCCAATTATCATCGATGAAGTGAGCGATGAGACACATATAATTCAAATTTTGAGCGTAAGTCCACGTGTCGCTGGTTAAACAAACTCTTTGAAATGATTTAGAGAAAAAATTCTTTTAATTTATCCTTTTCCTTTAAGAATAGACTCAAGCAATCTCGCAATAAAGGGTACGAGAAGGAACTTGGAACCTCGGGTTCTAAAACTCTACTATACTTCTTAAATCCTTCATTCTCAACATGACTAAATGGCAATTCATCAACTATAATCATTTCTGTAAGTGCAAGCCTACAAGCCTCAATACTAAATGTGTGTGCAACAAGTACACCTTCTTTATTGTTTGTGACATTTTCAAAAGCTAAAGATTTTTGCTTCTTCTCATATCTACCAGGAAATAATTTACATTGTATAGCAATATGAGCATTTAAGTTTGATGTACCAGACTTGCTGGATACATACACATACTCCCTTGAACAATATTTACATCTCGCCTTGCAATCTAAGCCTTCACCCACTATATCAAAATGTTTCCAGGTGTAAGATTTGAGGTTTAGAAAACTTTCGCTTTACCTTTTCCATCATAGCTATCTACAAGGTTCAGTTTGTCATTCAATGCTAGATCTTTAGTTTCTCGTGGAGCATTTTGTGGATTTTTATATTGATTTTCAACATCACGGGTAGCGCTTGCACTTCCTATGGTCAAAGTGACTATCCATAAGAGAGTAGGTATTTTTTCCATCTAAGATAAAGTGAGACACAATCAACTTAATGCAATAAACACATTGTGTAGAAAAATAGTTGTTATAATGTAAAGAAGCAGATTTACAACCAAAGTAATACAATTTCTCATGTTCCTCCTATAGATAAACAAGAGTAGACTAATGTCAATCTCAATTTTAGCAGCAAACTTCATACTGATATAACATAGTAAACAAAACAAATTTTTCAGACCTCATCAAATTAAATTATCAACCTCTAATCAAAAATATATAGCTTAGATAGAAGCATATAGATTTACAGAGAAATTAACATACACTGTTATATATATAAGTAATATGAAACTTACATTATTCTTATACTAACATTTTAAAATTAAGTGTCTTATGTTACTTAAACATCATATAAAATTTACATGATATTAAAGCTTTAATCAACCAATAAGCCTAAAAAGAAAAAAAGAATTAATGGTTCTCCTGCAAAAAAAAAATACATAGATCTTGTAAAAAGAAAGAAAAAAAAATGATTAAAATACAATTAGAACATAATAAAATAAAATTAAAAATATTAAGTGTACATTCACTTTGATAATAATGTTAATGTATAAAAAAATAGTTTTAGTTGTGCTAGTATATATAGTCTCCATCATTTTGATCTTTTCCAAGAGCTTAGAGTTACTTAATGCAGTCATCAATCCATTCATACCTTTAAGCAAGAAATAATATAGAGAGCTGAGCAGCGAAATTGAAGAAAGAGCGAGCAAGAAGGGCGGTAGAGAAGGAGCAGAAGAACGGCAAAGAGAGAAGAGAAGAACGGCAAGAAGAGAGAAGGAGTAGCAAAGTACAGAGAGAAGGAGAAGATAAAGAGAGAAGAGAAGAACAGCAGCAGTTATAAGGCAGGCGAGGACAGCAGTTAGAAAGAAATAAGCAGAGAGAAGGATATACAAGAAGAGAGATGAGCAAGAACAAAGAATAAAGAAAGAATGAGCAGCACGGCATTATAGTACGAGCAAGAACAACAAAACAGAGCGTTAGAGATATGGGCGATGAAAGAGCGTTGTTAGCAGGAGCAGCAGGAAGAGAGAAGGACGAAAGAGTGTGCCAGTTATGATGGCGAGGACGAGCAAGAAACCAAGCAGCAGTAGAGAACAGAGAATCCCGAGACAGATAGGCAAAGAAATGGGAAAATACTTAGGTTAAGTTATGAGAATCCTGAGATAGAGGCAAGGAGCGGATGGGAAAATAGTTAGGTTAAGAATATATATACGGGTAATGTTAGGTTAGGTTATAATAATAATTAGGTTTATTAATTAATTAATATATATATATATATATATATATTTAAATAATATATTAAATATATATTAATTAAATATATATATATATATATAATTAATTTCGGTCGGATCGGATCGGATCGGATGAATCGTAGTGAAATCCGCCATCCGATCCGCACTTAACGGATGGAAAAAATTTACATCCGATCCGATGATCGGATCGGATGAAAAATCAACGGATCGGATCGGATCGGATGATCGGATTTTTTGCACACCCCTAGTGCTAAGTCAGGCGTGTGCCCACGCCCATTTACCGCAAATCTAGCCCCTCATATGCGTACCAGTTTGTCCAAACGCATCCAAAATCAATTTTTGAAACATTTTCTCACATTTTTCGACATTTTTCTCATCTATAAAAGAACACTCTCCCCCATTGTAAAAATCACTCCTCAAATCAAAAATTTATTTTCTTTCTCTCTCTAGTTTTTAGTTTTTTAGTTTTAAAGTTCTTCTTTTTTTTAGAAGAACTAGTTATGCTTTTGTCGAATTCTAGTTTTTAATTCAATAAATGCATATGTAAATCCGTTTGGAGGTTTTCTAGAAATTGAATTAGCATCAAAGTTCTGTAAAGATTCTTATAAGATATAATTTTAAATGAATTCTTTACAGTTATTTTTATGTTTTATTCTTATATGTTATATTTAATTTACCTATGATTAAATTTAACATGACTATTGTTTGTAAATATGATATAATAATAATGTTGTTATACTTGCGAAATATTAAATAGGTAAAATATTTTTATAAAATAAATTGATTTTGTTTTTATACAAGATTTTATATTAAGAATGTTAGAGAAAAATATATTATTTTTCATTGCAAACTTAAATTTAAAAATTAGATGTTAAAATTTAATTAGCCTATCTGATTTAAAGTAGTGCTCATTTATTTGTTAGTATAATCGACCGGTAGTTAGAGTGAAAGTCTATATCAATATTTTTTATAAGAACTATTATTCAAAAATGTATTGACAACATATTTTTAATAATGGTTTTAAAACTTGAAAGTTTGTACTTAGATAATTAAATTCTTAGGTTTAATTTGAATACATTGAATAAAGTTTAAAATGTCTAACCTCAACAAAAGTGGCATCTAAATGGTTCATCTTCAATCTCTTAGAAAAAAAATTGATTTAATTAACCAAATTAATTATCAACCTCACTCATAGGTGTTAATTAATTTATTTAATCAACAAAGAATATCTAACCCACCAAATGTAGTATTTATATAAAAATGATAGAATCAATAAATATCAATTTATATCTTCAATAACCTAAATAATACTAGCGAACATAATTAACTTAATTATTATATCCATAAGTACTCTACTATTATGAATTATAAAAATTTGCATAATTGTTTATTGATTTCATATATATGTTTATTTTTTTTATTAGATTAGGAAACACAAAAAAATAAAAATATTGTGATATGATATTTAGTATTTAATTTCCTTTTTAAAAGTTTAAATAATAAATTAAAAACCACATATATTCATTTCTTAGATCAACCTTGAAAGTATACTTGTTATTTTCTACAAAATGATCTGTACACTTGCTAGAGTTTTACAAATATAAAACCAAAGTATTTGTAATATCGATATTGCTAGCCTGATGTTTGTCTTGTCTTATCAAGTTTTTGGCGTCGTTGTAAGGACTTGATTTTGTTCATCAAATTTTTGACGCCATTATCACGAAGAAATAGTGTTTTTAAATTGTTTATCAAAATTTTGAAAACTTTTTGTGTTGTAAATAATTGTATTTTTTTTATTATTTTGTGTTAATAAAAGAAAAAAATAATTTCTTCTTTTTAATTAAAAAATATAAATAAATAAAAATTTATTTTTTATTTTTTTCTTAATTATAAAAAATAACATTTTTTAATTTTTTTAATAAAAAAAGGAAAAAAAATTAAATTTAAATTTTAATATATAAAACTTAATTTATTAACCTAATTAACTTAGATTTTAATAGCATGAAAAGTAAAGATATAATGTAGTTCTATCTAGGAGATTAGTTCTTAAAAGTCTCTGTGCCACTAGTTTTTTCTTAGAATGTTGTTTTGTTTAGTAGGATGGTTTTTAAGAAAGCTTTGACTCCACCATTCTTTTTTGGGAGCACTATTGGTTAATATTGATTATGTTATTTAACTTAGATATTATAATAAAATAAAATAAAAAAATAAATTTATTTTGAAACTATCTCCAAAATTCAATGTTTTTAATCACAATCTGTGATAAAATGAAGTAGTTTCTTTGTTAGATCTAGGTACAAATGTGTTTTAATGCCTTATCTATTTGACTTGCACCTAGAAGTGGATTATCTAAAACACATAATCATCTCCCTAGTTTTAAGTAAATAAAATTTTAAAAATCCATAATGACTTAAAAAGTATAGGTATACAACATTGTCATATATGTATGTTTGATTGATTCAATAATGTGAGTACATTGAATTTACTTAAGATGAAATCACCCAAGTTATGTCTTGTTAAGACGTTAAACTAAGCATTGGATAGGAGACAACCCATCATTTTAGGTATTTTTTTATTTGTTTGATTTATTTAAATTTTTTTATTTGTTTGATTTATTTCATTTATTTCATTTTTTTTTAATTTTAGTTTAATTACATGTAAATAATTTTATAATTTTTAAAACTAAAAATATTTGTTAAGATATTAGAAGTTCACACCGATCTCTCTGTGTGAACTTTAATAATGAACATAATGAATGCATCTGTATTTCTCCATCACTACTTGCACATTTTCAGGAAATAAGTAACTTTTTCTTCTTTTCTCCTTATCTTTAATTTTCAATTGTTATATTGAGGACAATATTAATTCTAAGTTAGGGTGGTGAAAAGTTACCATACTTAATTTCAAAAAAATTTTAAAAAATTTATGTTCATTTTTATCGTGTTTGATTTTATTTTCTTTATATGGTTTACTAATTCATAGAATGTTAGGATTAGTTTTAAAAAAATTCACAAAAATGTATCATTTTTTTAAATCAAATTTAAGTAAATAGATAAGTCTTTTTCACTATTAGATTAATTTTTGAAAATATATCATGGAGTATACGATAATTAGTTAGTTTTGGTCATTACTAGTATTTCTTGATAAGGTATGAAAATTATATTAAACCCAAAATCGGTATTTAGGAATCAAATAGTACAGATTACTCTTGTGAGAAATATTTGGAGCCCATTATCCTTTATTCTGAGTGATAAATATTACTTTTTCTACTCTAAACACTTTTCTTATTTTTTTTAGCATTATTAGATGATCTTTGTAAGACTTAGCATTGAATGTCTGAATTTTTACATCTTTGTTATATATTTATTTTTCATTTGTTTATATTAAATGATTTAAGTAGAAATTGATAGTTTTTGTCTTTCATCATTCATGCATGATTTCTATTAAAAAATAAACATATTTATGGTCATGATAACTGTATTTTATACAGTTATTTTCATCGATTTTATTAATGATAATTGCAATGTTCTTTACATTTTTGTTTAATTTTAGTTAAATAAATTAATATTTACTTTTTATGTGTTAAGAAATACATTTTTACTCAAATTAAATAATTTGTATCGAAAATGTACTTAATTTCATATTTATATCCACAAATATAATTTCAAATAATATAGTTCTTAATCACAATTTCTAAAAATCGAAAATATAATTTAAATTGAATTTGGGCTTAATTATAATTATTAAAAGTTTAAAAATTTAATTTAAAATTAGCAAAGGGCTTAACTGTAATTTAAGAAAGTTTAAAATCTAATTTTAAATATATTTGTGGGTCAAAATACAATTAAGTAAAATTTTAAATTATGCACAGGTGAGAAGAAGCCATGCGCCCTAATGCAAGCGCGCAATGCGGACCGTCCGATCAGAAAATAAACGGCCAGATGCACGCGTTACAAGCACACCCGACCAACGCGAGTGGTTTCAGAATTCCTGTTCCCGCGGCTCGGTGCTCGAGTGGGGCCCACCTACCGCGCAGGTCGGCGTGCAGCGTGGGACCCACCCGTCTGACGCCGTGCAGACCTGTCCCCTCCTTCGCGCGCCCCTTGCCCGTGTGGTCGATCCACGTGCGCCTGGTTATTCCACTAACCATAATATGCCACGTGTCACACTTTATATTAAAGCAAATCAAGTTCCGACACGTGGCTATTTACAATGAATGGGAAAGCACAGGATCAAGTCCTTGTTCCAGCCGTTGCCTCACGTTTCGCGCGCCCCAATTCCGTGCGACAAGTTCTGCGTGCGCCCATTCCTTTTAACGAATGATATGCTGCCACGTGTCCTACTAATTATTTCCGGGAATCATAATGCGACACGTGGCAGCGTGGAATAAAAAAAACAGAAACTTGCAGCATCTCCACTCACTTTTTCGATTCCATTTTCGATACAATTTTTGTCCCCCACGCGTGTAATTTCTTATTTTCGCCATACTTCATTGTCCCCCGCGTGTATTAATTTTAAATATTTTTGATGTATTTTTTAGCTATAAATAGGTGATATTATGATAGAGTTAAGAAGTTTTTTTTTTGTTTTAGAATTTCTGTAGTGTTTGGGGCTGGACGGTGGAACACGCAGAAGCCATTTTTGGCTTCTGTTGTGTTCTACATGTGCCAAATATTTACGATCTGAATTGTTTTAATTTCCGTTCTTCTTCCTTTAATTTTTTTGCATTTGTTGTAATTTTTATTTTAAATTAATGAAGTAATTTAATTTTTGTAGGGTTACATTTGATCTGAATTTATGAAGCTTTGATTTTAATTATTTTTGAAAGATTTATAAGACGTTCGATTTGTTCATTCTATTTTGTGCTTAATGCTTTTTGATTATTTACGAATTTTATCAAAACGATTTGTGGCATAAAAATAAACTTGAGAAAGGCATTTTTGTGTATATTGCTCATAAATAGAATGACATGTATGATGAAGGATAGGAATATACCCTAATTGTATGTGTGGCCTTTTGAAAACTTAGAACGTAATGAATCTTGGTGAATTTAATTCTCATAAAGGTATAGTGAATTAATTTAACGAGGTGTGTCTATACGGAGCTCGGAAGAGATGTATGGATAAAAATAGAAGTTTTCGATTGACAAATTAAATGTACTAAAAAAATATAAATCAAGAGAAAATAATATGATTGGAGTGGAATAATTTGGTGAAAAACTGCAATCCTAGATTTCTTTTATTTTATTTTTAAACCTTTTCTTAATCAACGATTATTTTGGATAAAATCAGAGAGATACAATTTTAGTACTCAACAAACTATAGTAACAAATCTCCGTGGGAACGATACTTTACTTACAAATCTTTATTACTTGTGACCGTGTATACTTGCACGATTTCTGTGTGTTGCAAAACACACAACAGGTCACCTAAACAAATACAAATAGAAAAACCAAATATTAACCACTCATCTTACCATATAAAAAATACAAAATTTGTACATGGGTCCACTCTCTAAAAAAATAGATTCTCTTATAGAAAAAAGAATATAAGAGAAAGAAAAAATAGAAATAAAGAGAGGAAAATGAATAGTATAATATATATACTATGACCCAAAAAGCTTAAACAGTTGTGAGAAATTGTTTAATGCACAAGAAAATATAGAAATTAATTTTTTAAGAAGTCATTGTATTTTCCTACATTTTCTAAAAGACATATTACTTGATATTTTTATTTGATGAATTTGATTGATGCTTGAAAGTAATGTATAATATTTTATAAATCCTTACATTTGATTCCTTTCATGAGATCAATGTTAACATAACACTTTGAGCATTTCTTCTTTATACATATGCGAACATATTAGTTCATTTCTATACATCAATTCTTTTGCATATAAATTAGTATGAGTGTTTGAACCTATAAGATTCAATGTTTTTGAGAGTATTAACTTGTGAGAAATAGAGTCGACGCGAATTCGAATTCATGATACTAAGTTTGGGTAAAATTAAATTGATACATGTTTTATATGAAATATGAAAATGATTTTCAACTAATTATTATAATAAATTATGAATGTTTAGGAAGTTGAAATAATCTATATAAAAATAAGATAATCAATAAATATCAATTTATATATTTAATAACCTAAATAATACGAGCGAGCATAATTAACTTAATTATTATATTTATACATACTACACTGTTATGAATGATAAAAGTTTGCATAATTTTTTATTGAATCTATATCTATGTTTATTTTTTTATTAGATTAGGAAACACAAAAAATCAAAATATCGTGATATGTTGTTTAGGATTTAATTTTTTTTAAAAGTTTGAATAATAAATTAAAAAACACATATATTCCTTCCTTAGATCGACCTTGGAAGTATATTTGTCATTTTCTAAAAAATTATTCGTGCACTTGCTAGAGTTTTACAAATATAAAATAAAACTATCTACAAGATCAGTATTGCTAACCCGATACTGGTCTTGTGTTCATCATGAAGTTATCATAGTGAGTGGGAAAGATTATCTCACAACTAGTGTGAAAGTCATCATGTTAGGTTTATGATTTGTACAAAAAAAAAGGAAATGTTTTGCAAAAAGCGATTGCTTATAAAAAACTTGCACTTGACATGCACAAAAAGAAAAGGACCAATAGAGGTTAAAAAAATAATCAAGTGTCTCATTTATTAAATGAAGATGAAAAATTTAAGTCCTCATTTGGTAGATATATTTATTCTATGGGATTGAAGACTAAATTATAATTTTAAATGAAAGGTTATATTTTTTCTTCTTTGATTGATCATAAAAGAGTTAATTGGCATATTTGTGAAGTATAAAAGTAAATGCTAATATGTCATTATATGTGAAAAATATGCTTATGTGCCTTTTCTACTCTACTTGTTTATTTATACAATAGATAATCAAAATTTGAGTTAAAAAAATGATGAGTTCTCAATTGGTTGTGGCTCATTTGTGATTAAGTGAGTTTAATAACTTATGTGGTTATTTATGAAAAAAAATTAAAAATTAAATTTTTATATTCTTATTTATTAACATTTTAATTAGTTTTTATATCAAGGAGTTATAAAACTTAGGAGGAGTTTAAACCACATTACTACGTTAATCTGTTTTTATATTGCTCTATATTTAGGGAGAGTTTAACTCTATTGTTTTATCCAATATTTTGTCATTCTCGTATGTCAAAAAGGGAAAAAATATGTTTTTTACTTTCACGATTTATTTTATCATGCATATATAAAGAGAACATATTTAAAATAAGAATGCTTTTCATCATTTTATCTTATGTTAAGTGTGATTAGTATAAATGCATACACTATAGTATAATAATACTTTCATGATTTGTTTTATTACATGGATTATTAGAATTTGGTAATATTTCAAAACAATGTTATTAGAAGCATCTTTATTTTAAATGCCTTATACCTTACGAAAATTATTTGCTATAATAATAGTCTACAATAGACCTAGCAATCCTATATATAACATTATGGGAAAATTTTGAAGATGCAATGTCTAAAGATTACATTAAGATAGATAACATTTGAAGAAATGTAAGAGATAAAGTTTTGCAAAATATTAATTGTACTTTGGAATCAATGGGAAAAAATATAAATGATTATGCTCTGGTTGATTATAAGTCATGATAGATGAAGAAGAAAGATGATCAAGAGAAATAAATGATGAGTTATAAATAGTCATTACATGAGGAAATGTATTTGATGTGTCATACTTGAATAATAAACAAAGACATACCTATGATATCATATTATAAAGAAGATTTTTTTCATGCCAACCTGGAGCATTTTTTATTGATGTAATAGTGGAAAAACATTTTTATATCGAGCAGTTTTGGCTGCAATAAGGTCGAAGCAATTAGTTGCACTAGCTACTGCTTCATCTGGCATAGCAACATCTATTTTTCCTGGAGGTAGAACTACACATTCACGATTCAAGATTCTGCTAACTGTAGAAGATATATAATACTACTTGTAGTGTTAGCAAACAAAGTGGATTAGCTAAGCTATTGCAAATTGCAAAATTGGTTATTTGGGATGAAGCACCAATGTCAAAAACACAAGCAATAAATATATATATATATATATATATATATATTGGATTTTTTTTCTTCAATTTTTTTATTCTATACTTATTTATATACTTTCTTTTTAAATGATAGTGCAAGTAAAATAATAGTTTTTTACGTGATCCGAACACGATGGTTGATATTAGTTTACAGGTTATAAAAGTAACATTTTTTTCTTTTCTTCTTTTAATTTTTTGTTTTCTTTGGGTTAATTACTTTATTAATCTTAAAATTTTAGCAAAGCAAGAATAGGTTTTATGATTTTTAACGCATACAATTTAATCCTCGAATCTCTAAAAATTTATAACTAAATCCTTAAACTTTTAAAATATATGATTTAATCTTAAATTTTTTAAAACTTCATACATAAATCACAAATATTTTAAAAAATTCATACATAAATCGTTAAATTTTTAAAAGTATAATTTAGTCTTCAAGATTATAAAATTTCACGTATAAATGTCTAACCTTTTAAAACATACGATTAATCTACAAATTTTTAACACGAGGACACTTACTACTAAGAGAATGAAGCTTCCCTTCATACCTAGTCATTAAGCCACGTTATAATTGACAAATAATTTAGTAAGTTAGATATGATAATTTATGCATCCATTAATAATTTTATCTTGTACAATTCTTTATACATCAATTATAGATTAAAAGGTTGCAAGATATGTGGTAAAAAATAAATTTCTCCACAACACCAATAATAATAAATAACATCTAGAAATATTTACATAAATAAATATTATTGATAATATATGTAACAAGGTATTATAAATGAGATAAATAAATTTATCCACAACTTATTATTTTTTAAAGGTAAAAAGACAACTACAATAAAAATAAAGTTCATTTACCCTTTCTATAACATACAACGTTGTTTTTGAATTTATGTATCATTTAATACTAATTTTTTTAGTTATTTTTATTTACTACTTTTTAATTTGTCTCTTTCAATTTATTAATTTATATTTTAAATTTTAGCCAAAATATTAATTGAGCTAAATTAAAAATATAAAATAAAAATGTGTATTGAATAAAGAAGGATAATAATTAAACTCTAATAAAAAACCCAACTAAATTAGAATGGAGTGAAAATATAAAATGTTAAATTATCATGAAAAATATATATAATTACTATCAAGCTATAAGTAAAGATAATAAACTAAAATAAAAAATATAAAAATAAGAATTTAAAATAAAAAATAAAATTGATAAATTGGTAAGAAGCCCCCATCTTTTTTACATGTGTATATGTTATAGATTAAGTACAAAACAATTTTTTAAAAACATTAATACATTTGTCATAAAATTTATATTCATGTTCAAGCATATGCCTTACATTACCTCCGACCTATTTCAATACAATTAAATTAGAATGCGGGAATTTGTACACCAACAAACTTACCACTTATATAAAAAGTCTCGAAGCATCTCATTTTAGTTATATTTTGTTTTGCTTAATTTGTTAAATTCATATATATATATAGGTTAAGAGAAAAAAAATAGAATAAAAGGTAAGAAAAGTACATTAATTATAACATAATTATAATAAAACTCATTAATTTTTGGGTAAGTCATTACAAGTCCATTAACTATGAAAAATATATTAAAAGTTCCAAAAAGAAAAAAATATAGAAATTGAACACATGAACACGTATGTGCGTATTCTTTTGAGTTGTTATATATTTCCTAAATTAATTGTAACTCAAAAAATATGAACATAGATAGTTTCAACACATAATAATTGATTTAAAAACTTGAAAGTTTAAATTACAGATTTAATTACCTAGAGATGATGAATACATAATTTTGTTGATTATGTCCAATTAAAATTATTAAGCGACTGGACATGCAATCATATGTAAACAATAGAATACGAAAATAAAGATAAATATGATACACAATATTTTAGCTAAAAACAACCTATCTAGGTCACAATAATGACCTAAAAAGAAAATCACAAATCTATCGAACCACCTAACTATCCACTATGAAAAATTAGTTCAAGTACAAAGACAAATCTTAAACTATCTTTTCATATTCTTTGCTTTTTCATAGTCTTTACAAGGATCCAAATCAAACGTTATGATATATCAAGTCACACGAGCAATCGAACTCATTCGACAAATACCTAAAAAGTTAACACAAATAACACAATTACAAAGTGTGTCATAGGGCCTATTCAACCATGAACAACCTAGCTAGAAGAGTCAAAATACAAAATAGATTAATCAAATCATCTAACAAACTCTAGAACAAAAGTTAAAATCACAATATCATAAAACTAATTGACATATGAATCAATCCAGCATAACCACACAATATGTTTGATAGATTAAATCAAAAACAATATCTAAAGAAATATTATATAGTTTTTAGAAAATATTTTGAGAGAGAAAGTACAAATGATGCAAGATGAATAGAATATGTGTGATGCTTTAAAACACTGAGCATTATGTTGTTTATATAGAGGAATTAAATTCCTAATGTTAGGTTAAAAGGTAATGACCCTTTTATCCATAAAAGATTAAGTAGAGCAGTATTAAATAAGGACAATATGATAATATACATATTTGGCTCGAGTAAACAAAGTAATTCTAACTTGAAAAATTACGCGCTTAATCAATCTAAAATTAGCTCAATCGATCAAACCAAAAGATTAACCAATTTAATTTGGTCGATTCAACAACGATTAGTAAAAACTTAAGAGCAGATAGATTGAACATGATCGATATAGACTCTCAATCGATCAAGCATAACTATAATCGATCTACTGCTAAACACTTTCAATCAGAGAGCAACTTAATCATACATGATCAATTCTTGATCAATCTAACTCTTCAATCAATCGACCTATGACTTGATTGATCAACCAACATATATACCATATTTTCTTATGTATAAATTCAATTATAATATGTTAAGAAATAAGTATATACCCAAAGCACATCAAATTGAAGCTCGAACGTTTCTTCAGCTTTCAATGATAGACATAAAAATGCACCTAGAAACTAGTTTACATTTAAACATTTTGTTCACGAATACCACCAATATTCATAAATCTTATAATCCCTTCCTTTGACATATTCATGTAACAAAGTCTCTTTCTCACTACCTAATGCTCATAGGAAAAATAAATTATATGGTGGTATTATCCTATGATTTGATGTAACCATATTCGCTTGAATCTTGACAACTCATACATACACTAAAAAACAAATAGGCATATAAGCACACAACTTACCTTGAAAGACTCATTATTTATTACTTTAGTGTACATAGTAATACTAAAGCAAAGAAAGACATAATCAGTGAAGAGTAGCAAATAAAACTTTTAAACATTAAAAATCCTCCCCCTATTTGCAATACCTCTTCCATTATTTAACCATTCTTCCCTTTTTTCTCATACGAAAAAATAATTCAACCTTAAAGTATAGTTATTAAGTATAAGCAATCAAGAAAGTATGCAAATAAATTAATTCCCCATAAGTCCTTTGACTCCCTTAAATAAAGAAAAATAAAACAAAAAATAAAAAAAATCATATATATACACTTTTAATTAAGGATAGTAGACTTATTTAATCATGCAAAATGTGATAAATGTTTGAACACTATTAGTGTTTGGAGAGAATTTCATGTGTTCAAAATTTTAGTGATTTGTAGTGAGAGGTGAAAATTTAGATAAACTGAATTGGATCCTGTAATCTCCTCATTTAAGAGGTATATATATGTATAACATTCCATGTATGTGGCAGGCTACATACTATGCAACCCGAATACAATGATTACATGTGATAAAATTGCATACGAGCTAATTTAAATAGAAATTAGATCATCATAATTGTTATATTGTTAGGTCGTTACATACAGATAAAAGAAGGTCATTACATGCAAGTCGCTCTAGCTTCCTAAGTAAATTTCTTGGGTCGCTAATAGAGAGGAAGGGTCGTAATCACATCAGGATCTCACGATTTCACCAGGTCTTGAAATCTAAGACCTCGTAGTTGGATAACGAGGTACTATAGTCAATTGAATTGTACACATTACCAAGCTTGTTGGGCCCAGGCCCTTGTTAAATCAATCCTATAACCTCGCTATCCCCTAGCGGGGTACATACACTTATTAGGTCGTATGTCTTTACATATTTAATACCAAACAATTAGTATGACAATTAATGCATTTATGATCAGTTATGAAAGAACCAAAAGAAAGAGTATCAACTATTATGTAAAGCTGCAATTGAGTCTTCAATTGCACAAAATAAAAAAAATACCAAGAGAGAACTTAAATTTTGTATTCCTTTTTTTAATGAGGCATTGGCCATTTATTTATTTATTGTTTAACCACTTTTGGCTCCTTTTTATGCATGTAATTTCTTTTCCTTTTCCTTTTTTGTTAATAAGGAAGAAAACATGCATGAGCCATGTACCTAGTATGATGATTTTCACACTAGTTGTGACGTAGCCATCTTTGCTTACTACAGTAACTACACATATCATAGTAGGTAGCCCTCTCAAAAATAGGTATTTAGCTATTGTAAAATTTTAGAAAGTGAAAGATAGAGCTCAATATAATTTTGCAATCAAGGTTAGTTCAAGCTCTAGAATCTTGCATGAGCAATCATAAACTTTAGGAATGACATATGTGTGCGTTCAATGAATGTGTGAACAAGTTCTTGCCAACATCGATCACCACATGTGAAAATTTATGTAAATGCATCAATCAAAATTGTATACCTATTTACACAATGAAGAGTCAATCAGAATCAATCAAGTCACAAAAATAAGGTTGTAAAAGTAAGCAATTTTTAAAGTCAATTTCATTTAAAAATAATAATCTACTCACCTTTTTGTAATTTTTTTTTGGTTTTTTAAATAAAGGAACAATAAGTTGGAAAAAAGTATATATAAAAAAATTACTCAATAGCATAAATTCCTAAGGCAATTTTAAGAGATTTGAATTATTGGGTATTTAGGGTCTTAGTGAATAAGTCATCTAATTGCCTTTCAATAAGCATAAACTCAAGTGATAAGATCTCGTTTCCTAATAAATGATGCCTAATGTCTATATGTTTTGTTCGAGAGCGATGAACTGAATATTTTGAAATTCATATAGCACTAGTGTTATCACAATAAAGAGGTATTATATCTTATTCAAAACCACTCCTTAAGCATGTTTTTCATCCATAGAAGTTACCTGCATGAGCTTCCAGAAACAATATATTCTACCTATATAATAGATAAGAAGATAAACTTTTGTTTATTGTTGTGGCAGGGTACAAGGTTATTATCAATATAGAAGCATCCATCTCACATGCTTTTTCTTGTTTCCTGATTTCCTCCTGATCTATATCTATATATCCACTAATTTTATAGGCAGTATCATTAGTAAACCAAATGCCAAAATATTTAGTTCCAGAAACATACATGATAATCCTTTTGACATGTTAAATACGTGAGTCCTTAGGATCTGATTGATAACGGGTACAAACACCAATACTAAAGCAAATATCAGGTATATTAGCTGTGAGATACAGTAAGCTCCACATCGTACTTCTATACAATGTTTAATCAATGCTCTTAATAGACTCGTCCACATAAATTTTGGAACTTGTACTTATGGCAGTTTTTCAAATACTTACTTGATTCAAGCCCAGATTTCTTAATAAGATAACATGCATACTTGGTTTGAGAAACAAAGATACCATAATTTAGTTGTTTAATTTTCAAACCAAGGAAATATGTAAGTTAATTCATCATAGACATTTGAATTTCACCAGTCATTACATGCATAAAATCTTTGATAAGTAAGGTTGAGGTTGATCCATAAACTATGTCATTAACATATATTTGTGCAATGAATATATCCTCTTTGGTGCACTTAATGAAACATAGTCTTATCATCTTCGGATGAGCAAAAACTCACATCGTTGATCCTGTCAATACTTTGGTTTTATATTTATAAAACTCTCGTAAGTGCACGAATCATTACGTAGAAAATGATAAGTATACTCCCAAGGTCGATCTAAGGAAGGAATATATGTGGTTTTTAATTTATTATTCAAACTTTTAAAAATGAAATTAAATCCTAAACATCCTGTCACGATATTTTGGGTTTTGTGTTTCTAATCTAATAACATAAAAATAAACATAGATACAGATTCAATAAACATTTACGCAAATTTTATCTTTTATAATAGTAGAGTATTTATGGATATAATAACTAAGTTAATTATGTTTGCTCATATTATTTAGGTTATTAAAGATATAAATTGATATTTATTTATTCTCTCTTTTTTATATGAATACCACCTTTGATGGGGTTAGATATTCTTTGTTAACTAAACAAATCAATTAACACCTAAGGGTGGGGTTGATAACTAATTTGATTAATTAAATTAATTCCTTTTTCTAAGAGATTGAAAATTAACCATTTAAATGCCACCTTTGGTGGAGTTAGATAGTTTAAAATTTATTCAAGGTGTCCAAATTAAGCCTAAGAATTTAATTATCTGAGTACTAACTTTCAAGTTTTAAAACCACTACTGAAAACATGTTGTCAATACATTTTCAGATAATAATTCTTATAAAAACTTTTGAAATAGAGCTTCACTCTAACTACCGGGCGATTGTACCAACAAATAAAAGAGCACTACTCTAAATCAAATCGGATAACTAAACCTTAAAATCTAATTTTCAGATTTAAGTTTGTAATGAAAAATAATATATTTCTCTCTAACATTCTTAATATAAAATCTTGAATAAAACAAAATCAATTCATTTTAGAGATTTTTATCTATTTAATATTTCGCAAGCATAACAACGTTATTATTATATCATGTTTACAAATAGCCAACAAAGTTAAATTTAATCACATACAAATTAAATATAACATATGAGAATAAAGCATAAAAAATAACTGTAAAGAAAATAAAATCCTTATAGTACTTTGATGTTATTCATGTTGTTGGAAAACCTCCAAACGGAATTTGCAGTTCCATTTATTGAATCAAAAAGCAAATAAATTACAAAAACATAATTAGTTCTTCTCAAAAAGAGAAGAACTCTAAAACTAAGAAAAACTAACTAAGAAAAGCTAAAAACTAAGAAATGGAGAGAAAGAAAGAGAAGAGAAGATGTGTTTTTAGGTGTGATTTGAAGTGAAGAGAATGAGGGTATTTATAGGTGAGGAGGGGAAGAAAAAGTGGGTGAAAAAATGATTAAAAATGGAGAAAACGCGGAGTAGTGAATGATGATGTCATACTACTGACGTCATGGTGGTGTGGGGCACGGCGGCTCGCACAGATGGGTGCAGGCGCGCGCGAAATGGAGAGCAGGTGCACGCGGATTGGGCATGTGGCGCGTGTGGACTCGGCGTTGTGCTGGCACGTTGTTGGGCGGCTACGTGTGCGATTTCCTCCTTTTTGACATTTTTGACATTTTTGACCCATTTTGTCCAATTTTTTCATCTTTTTTGACTTTTCCTCAATTAATTTATGAATATATTTGTGATGTATTGCCTCCGGTATTTTTCTTTGAGTCTTTGAGTCTTTAAGTTACTTTTTTAAGCGAAAATACCTAAAAAACAATAAAAATACATGTGATTCTAAAAAGATGAATTTATATAAATATATGATAAAATCATATAAATATATATCTTTTTAATCAATTAACGTGCATACAATTATGGTAATTTTAGTACTTTTTGAGTATTCATTAACTCCTCCTTGAAAAAATCCATTGTCTAAGAGATAAGCTGTAAGCCTCTCATACCAAGATCTAAGAACTTGTTACAAACCATAAAAAAACCTTATTGAGTATACAGACATGCTTGGGTTATTTTGGATCAACAAAGCCTTTGGGTTGTTTAATATAGACCTCTTCACTAAGAAAACCATAAAAGCAGACTTTATGTCCATTTGAAAGAGTTTAAATTTCATAAAGCATGCAATGAAAAGTAAGATTCGAATTGATTCTAACATAGCTACATAAGCAAATGTTTCATCAAAGTCAATTCCTTCAACTTATGTATACCTTTGGGCAACTAACCTAGCTTTGTTTCTAATTAGAACATCATATTCATCAGATTTATTTTTAAACACCCATTTAGTTCCTATGATATTCTTGTCATTAGATTTAGGTACTAATGCTCATACATCATTCCTAGTGAATATAGCTAACTCTTCCTGCATAATATTTATTCAAAATTCATCTTTCAAAGCATCATTTACATTCTTTGATTTTATTTACGAAATATAGAAAAGATGAGTTACCTCACTTACCAGTCGTCTTCTAGTTACCATGCTTGCATTTGGGTCATCAATGATGCTCTTAGTAGGTTGTTTTTTGGTAGTACATGTTGGTTTCTGGATTGGAATGTTGGGAATGGCATCCTCATCATCCAACCCTATTTCTTCATCTATCTTAGATTCTGCCTTTTCAAAGTCTAGTATTTCATCATTTTGTCCAGCAGTAGACAAAATTATACTCAAAGGTTCATCTTTATCATCAATTGGAGTACCGATATCTGCATCATCTACAACAACATTGATAGACTCCATTATAGTATTAGTTCTCAATTTAAAAACTCTAAAATCATGACTTGTTAATGAGTAACCTAGGAAAATACCTTCATCACTTCTAGAATCAAATTTACCTAATGCCCACGATCTCTAAGTATGTAACATTTACTTCCATATACATTTAAATACTTAAGATTAGGTTTCTTATATTTCCATATAGGGAGTTTGGTTTGTACTTGGGTGTAAATAGACACGATTCACTATGTAGCAAGAGATACTTACAACTTCAACCCAAAACTTATTTGAGATGTTCTTGGAATGTAGTATGACTCGTACCATCTCTTATAACACCCAATTCTTCCTTTTAATTATGCCATTTTGTTGAGGGAGTGATTGATGCAGAAAACTTATGAGCCATTCCATGCTTTTTGTAAAATTTAGTATATTTTGAGTCTTTACCATGATCAATCCTTAGTCTCATTATGTTAATTATTTTATTATCTTCTTCAATCTGCACTTTAAGACCAAAGGAACTAAAGAAATCAAATGCATCAGTTTTCTCTTTTAGAAAATTTACCCATGTAAAATAAGAGAGATTATCAATAACAATAATAATATATTTCTTGTCACCCAAACTCTCAATTCTAACTGGACCCATAAGGTCGATATGAATTAATTCAAGTATTCTACTTATGTTAACTCCTTTATTCTTATAAGAAGAGAGAGTATGTTTGCCAAGTTGGTATGATCCATAAAATGTTTTTGTAGTTTTAGAAAGTATAGGTAGATCATGCACAATTTTCTTTTTGCTCAAGTTTACAAGATCTTTAAAATGATATGTCCCATCTTTTGACATCACAAAGAAGCAGAATCATTATTTACTAAATTGCAAGTAATACTAGGAGTTGCATTAATAAAGTAATAGTCATCATGAGACTTAATACTTCTAAACATACATTTACATTTAGGATCAGTAATAATGCAGTGATTATTGGTAAATTATATATTATATTTTTGTCACAAATTCAACTGATGCTTATTAGATTATCTTTAAGTCCATCAACATATAAAACATCATCCAACATAGGTATGCTTTCAACCTTAATTGTATCTTTTTCCATAATCCTAGATTTGTTTCCATCACAAAAAGTAATTGTTCCTTTATTATAATCTTCATAAGTTTTAAAAAGAGAATTATCACCAATCATATGTCTAAAACACCCACTATCAAAATTACGAGCAGTAGAAAATTTAGCATTAAATGCAATATAGGCTATAAAATAATGTAGATCAAACTTCTTGACCCAATCCTTCCTATATTTATTTAGAGTCAAAACCCTCAATATTTGTAGACTCTAGAAAGTTCGAAAGGGTATATGGAATTAATAAAATCACATAGGAGCATCTAGGTTGACAGGCTATAAACTTCTACCATTTATAATCTGCATTGGTGGAATTTCAATAGGTGTTGATGGAGATCTTATCCTTCTAAGAGGTAGATTGACAATAGTCATTCCAAAGGTGAGGACTCTTTTCCTCTTTCAACCCTTGAACTACCAACTGATGAGTGCTCAAAAAGCACTAAAATTACCATGATTTTATACACATTAATTGATTAAAAATATATATATTTATATGATTTTATCATATATTTGTATAAATTTATCTTTTTTGGAATCACAGGTATTTCGATTGTTTTTCAGGTATTTTCGCTTAAAAACGTAACTTAAAGACTCAAAGAGGAATACTGGAAGCAATACATCACAAATATGTTAATAAATAAATGGGGAAAGGTCAACAAATATGGAAAAATTAGACAAAATGGGTCAAAAAGGTAAAAAATGTCAAAAAGGAGAAAATCGCACCGCCGACCCGCGTGCGCCCTAGCACGCTGTTACTATTCCCGCATGCGCCCCAGTTGCCCTCCGCGCACGCCGCTTCCATTTCGCGCGCAACTGCCCCCCATGACGTCATGCTGACATCATCAATGATCTCAGCAATTGCACTACGCGTTTTCACAATTTTTTAACATTTTTTCACTCACTTTTTCTACCCATTCTCACCTATAAATACCCCCATTCTCTTCACTTCATACCACACCTAAAAAACACACTTCTCTCTTCTTTCTTTCTCTCCATATCTTAGTTTTTAGTTTTTTTTTTTAAGTTTTTCTTATTTTTTAGCTAGTTTCTCTTAGTTTTAGAGTTATTCCCTTTTTGGGAAGAACTAGTTATATTTTTGTAATTTATTTGCTTTTGATTCAATAAATAGGAGTGCAAATTCTGTTTGGAGGTTTTCTAGCAATGGGAATAGCATCGAAGTACTGTAAGGATTTTATTTTCTTTGTAGTTATTTTTTATGCTTTATTCTTACATGTTATATTTAATTTGTCTGTGATTAAATTTAACCGTGCTGGCTATTTATAAACATGATATAATAATAACGTTGTTATGCTTGCGAAATATTAAATAGGTAAAAATCTCTAAAATGAATTGATTTTATTTTTATTCAAGATTTTATATTAAGTATGTTAGAGAGAAATATATTATTCTTCATTACAAACTTAAATCGGAAAATTAGATTTTAAGGTTTAGTTATCCGGTCTAATTTAGAGTAATGCTCTTTTATTTGTTGGTACAATCGCCCGGTAGTTAGAGTGAAGCTCTATTTCAAAAGTTTTTATAAGAATTATTATCTGAAAATGTATTGACAACATGTTTTTCAGTAGTAGTTTTAAAACTTGAAAGTTAGTACTCGGATAATTAAATTCTTAGGTTTAATTTGGACACCTTGAATAAAGTTTAAACTGTCTAACCCCACCAAAGGTGGCATTTAAATGGTTCGTTTTCAATCTCTTAGAAAAAGGAATTAATTTAATTAACCAAATTAGTTATCAACCCCACCTATAGGTGTTAATTGATTTGTTTAGTTAACAAATAATATCTAACCCCACCAAAGGTGGTATTCATACAAAAAAGGGAGAATCAATAAATATCAATTCATATCTTTAATAACCTAAATAATACGAGCAAGTATAATTAACTTAGTTATTATATCCATAAATACTCCACTATTTATAAAAGATAAAATTTGCATAAATATTTATTGAATCCATATCTATGTTTATTTTTATGTCAGTAGATTAAAAAAAACACAAAACCCCAAAATATCGTGACAGGATGTTTAGGATTTAATTTCGTTTTTAAAAATTTGAATAATAAATTAAAAACCACATACATTCCTTCCTTAGATCGACCTTGGGAGTATACTTATCATTTTCTACGAAATGATTCATGCACTTGCGAGAGTTTTATAAATATAAAACCAAAGTATTGGCAAGAATCGGCGATGCCGGTGTTCTCTCTTCACCAACCACCTTAGTTCACGTGGAATCCTCCCTTTGGCTAGACTCATTAAGGAACCTAAGAGCCATCATACTTTTACTCTTTTTCCCAGTTAGAAGATTAGAAGTCATACTTGCAAAAAGGCACAATTATCAACTAAATATTCAAAAGAAAATGTTGGAAAAGAAAGAAAAGATAAGTAATCATTATCTGGATATTTTGGATTGTCGCTCTCTACCTCAACTACTATACGGTTTAAAATCTAGTAAGTGATCCACTCAAAAAATATGAGCTTATCACTATGATGCTTCTCCAAAGGTATGTCATAAATGGAAAGGATGAACTTTTATTACTCTTTGGAAGAAATTCCCTGCAACGAAAAAACTATAGGAACATGCTAGAAACAAATAAATCATGCTATAACAAGGCCAAGATTCAAAATACCCTATGATTCCTCTCATATTGGGTAAGAATAGGAGGGAACCCTAGGAAATCTAGATCGAAACCTCCCTTTTCCATAAAAGTAAGTCTTGTCACCCCTTATTGGTGTTTGGAAGCTTCTCAATTAAAATATGGTTGGCATAAGGCTTAAGATAAAACCAACCATGATTACTACCTAAAGTTATGAGTAGTAGAAAAAAATGAACTCCTTTATAGTTAGCTCTCATCTGTACAAGTGTACTCCTTCTAGAGTACCCAGTAAGATAACAATAGCTAGTAACATTTAGGAAGAAATTGGGTCAAAAAAGCACAAATATATGCCAGAAACTGAAGCACAAATATATGCTAGAAACTTTCATACAATAGGAAGAAATGATAGTCTCACCTCGGTAAAGATGATCTGTAGACAAAGTAACCATACGTGGAATGGGGTTACTCCAATTTGTGCTAAGAACTGGAGGCATCATCTCTATATACTATGGTATCTTAAAAATATCTTTAAATCTATCTAAGAAATGATCCATCATTCGAGAATGGACCCTATTTATAGAAAAAAGGTAGAATCTTCCTCGTTGAGACCTAACTAGTAATTAGGAATACAAATTGGAATGAAATCTATGTCTCCCTCGTTAGAAGAGTTAGTTTGTGCCAAATGAGCACCCAAAAAACCCTATAGATAGAATCTCATCATCGAGATGTTTTACGACCATTACTTAACTTGAATCGCTTTCGACTGTTGACACATGGACATGAGTTGCCCAAATCAACAACAATCAAACCATAACCATATGAATCATGGTCTGCTTGACCACGGTTGGATGGACCATAACTAGACAAACTATGGCCTAATGAACTATGTTTAGATAAATTATAGTCAGTTGGACCATGGCTAGATAGATTATGGTTGTCCACTCTTCCACTGGCTCTCCACTTGACGAACACCTCACACGACCTATCAAAATCCGTGCACACAAAACCATATGATGACCAAGTCTGATCCCATTCATCAATCACTCATCCTTTATCATTGCCTACACAAGAAAGGGTGAATGTAAGAGCTATAGGGTGAAATGTGTTTGAACAGTGGGGAAATAAAATACTATATTTTCTACAAGGTGCTAAGAAAGTAAATAAATGGAAAACGTTGAAAAATAAGAACTTACCACTCTTTCTTCAAATGTGAACTTTGAATAATAGAATGAAGAAGTTGAATAATAGAATGAAGAAGTGAAGATACGAAGTTCCCTTTATATCGAGAATGAAAAATGATAGCATCCATACATCAAAGAACCCATTCAAGAGTTCTAAGCTCTTGGGTAGTATATGAGATCCTAAGCCTATAAATTTGAACTTCTCTTTTCCTTCCAAAAAAGGAAAGAGTTGACTCTTTATGGAGCAATTTTGACTATAATATAACTCCCCAATTGAGATTCTGATTGAGATTCCACAAAAACCTCCAATCATAAGATGTTTTTGTACACATTTTGAATGTCCGAGTTAGGGAAGAAATCCTATGTATGTTTAGGTAATAATCACACAAAATTAAGCTTAATGTCGTTAATGTGGCTCAAAGACTCGTGAACCCAAATGATGATAGAGTGGGAAAAATAAACCTCCTAGCCCATGTAACCAGGTCTAGAAGGTCTAGGGGATGATGTTAGGGGTAAATTAACCCACTCCATATGGCATGATATGAGATGTCTCAGTTAGTAAATAATTCATAGGCCAGCTCAATAAGTATTGAGTCAGTAGATGAGCATCAATACTAGATAAATATCTAATATGATAAACAACTAGGAATAATCTCTTAATTATCCGATAAGGACATAATTATAAATAGATAACTCCGACATAAAGATAAGTCTATTGTTATGGGAAATGATAAGTAACATGTAGTATCTTCTCCTATATATATATTTTACCTATATCTTTCTCATAAAATAACTTGAACATAATTTCACTAGAGATAAACACAAGAATCTATAATCTCCCTAAATCTTTCTTCACCTCTTTTGATCACAATGATAGACATTAGTCTCCTCACTCTTTATACTACTTGGACCTACATAAGCATCAGAGAGCCAAAGGCTGCCACAATCCATGGTGCTCCAAGGTTCTAATGATATGTTCTCTATTTTCAAGTCCACAGGAAGGAAATATGCATCCAATCATCATTGTTGATAAAAATTGATATCAATACAAGGTATTATGCATCATCCTAAGCCAATGACATATGTAAAGCAATCAAAAAATGGTTCTTAGGCGTAATTTTCATTTAAATATTTGTAATAATCATGTTTATTTATTTAATATTTCGTGATAGGACAAAGTTTTCAAAATCAAGGATAAATTTATTTTCCTTTAGAACTATTGGGTTACAGACAAAAGTATTGGGTTATTTGGAATAAAATCAATATATTTCTAATGTCGAATTAGGATCAACTAGGACGGAAACAAAGTATTGGGTCAAACTCTTCTTTGGAGTCAAGGTAATGGTTATGAATAGTCATCGACTCTTGGGAAAGGGTAGAAGAATGGGACCTATTATGGGACATACAATGCATTACAAATATATAATCATTATGCTTCAACCGGGTTATTCTATTCCACCTGTTAGAAAGAAAATAACTTAAATCAAAATACTTAATAGCATGGAGATACATTTATACAAAAATTCTACCCTGAGCACATGCAAAGGAGCCATAGACAGTCAAATGAAAAAAAAATACATGGGATAATTTGATCTATGGACAACATCGTTGTGGTAAAGGTCGTAATGTTAGAGGAATCATTACTGCAGGGCATAGTAAAGGTAAGTGTCTATACCATAAAATTGATTTTTGACGGAAAGAAAAAGACATATATGGTAGAATCGGAACTATAGAATACGACTTTAATCAAAATACATACATTTGTCTCATACACTATGAGATGGTGAGAAAAGATATATTTTATATTCCATATGGGCTATAATTGGAGATATCATTGTTTATGGTACATAAGTTCCTATAAAAACGGGAAATGCCCTACCTTTGAGTGCAGTTTGCATTATTGATTTACGTAATTAAAAGTAACCAATTAGGTTTACGATGAAACCTAGAAATCAATCACTGATCCAAGTTGAGTACCTTTATAGGATAGATCTCAATAGAAAATTGAAGAGTAACGGCAGCAAGTGATTGAGTTTAGTAGTTTCTTATATAAAATTATTAACTCTAGAGAAATAATAATATGGAGAAGACAAAATTGTTTCAAGCACCGACAGAACCAGAAGCACCCCTTGTTTCAAAGAGAGGAGGACGAGTTATTCATATTTCATTTGATGGTTAGAGGCGAATTGAAAGCTAAGTAGTGGTAATTCTAAGGATTCCCTAGGGGGGAAATAGAGATGTCTCTTGCGTTACCCATAATATATGGAAGTATCGACGTAGTTTCATAGAGTCATTCGATCTGAATGCTACATAAAGAACATAAACCAGATGAAGAAACAGGAAGACCTAGGATGTAGAAGATCATAACATGAGTGATTCAACAGATTTTGATTCCTAATTATATTATCTATATAAGAATTCAATTTTACGATATATAAGATTCATATGTATAGATATCATCATCTACAACCAGAAAGTCGTATGCTTTGAAATAAATTTGTACATTTTGGGAAGGGGTTTTGATTGATCAAAAAGTAGAATATACTTCAATCGATATGCCCTTAGGCCCGACCATACATAACATAGAAATCACACTTGGAAAGGGTGGACAATTAGCTAGAGTAGTAGGTGTTGTAACGAAACTAATGGCAAAAGAGGGGAAATTGACCACATTAAAATAACCCTATCGGGGGAGGTCTGTTTGATACTTAAAAACAACTCAGCAATAGTCGGACAAGTAATGAATGTTAGGGTAAAATAAAAAATTTTGGATAGAGTTGGATCTAAATGTTGGCTAGGTAAGCATCTTGTAGTAAAAGGAATGGTTATGGACTCTGTAGACCATTCCCACGTGGTTGTGAAAGGAAGGCTCCAAGGTTATATATCTAAGCATCCATGTCTCGATGATTTTCTTTGGTATATATAATGATCGATAAACTAATTTACTCAATTGAAATAGAGTTTAATCTAATAGAATTTTATGTTTATAGGTCTAAATAGGTTGGTGATGTTCAAAAACTTGATAGTTAAATTTTATATTTTATAAAAAATTCATAAGTGTACAAATTATTTATAATAAATGATAAATATACACTCAATATTAATCTAAATAGAAACCACGTGATTTTAAATAATTTTTTAAATTTCTTAAAAATAAGCATAAAAATAGAACTTAAATATTATATATTCTAATCTAATGATAAAATAATTAAAAATAGATTTGACTCAAATAAATTTATGTCATATATATATTTAAAAATCAATGAATACTTAACGAAAAATGAATCAATTCAATATTTTATAGTTTAATTTTTATCGTTAATTTAATAAATTGTGAATTTACTTTTAAAATTATAATAATAATAATAGAAACAAAAAAAAACATCAAAACCAAATAATTTCCATCCCTATTTCGAGTGGACGAGATAATTTTACGTATAATAGGGAATGAATATGTAGCGCAACCGAATATTCTAACTTTTTATTTTTATAAAAAAAAACATTTAAAAATAGGAACAAGATGATTAATACGTAAGTAAGATTTACTCCCACCGGACACTCCCCAAATCTTTCGGTAAACCTAAGCATACATTTTCATTTCCTACATAACTCATAAACCTCTTCATCTCTTCTTTTCTCCAAGATTTGTCTCTCTCTACCTCTTTTAAGTCCTGTTTGTAAATCAACCAAAATAATTGATAAAAACCCGCTGAAAAAGACTAATTTGATGAGATTTTCTTGGATTCTTAAGACCATTTTGAGGTCTTTCAATGGCAGACAATTTTGACCGTGAGAGCTCGGACCTACTCTGTGAAGAAAGCCCAAATACTTGTTTTGATGTCCTTGATTGTAATGCCATTAATTTGGGGTCGTCACCTTCAGTAACTGAACAAGAAGATCGAGTTCATATGCCCTTACAAAGTTTAAACCCCAATAGATCTAAATTCTTGAGAGATTTGGCATTTCAAAGTGAGGAGATAGTAATTGCAAAGTTTAGTAGAGAGAATGACTATTTTCCCAGAGATGATTACCTAAATAGACTGCGTAGTGGGGATTTGGACTTGAGCGTTAGGAAAGAGGCTATTGATTGGATTTGTAAGGTTGGCTAGTATCGCTTTTGCTCTAACGGGTTTTTTTTGCTACTGATTTTAGTTACATATATCGATTTCAAAATCGTATTTTTACGACTTCTGTTCAAGTTTCCTTATTTGGATTTCTGTTTTTCAACTTCATCATGTTTTGTCTTCCTGACAAAATATTACTTGTTTGTTGATTTTAGTACTAGTACTTGGCTTTTTCTAATTTCAACATTGTCCATTGATTGATCCCAAATCGAATTTGAGTTATTTTCTGTGTTTTCTCTCTGTTCATGATCATTTCTTGTTTTTCTGGTTTATAAATTCCATTTATGATCTCATGGAAGATGTTTTTTTTTCCTTATTAATGAAATGTTTATTTCTGTTGCTGAGTTTTATTTATTGCAACTGGTAGGCTCATGCTCATTGCGGTTTTGGACCTTTATCGATCTGTCTATCTATCAATTACTTGGATCGCTTCCTTTCAATTTATGATTTGCCTGTAAGTTCCATTCTTACCCAAATTTTCTTCTTTATGGTCAATTTTTTTTATAATAATTATTTTATTTCTCACTATCTTATTGTTTGTCTTGTTGGGCCACATAGAGAGGTAAAGTCTGGGCTGCGCAACTGTTAGCTGTAGTTTGTTTGTCAATAGCAGCAAAATTAGAGGAGACTAATGTGCCTCAGTGTGTAGATTTACAGGTAAAAAGAATTAAAGATCTATCCATATATTTTCAAAGTTTGTTAAGCAATGATATGCTCTAATTTTTTCTCTCTCATTTTGTTCTCAAAAGGCTGGAGATCCCAAGTTTTTGTTTGAAGCTAAAACCATTCAAAGAATGGAGCTTGTAGTGTTAACCGCATTGAAATGGAGAATGCAGGCTTTAACACCTTTGGCATTCGTTGATTATTTCGTGTGCAAGATTAGTAATGATAAGCACACATCAATGTCATTCATATGTAGATCAACAGAACTCATATTGAGCATAATCAAAGGTCTTTCTTCCTACAAATTAATCTATATGTGTTATCGATTGCTCATAAATTTTGTTGAGATAAATGAGTTTAATGTTGTGCTTGTTGGGAATTGAATGCAGGCATTGACTTCTTGGAATTCAAACCATCTGAGATTGCTGCAGCAGTTGCAATTTCTGTTACAGGAAAAACACTTGCAGTAGACATTGATAAAACAATGTCTTGTTTCGTAGTTTTAGAAAAGGTAAAACTAGTGGTGCCCACACATACTAAGCCACTAACCATAACCAATTCATCACTACTATATATCCCAAATTTATGATACTCAAAAATGACTTAGCGAAATGGTTTTGTGAGTTTAATTTTATTTACCAATAAGACACTGTCTTTTCATTTTTGATCATCATAAATCCCAACAAATAGATTTCTCAACGAATTTGTATTTTTTTTTTTTTTGAGAAAAAGATGTGGAATTTGAAATGATAGTTTTGTATTTTGGTTAAGTAAATGAAAGATGGGTCTTGTGTTTGTGGGATTTTGCAGGGCAGAGTACTGAAGTGTGTTGAAAGGATGAAAGATCTGATAGTAATGACTGAGAATGAGTGTACTAATGGGGCAAGTGGTTCAGCAACTCCTCCTATGCCACAAAGCCCTATTGGGGTGTTGGATGCTGCATGCTTAAGCACTAAAAGTGATGCTTTAGTACTTGGGTCATTTGCAAATTCTTCCTCTCTTTGTAAACCAGAGAGTAAAAAGAGAAAGCACAGTGATTATTCCCAAGGAGAGTGAACTTTACTGCTTTTCTCCCAAATCTAACCTTTTTGGTTAAATGGGAGTTTTGGTCTGGTTTTGGAGACTTCCCTTTCAATAACACAATGAAAAGTGGGAAAGAGAGAGTTTTAGGGAAAAAAGAGAGAAAAGTAAATAAAAAATAAAAATAAAAAAGGTGGTTCAAGCAAACATCAAGAGGTCTCATGCCAGAAGCTTGAAAACAAAAGCCATTCTCTTTTATTTATCAACAGCCCCATAATATGGCGCAAGAGAAATACAGTCAAAAGATCGAGGAATATTTTCATCAAGTTTTGTATTTTTATTCTCAAGGTGATATTTGTAATAATACAAGGTATTTTTGTTTTCTTTCTTCTTGAATAAAAACGACGCCGTAGGTGGCATGTCGGAGTCAGACTGTGAGACTTCAATTATTTGGTATTATATTTGTTTTTGGTCCGGCCGCGGGAAAAACAATGTCAACGACTCAAATGTTTGAATAAAATATCTAATACAGCATGTTTAATAATAAAATATATACTTTAAAAATATAAAATATAAATCTATTAAAAAGATTAAAATAAACTATTTAATATTTAAATTTAAGTTTTATAATTTAATTTTTAATGATAAATTTAAGTTTTATAATTTAATATTTAATGTTTATGATTAAAAATTTAAGGTTTATAATTTAAATCTAATATTAGTATTTAAATTTAAGTTTTATAATTTAATATTTAATGTTTATGATTAAAAATTTAAGGTTTACAATTTAAAGTTTAAATTTTAAGTTTTAAGGATTATAATTTAAGATTTATGATAAATAATACTTAGTCTTGAACTTTGTTGAATAAAAAACTAGTTTGGGATTTACGTAAGTGTATTTACCGCAGGTTATAAAAAAGATAAAAATATGATATTAGTAATTATAAGATACATTTAAAACAATAAGAAAAATATTTATTTATCAATAATATTCTTTTATTGGTTGTTAAACTATAAATCTTAAATCTTAAATCTTAAATTCTATATCTTAAATTAAAAATCTTTAACCTTAAACACTAAAACTTAAATCTTAAATCATAAACATTAAAATTTAAATCCTAAATCTTATACATATTAAATTTGAAGTTATTATAATCTTTCTATAATATATATATATATATGTATATATGTATGTATGTATTTTTGTTTGTTTTTAAACTATATGTTAATTATTAAATATGTTATTTTTGTCATTTTCATAGTTAGATGTAAATAAGTAGTATATTAAATTTTTTATTTATAATATCTTATACTCTTACATAGAAGGAGTAGCCCAAAAATATTTATTTGATAAAATTTTGTTTGATAATTTTGTTTGATATTTATTTGATAAAATTTTGTTTTATAAAACGGAAGTTTTCTTGCGGAATCCGTATTCTATTTATTTAAAAATAATAATTTCTTTGATGTTTTTACGAGGTTTTAAATCTTATTTTATGTTTTCGTAATTTTGTTTTTTGAAAAATTATAAAAAGTAATATCCTTAAAATTTATAGCAATAAAAATAATATTTTAATAATATTTAGTAAGATTTAGTTGGATGATATTTAACATTAAATAAATTAAAATAATTATAGTTTAATTTAAACGACGTTAAATATATGATTGATGCAAACGTTGAGCTAATGGTGAAGGATTCCTTAGAGTTCTTTCGAACCATTGATCTATTTTGATGTATTAACGTCTAAAATGGTATGAATTATTTGATTTAGTAAATAAAATTATAAACTTATTTTTTGCATTTTTAAGTATACTAAGCGTGGATTATATTCCTCATCATATTCTTTAAAGCTGAAAAAATTGTTTAATTTAAAAGAGTTATCATAGCAAATGGTTGATTTATTTATTTTTATTGTATTTTATTATTAGTTGTCAAGTATTTTTGGTTTTGTAGATTTGTTTGTTGCTATTGCTTTCTTACCGCTTAAACTCTAACCCAGATACACTGTTATTTACACCATATTTTATAGGAAAATTAATAGAAATATTAATTAAGAAAGGGAAAAGGAAAGGGAAAGGGAAAGGGAAAGGAAGAAAGAAAGAAAAACAATTACGTTATTTATGTATGTACGGCTTTTCTAAAATCTTTATATATATTTTTAAACTTTTCACTAATTTATCTAATTATTTGTATGTATGTCTATTAAGATTTTAAACATTTATATTTGATCTTTATATTTATCATATATTACTTACTAATTGTATCATTTTATTAAATCTGTGAGAATAGAAAAGAAAATTATAATTACTAATTTAGGTTTTATTTTATAAATAGAAAAGTCAACATTAGGTTAATTGTTGGACTTTTAATCTTGACTCTAAACAATTTCAAAAAACAATATCTTAATCAATGTAATAATAATCATTATAAATGGCCACAATTATAATGAGCTTATCCATACTCAATGTATTAAGGATTGAATCCTTGAAAGATGAACAAGCTTAATATTTGAGATACTTTGCTAGGGATGCATGAGTAGCAACTATCAAAAGAAGAACAAATATATTCTTTAATTCTTTCTTTCTTGTATTTTCTATTTGAGTTTTCCTACATTGTATTCTTAATAGAGATACGTTTTTTAAATATTTCAATGGAGATCTTATAATGCTATAATTGTTAAAGAAAATGCAAAGAAATATTGAAAATAGTTTCGTAAAATTTTTATAAAAGAAAACATATTCATAATGGGGACTTATAATGCTTTGAATTCTTAAATATTCAACTATTTTTATTCAAATTTATATTAGTAAATTAATATATATAATTTTTTAATTTTAATTTCTGAGATACTTGAAGTTAAGAATATAAACTCAAATTTAAGAAAACAAAACATCTTATATTTAATTAAGATAAATGATTATTACAATTTATTATGATATTGTAATTTTTAATAAAGATTATGATATTACTTTAAGAAAATAAAATGTATTATATTTATCCATTTTAACAAAGAATATAAATATATAAGATAAACGAGAAAAAAACCAAAGTAAAATATATAAACACTATAATATCGAGAAAATTATTTTAAATCTTGAAGTTAATTACATTTTCACAACAACAAAAAATACGAATATAATTTTATGTTTTTCATATTTTTTTTTAAATATCATTCAATTTATAATTTTATATTGCATAAAAGGAGGCACGTGTAGTAGTTATAATATATTAGAGTGATAAAAATAAAAGGCCTAAAAAGTCCGCCTCAACCTCGACCTGAATTTGAAGTTTGGGCTTGGGCTAGCTGTAAGTGTTTAACGCGCCCAAATTTACTTCCTAACTCAGTCACCCGCGTAACTCTTATTCTTTAGCTAATGTATTTCTCTCTATTTATTTATTTATATTTATATTTATATTTCTGTGCAATTTCTAGTCCCGAGTGCGATCAGCATGCAGCACAGTGCCATTAACGATGTCGTACGACGACGTTGAGATTGAGGACATGGAGTGGAACGAAGAGCTTCAGGCTTACACATACCCATGCCCATACGGAGACTTGTTTCAGGTCAAAAAAGAAGATCTCAGACTCCGTGAGGAGATTGCTCGCTGCCCTAGCTGCTCACTCTACATCACCGTTATTTACAACATTGAAGATTTCGCCGGAGATCAGAAAACCAACAAAGGCCTTGACTCTTCGAAGCGCCAACCTATTGCTGTCGCTTGAATTTTCAGGTTGATACTAGTTTTACTTTTAATTTGTGATTATGTAGTTTATTTGGTTTCTTTCTAGTTATATGCCGTATTATTTTGTTACAACGTGCAGTGTTCTATTTATGTTTTTTTTATAGGAACAAACATGTGTTCAATTTATCTTATGATTTCTAAATAAATTTCATTCAAGAGGTTTGTTGGTTTAAAATTCATTTTCATTTTCGTTGATCTTCTTTTGTTGCTTTTATTTTTAGATAACTTTAAGAGTAAAGGTTACATAGTATGAATAGGAGGCTGTTTTGAAAAGTCTGTTGCGTTTGTTACCAACACTAATCTAAATATGTAAACATATTCTTCTTATTTAGTCAGTAGTTTATTTGATGTTTTTAGAAGGGGGAAAAAAAGTAATTGTTATCCTACAATGCTATTGAATGGTGTGATATAGGCATTTTTTTATAAGCTTTTAATTTTAATCATAAGTAATGAAAAGGTGTTCGTTATTATTAGATTGAGAGTGATAGCATGACATAAGTAATACACAGTCGGGTGCCGGCGGCTGACTCAAGTGGCTCCCGATTCGCGCAAAATGTTCGCCTATTATGTGGAGAGATAAGGCATGTGCGGCATTGTATTTTTGAACTTTTTTCATAGTAAACTTTCTTATGTATAAGTATAACTTCTGAAAGTAGACAATAGGTAATGACTGGAAAGCTAGATAGTATGTTAATAAGAAAATTTCATCCAGAATTTGCTCAGGGAAAGAAAGTAGTTTGCTGGGAAGTTTTATGGGAGATAAGGAGACATGGATGAAGTTTCCATGATAATGATTTAAAGATAATATGGGACGTATGACATAGGATAATTATCATATAATGTTTGTTTGGTGTGTTATTGATGAAGATTGAGGCTTCCATGTCAATGAGCAAAATGATGTTTGTTAGCAGGATGTTGTAAAATAAGGATCTTTGATAAAGAAAACTGGTTCAAGAATAAATAAAATTTATATGAAAATCTCTAAAATTGAGAAAATAATTTATGATTATATATATTAAATTAATAATATTTAAATTACAAAAAAAATTATACTTTTCTCTCTTTCTTTCTTGTCTCCGTCTCTTTCTTCTTTCTTTTAATTTTCCAAAGATGTCTTTTATAATATCGTACATACTAATATTATAATATCATACCTTGAAATAAGGAGAGAAAAACTCTTCTTATTTATCTCTCTGACTATTTATTTGTTTAAATCGTTAATGTATAACTTATTTTCATTTTCTAGAATTAATAAATGATTAATTATATGTTGCTAAGTGTGTATGTTTTAAGATACTAAGGATAATTTCTTATTAAAAAACATCTATTATTTACTTGTTTTTTGATTGATATATAATATTTGTTGTTACAAGTTATATGCATTATCTAATATTATATTATTTCTACTTCTGTTACATGATTTGTATAAGTGTTTATTTTTTTGTTTGTACGAGTTAGGGTTGAGTCATTAAGGAATCTGCATTTTCTTACCTGGTTGTGTATCGGGTCGTAGATTCTTTCACCTCACATTGGTTAATGTTCTCACAATACCATTGTTCATCTTGTTTTGCACTATACCCTTACCAACTATGCTACAAGTTTCATAATTTTCTATTAGAACTTTGCCACCATCAATTTCATGAAAATGTAGCAAATCAATCTTTGTTGGGCGTTATGTGAAAAGTATATGTCGAATCAAGAATCCAATATCATCATTACTATTTGATGAGTCAAAGAGAACATTTCCACCATTTAACTCTTTTTGAGGTAGCAATTACTCCATCAAACTCTAAAGTACTCGTATTGTCTTTCTTGGGCTCTGTGCAATTTCTTTTCCAATGTCCTTACATTTGACAGTTATGACATATGTTGTTATTCTTTCTATATTTGTTGCATGATTTAAAGACTTTTTTGGTAGTTCTTCTATCTTTTATCTGTTCTACCTAGAACCGACAAGCCCTCACAATAGCAAAACCCACTATATGAATTGTTCAGTCACCCTTTTAATTTTCAAGATTGTAAGGTTGTCTTTATTTTCTCGATGGATAATGAGCTCCTTTCAGAAATTATGGTGTTTGTTAAAATATCATAAGATCTCAAGTAGGGAACTGAGAAGAAGAATAACTTGATCCTTGTCATCTATCATAGTATCAATTTTTTTTAAACTAAGAATAACTTGATTAAATTTATCTATATGTTTATAAATAGACTCTTTTTTATGCATATAGAGACTGTATAGTTGTTTCTTCAAATAGAGACGATTATGCATAGATTTATTAATATATTGACTCTCTAGCTTTTCCCACATATTGACGATGGTCTTTTCTTTTGGAACTTCTCCTAAAACTTAGTCATCGAACGATAATAAAAGCATGCTATAAGCTTTTTTCATGATCTCGTGCTTTTGTGCAAATGTTAGATCATTTGGTAAATTTGCTTCTTCTTATAATACCATCTCGCATTCTTGATGTATGAGAGGAGCAAGCATCTTCATCCGCCATTAGCTAAAATTATTCTTGTAGGTAAATTTCTCAATATCAAATTTTGTTGAAGTCATAGCTTTGATACCAATTGTTGTAAAATAAGGATCTTTATTAAAGGAAATTAGTTGAACAATAAATAAAGCTTATATAAAAATCTCCAAAATTAAGAATAATATGTGATTATATATATTGAATTAACAATATCGAAGTTACAAAATTTCCACATTCTCTCTATTTCTTTCTTTTCTTTGTCTCTTTCTTCTTTCTTTTAGGTGGCGTTTGCTCCACTGAGTGGAATCAGAATGGAAATGAAAATGATAATGGAATGGAAAGGAAACAGTTTTGTTTGGTTTGACCACTGTAATCAAAGAAGTAATCAGAATTACAGTGTTTGGTTTACAGTTGTAATGGAATGAAAAACACTGTATATTAGAATTGAGATTTAGAGATATGAAGTTTAGGGTTATATTTGTGGGTTAAGGTTTAGAGTTAAAATTATTATTTTTCTAAATAAGGTTTTGGGTTTTAGGGTTCATGATTATATTTATGGGTTAAGGTTTAGGGTTTTGGGATTTGGGGTTTAGAATTTAGGGTTATATTTGTGGGTTAAGGTTTAAGGTTAAAATTATTATTTTTCTAAATAGGGTTTAGGGTTTAGGGTTATATTTGTGGGTTAAAGTTTATGATTAAAATTATTATTTTTCTAAATAGGGTTTAGGGTTGTATTTTTAGGTTCAGGTTTATGGTTAAAATTATTATTTTTCTAAATAAAGTTTTGTGATTTGAGATTTAGGGTTATATTTGGGGTTGAGATAAAATTGAAAAAAAATTGAGATGAGAATGAAATCATGATTCTTTCTCTTTTAGGAATCGTGATTCTTTCTCTTTTAGGAATCGATTTCATTATATTCTTACTTTTCAGTCCAACCAAATATAAAATTGAAAAAAATCAATTCTGATTTCATTTTATTCCAACCAACCAAATATGCGTCCTCATTATGGTTATAAAGATGCCTTTTATATTGGGATAAATGCCTTAAGAGTCACTTTTTATTGAGTAAAAATATTGTTTAGTCCTCTAACTTAAGAAAAGAACTCATTAATCATTTTACTTGTAAAAAAATAAGTCACATAAGAATGCATAATAGTATTAATAAATATTTTATTGATAAAAGTTTTAAGGGAAATAATTTTTTAATTTTACATAGTAAACAGTGAAACGACGGGGATACCATTGATAATTTTTTTAAATAAAATAATTTTAAAAATATTAAATATCTTTTTTTGGCACCTTTTTTCAAAAAAAAAAAGAAGAAGAAGAAACTAAACAACATCTTATCTAGTATAAATTTAAGAAATTAAATGACACATTTATACAAGTGAAGGGACCAAATTGGTTTTTTACCTCATTATATATCATACCTTGAATTGAGAGAAAAGCTCTTCAGCTCTCTATTTGTTTAAGTCATTAATGTATAGCTTATTTTTATTTATTAGAATTAGTAAATTATTAATACAAGACATTTATTAGAAATTAAATAATGATGTGAAATACAAGCTCTATTATATTGTAGTCCGAGAAAATTGACATCTAACTTTGAGGTAGAAGCTTTATTATCTTAGGTGGTCTCAATGTTGGAACTTAAAGCTACTGGCAGCAACTTTTAAGAGTAAGATATGGATAATGGGAGTATTCCCATGTGATGGTTTTGGAGAAGACCATTGCATGTTTTTCGGCTTAAAGTTGCTTTCGGTTTCAGTTTCATCATGATTCTGTAGCTTGTACCTGTATTTGTTGTTGCAAAAGTTCATGCACTTAGTTATATTTATGCATTATAAGTTTCTTATCTCGTTTTGCTATGCACCGTTGTAAGTCAAATAATAAATGCAGCAATTGTTTCGAAACTAACATTGAGTTACATAGATTAATAAAATGAAAATTACCCTAACAGGACGGGGAATGTACTTATGGGAAGACTTGATTTTCATTTATGTTGCGCTTTAGTTAGTACCAATGAATTCACAGATGTTATATTGTAGATTGTCTGGGAGAAAGAATAACTTCTCTATTTTTGTGTTTACTTTTTTATTCAGCATATTCCAAATGTCTTATTTATGTTTAATGGAAATTCCCTCTTACAATTACATTGAACTTTTTTCTTTTATGATTTTATTGGTTAGTTCGTTTTTCTCAATGTGGATATTTTGCCACAGTTCAGTTTCGAACTGGTTGCTCCTGGCTCAAGACTACACATAATACCTTTAGCGACATCCGAATCTCTTTTTGTGATACATGGAGTCCATAGTCATCTCATATCTGAAACAACCTAGTTGACATCATTTGAATATTTGATGGTATCTTCTTTTTAATTATAACCTTTATTTCTTTAGCAGTTGCTGTTTCATCCTGGATTCTATAATTTTTATTATTATACTCAAACCCCAAACTTTTAAAATGCTCAAGTGGGTTTCGTGCTGTTGAGTCACAGATATTCTATCCCCACAAAACTAGATATATTTCAATACTTCTATGTTGTGCCATAGTTCTTAAATGTACAGTTGGTGCTAGATTGAAATCCATTTTTATTTCGTATGAGATAATTAATGTTATTTTTAGCCTATGAATAACATGAATTATTTTTATGTTTGCAGTGACCTATCTGTGCAAGTGGCAAAGTGTCCTTAAAATTTTGTAGGAGCTTGACGTAATTTTACAAATTGTACAATTCATTTTCACTTTTGTCTGTAACTCAACTAGAAAAGGGAGTGAAAGAGGAGTTAGATTGTGATGAGCAAATTACAAAACAATTTTTTTTTTGTCTAAAATATTAATGAAGTGTAATGATGGACGATTATTCTTTGATACTTATTTGAGAATCATTTATAGGACACTTGTGGTGCTTGAGTAGGATAAAACACGTTGATAGCTATCTGATAATCCTAAAATGTTTTATTGTGCTTGTTTGATTGTACCTGCACCTTAAGGAAGAATGAAGGCTATACAATGTTACTGAAATAGACATTTCAATATTCATTTTTTTTTTAAAATGGACAGTATATATATTTTAATGCCAATTATATTGTTTTTTATTTATTTATTTATTTTTGAATGTTTTCTTATTATCTTGAGATGCTAATAATTGTCTTTTTCTTGTACTTGTATTTCACATTCAATAATGTTCATGTTTTCGTTTGGTTCAAATAATGGTAAATGGTCCCATTGACTTCAGTTTATGCAATTTATGTCATTGTTATCTTAAACATTTTATCCCACGAAAAATTGCATACTAGTGCACCAGAATCCTATACACTACCTGCACAAAAAAGTTGCACAAACTGTTCCGTAACACACATTGTGAAAATAGGAAAAACAAAGAAAAGAACACATTTAAATCTTAATTATAAAAATAACACATTTTATATATAATTCATACATTTTTATTATTTTTTAAAAAATATTGTATATTATTTTGCTTTAAAAGTCTTTCAATTAGATACCATTTAAATTAAATTTTAATTATTTAGATATATTTAATAACGTTAAATTGAAATTTATTAAAGGTTATAAAGATATTATTATTATTATAAGTTTTAAGGATATTAATTTTTATAACTTTTTAAAGTTATTTTTTTAATTTACCATAATCTCATTTTTGTGTATATAAAGTTGCAAAAACTTTTCCAGAATCACATGTGAAAATTATATCATATTTGAGTTTGAATAAGAAAGTTACGAAACCTATTCTGGTATCCCTCGTCATAAAAGTTACAAATATAACAAACACCCCATTTTTGGATATTTGTCGGCATACCCCCTCACATTATGGAAACTACTAAATTTATCGAGAATTCTTGAAATGCAAGAAAAATATAATTTAAGAAATTTTTATTTTCAAATCCTTTTTGAAATTTCTTTTTCAAAACCTAACACGATTGGGTGTAACTCAACTAATTTTACAATGGGACGAGGATATATATTCAGACTTTGCTCAAAGGAAAACACCATGCAATTTCTTTGTCAAAATCAAATCCATTTCGTTTTCTTCTCTCTAGTACATAAATGACTAAAAATAGTTTCTTTCGTATAATCGAAAATTTAAATTACTAATAAATTAAAAGTATTACAATCTTAACAATGCATAACTAGTAAAAGGTTTTGAACATGAACATCCATTCTAAACATATATAACTTGGTTGTGAATATTTCTCAAAGAATCAATATTTCATAACGTAAGCGTGGTTGAATACCTAATTTTTGAATCAAATATTTAAAAAATATTTTATTTCTATGAAAGTGAGACAAATAGTGTATTTTTTTGTTCACAATAATAACTGTTTTTACGAGAAACATTTTTTTAGATTAAAAAAACAACAAAATTGAAAAATTACAAAAAAATAAAATCATTAAAATTTATAATAATAAAATATAGAATCATAATAAAATTAAACGGGATCCAATTAGATGATATTCAACATTGAACGGATTTAGATAGTCATAGTTTAAATTAAACGACATCCAATTGGATATCGTTTAATATAAAATAATGTGCCAGATTTTTTTAAATAGAAAAAAATATATAAATTAGATATAAAAGGTGTTAGTTTTATAGGTATAAGTTATAAAGAAGTTATTTTTGTTGTTTTCCCAACAAAATTTTACAAGTTGTGTTGCTCTTAGTCTCTTTGGTTCAAATGAATTTTTTTTTTGGTTAATAGATCAAATGAAAATGATTACTATTTTGTTTTTAGTTCTTAATTCAACACAATTCATCAAATTAGCATCAGGGCGAGGCATAAAAAAGACAAAAAAAAAAACTGGATATAATTAAGGATTTATTCTTTTACTTTTAATTTGATGTCAAAGAATAAATAAATATTTTTCCTGATTAAGAATGTGATTTTGTTTTGAGCAGTTTATTCCTTTAATTCACTACTAGCATATATAAACATCAACATTTTGTTCTTTATATAATCCTCAAATCAGCTTCAATCTTACTTGCAATTCCTTGCAACTAGAGCCAAGATTAGTATTAATTTTCATAGTACTTTTTAACATTTCTTACTTGCACATTCCTATACTGTCAAGAACATGAATTTCAAAATTGCTATTTTGCTAATGATCATATCTTTGGTTTCTATACCAAGCTCATCAATTAGACTAAAAGCTTCAAGGTTTAAAACATTCAATGTGATTGACTATGGTGCTAGTGGAAATGGTCAAGTTGATGATTCTCAAGTATGTATCATTAATTTCCATGTCTATTTTATTTCCAATATAAAACAATATATAGTTTCTTGTGTTACATGAAACTTTTTAATTTTAATTTTCAATTGGCCTTTTTATAAGCAATTAATTTCCCAATATTAATTTTCACAAAACACTGTTTATATACAATATCTAATTGATCAAAAGGCATTCCTGAAAGCATGGGGAGATATATGCAAGGCAAGAAAAGGCACTCCAACACTTGTGATACCAAAGGGGAAAACATTCTTGTTAAAGCCTTTGAGTTTCAATGGTCCTTGCAAATCCAATATTGTAAATATTCAGGTAAAGCTTCAAACTTCAATGAACTTAATTTTTATTTTTGGCTCTTTTGGTTCATGAGACCTTTCCTTTTGAATTATTATTTTTTTTAATTTTATATCTCGAAAATTTGGATCTATAGACATTTTTTACTTGCCTAGATTCTATAGGCTTTTATGATTATTATATACTGTGTGTGTCAATTGTGTTGATGTTTCCAGTTTTCTAACCCAGATTCACATTTTTTGTTTATATTATAAATAATTAAAAAAAAAACTAGTTAACTTATTTTTTTATAATAGGAATAAAAATATCTTTACAAATATTAAAAAAAAAAATTAGACTAACCTATATCATTAATCCTACACTTTAATTAAATTCATAAGTAAGTTTCAAACATTTAAAACATATAATTTAATCCTTAAACTTTTAGAACTTTACGTATATGTCCTTAAATTTTTAAATATTAGTTTTCAAAATTTTAAAATTTCATAGGTCCCAAAATTTTGATTCACAAATATGTATTTTAGTAACTAAACTAAAACTTATTTATAAATTTTTAAAAGTTTAGGATTAAATTGTAAGACTTGAAAGTTTATCAACTTAAGTATTAAGTTTTAATTTTTTTGGATTAAATTGTAAGATTTAAAAGTTTATGAATCTATCTATAAAATTTTAAAAATTTAAGAATTTATGAAGTAATTAAACCTTAATTCTAATTATAATAATTCTTATTCCACCGTGTTCTTCTTTTGAATTATATTTCAAATTGCCACTCCTATTGCATACCATGAAGCCATTGCCTACTTTCTATAAAAGATTAATAAAAGATTAATTATTAACTATATATATATATATTGTTTTTTTGGTCAAAACCAATAAAAGATTAATTGATAACTATATATATAATATTTATACCTCGATTGCTAGATGCTATGAGCACTTCTAGTATTATATTTATACCCATGAAATATCAAAATGACACAAACGATTTGTTTAGTAGAATATTACTAAAAATTATTTATTTTCTATTTAAAATCACAAATTTAAATTAAATTATTAAAACTATTATATATATATATATATATATATATATATATATATATATATAAATAGATAGATGAATTCAGCTTCATCTAAATGAAGACATCTATCATCTAGTTATACTTTGTGATTGAAATTGTCTTTATATATCGAGTTATAGGTAATAATTTTATTCCAAATATGTTTTTATGATATTTAAATTAGCTATTTGTTTTCCCTTTTGTTAATTCGTATTACTTATTTGTTTCTTACTAGTAACATAAAGGTATGGTAATTAACAATACATAAAATAGGGTTTAGATACTAATTAAATTCTTTTTTATATTTATCATATATAGCTACAAGGGAATATAGTTGCACCAAATAGCATAAATTCATGGACAAAGAAGAATATTTGGATTGATTTTAACGATGTAAAAGGCCTTGTCCTCGACGGAGGTGGACAAATCGATGGTCGAGGTGCTATTTGGTGGAAAGCTTGTGGCTACACTATATTAGAAGTATTAATTGCACTATCTTCACTTTTTTTTTCTTTTTTTAATTTCAGAGAAATTTCTTGAGATTTTTTTAAACCTAAAAAAAATCATTAAAAAAATCAATTACAACACATAGGTTATTACCATATTACAATATATTACAAAAAAAAAAACAACTTTTCTTTTTTTACTAAAATCGTTACATGATAATTTTTACTTTTAGTGTTTCGTTATACCGTTTTCAAATCATAGATTCAAATTACATTGTTATTTAAAAAATAAAAACTAATAAATTTTGATCTTTTATATGAAATTTATTAAATAAAACTTGATATCATTTTATATATTTTATTTTCAGGATGATCCAAGCTGTCAAAGACCAACTGTAAGATAAAGTTATTTATTTTAAATAAGGGATATTATTATTTTATATATGTTTCTTTACCTGATTGTAAATTAATGCAGGCTCTTCATTTCAACAATTGTGATAGTCTCCAACTAAGCGACATCACACACATCAATAGCCCAAGAAATCATATTGGCATAGACAATTGCAATGGAGTTCATGTATCTAATCTCCACATAACTGCCCCAAAAGAAAGCCCTAATACAGATGGAATTGACATCTCTAGCTCAACCCATGTTTATATAGAAAACTCTATGATTGGAACCGGTAATTAATTTTATTAATTATGTTCAATTTTAACAAATTGATCATTTATGATTATTATATTTAATATGTTTTATTTTTTTATTTTTTGTGGAATTATAATTAGGTGATGATTGCATAGCAATCAATCATGGTTCATCTTTTATCAATATTATTGGCCTTTTCTGTGGACCTGGTCATGGCATTAGGTAATTTCTTCTATATTTAATTTCACACATGTTAATATTTATTCTTTATTCACCCTCTTACATTTAAATATTTATACCCAATTTTCTATAAGCAATTGGTTCTCAAATTTTCACTGAATTTATACATCTTCTTAAACTTTTAAAACGTACGATTTAATCGTCAAATTTTTAAAATTAAAATATACGTCTTAATTTTATTACTAAAATACATATTTACGAATAAAAAAATTTATGATTTATAGGTGAAGTTTTATAAATTTGATAATTAAATTTTATGATTTAAAAGTTTAGAATGTTAAAAAATTTGAAAATTTACTTGTAAATTAAATTAAAATTTGATGAATACTTTATTGTTTTCTAAAACACATATATATAATATAATATAACTATGTGTCAAGTGTTGGAAGTCTGGGAGCAAATGGAGCATATCAGACAGTGGAAGAAGTACATGTACAAAATTGCACGTTACATAACACCCAAAATGGAGTAAGAATTAAGACATGGCAGGTAAGTATCAAGTCTTGAGAAAAACCTATTTAATATTATATTTATGACATCCAAATCTCAGTTTTTAAATCATTTTCTTTTCATATGTATATATATATATATATATTATTAATCTTTATATACTAATTACTATTTATTTTTCTTTTATACATAAATACAATAATAGGGTGGATCAGGATTTGCGAGAAAAATAACTTTTGAGCATATTAGTCTTGAAGCATCCCAAAATCCCATCATTATTGATCAATATTATACCGAATTAGATGGTGCCCCAAACAAGGTATTAAAATATGTCAAATATATTTTATTAAAAGTTCCAAAGCTTAATATTATATTGGTTTATTTTTTTTAATTATATTTGTAATTCTTTGTTTTCTTTTCACAGCAGTTACAGAAAGCAGTTGCAATAAGCGAAGTAAGATACAGTGATGTGTATGGAACTTCTACAGATTTGAAAGCCATAAATTTGGATTGCAGTGAAAGCATAGGGTGTACTGATATTGAATTTGACAATATTAGTATAACTTCTGCTTATGCTTCTGGGAAAAGCACTTTTTCATACTGCAATAATGCACATGGAAAAGCTAGCTCTACACAACCTGCTGTGCCATGTTTGTTGCCTTGAGATATATAGGATTGTCAGGGATCTTAATTTTTGATTATGATACCCAAAGCATATATAATAAGAGTCTCCCACTTTATAATTATATAAAAGGTGAACTCTATTTAACCCTTCATTAATTTATAGTTATAATACCTTTTATTTTTAAATTTTTACACTTTAATCCACATACAAACTAAATATTCGAAAAGAAATATATAATTTGAATATTTTTTTTTTTTTTTGATAAACGTGTATAAGGGTGTAATTGTTACTTCAAAATATGTTTAGCTACAAGACTGCAACTTCAATCACCTGCCAAATTTTGCTCTAATTTTAATTATTTTCATATAACTAACAAATTAAGCAAATTAAACAAAGGGTTCCTAGAAATTGAACTTGTAAAATCAAACACAGAAAAATAATTAAATACGGCAAATGGTACTAATTAATCAACAGTCAAGACTCAGCTTCCTCCACAGAAGCTTCAATTCTAAGAAGAACAAAACCAACAGCAACACCAACAAGAACAAGACCATTCATTATAGCTGCAATCTTGAAAATCTCACCAATAGCATTACAAGTAGAAGAGAGTGCACCTCCACCAACACCTTTACCTTTTGATGTTGATCTCAATGAGTTCAAAATCTTTGCAAATGATTGTTCAGTACACAAAGGAATCCCCAAAGCGGATACATAATTGTTTTGGGCTTTAAGCCCAGCAAAAGAGTTCACCCCTGATATGTAATGGACATTATTTGTTGATATCTTCTTATTATTCCTAGTGGTGGCAATTGCTGTTGCTGTTGCTGATAGAGAGAATGTTGCTGAAGCTGTACTTGCCATTTATTGTTATGTTTTCTGTTCCATTTAGAAGAAAGAGAATTACAAACAGAATTTGAAAATGATTAATATAAAAGACCATAAATTAATATAGATAACCCTGTTTTTCAAGTGCAGTTTGTGGGGAGAATAAGGGTTTCTGATAAGAGGTAAAGAGGAAATTAGTGTTTGTGGGGGAGGAGGGATGCTATGGAATGGATAACTGGATAAGGTTTGGAAGCAAATTTTTGCTTCACAAGCATATTACATTACATGGCACAATTTGTTTTTCCCCCTTTTGAGGTAATATTGGGCAGCTTTTTATACTTTTTCATGTAAAAATAAAACTCATACTCTCGTAACATAGTAATTTTAATTTTTTTAATGCTTAACCAAATATTAGTTAAATATTAGATTTTAATTTCTCCTTCTTTTTTTTAATAAAATAATTAAGTAGTATTCTTACACTTTATTCTTTTTTTAATAGAATAATACAGTAATATTCTTACACTTTATTCAAATAGTATAAGTGATTTAATTCTTTCTATTTCATTTTATAATACAAGTTGTTATAATAAAAAGTAGAGGTGATAATTTTTGACGACTCGATAACATGGTATGAGATCGATCCGAACACGAAGTAATTTTACACGATATGACATAATTATTGTAAACTATTTGTTAAATGTGTTAGACACGACATTACATGATAACCTAAAATTAATCTTTTAAATTAATATTTTAATATTATTTTATCCATTAAATTTGACACAAACATAATTTCATCATATGAGAATAAATTTATTAAGTCATATTTAATTAAAATAATATATTTTGTTAAAATTTTTGAGTCAAAGACAAAATAACTTGACACGAGTTGACCCGAATTTGAAATAATACGACACGATAAAAATATGTTTATTAATGGGTTGATTCAAATGATTCATTTATCAAATGTATTGAAACGATTAATATAATTTATCACCCTTAATAAAAAGAGAGAATTACGAGAATTCTTGAATACGTGAAAAATTATTTATGAGATTTGTAGTTATGATACATTATGAAATTCAAGAACAACAAATATTAGAAAGTCATCGAGGGAAAAGCATGAATTCTTAATGACTTTCTAATGCTTGTTGTGCTTTGTTAATCATGTATTAATTTCATTATTGCTGTAAAACTGGTGCAACTATTTATACTAATATTGTAAGCCTTGTAGTCTAAGTAAGAGTCTAACTAACTGAATACAAAACTAAATACAATCATTATTTGAATTACATCATTCGAGCATCTTTCAACCTAACAAGCTTTCCACATTCTTCAATTAAACTATGAGCTGGCAAGATCACGTGATTACATCTGTTATTGGTTTATAATTGTTGATGCTTGTGGAAAGATTAGCTCTAGATGGACTAGCTTTAGGTTGTAAATTAGTAGTGTTGTTAGTAGCTAAGTCACTTGCACCTGCACCACAAGTAGATTGAGTAGGATGCATAACAATAGCATATAGAATTCAAAAGTACAATTTTAGAGACAAGAAAATAGTTTAGGGTTTCTATTATTCAAAATTTAAATAAAATACAAACAAAATAAATGTTTATATAGGTTTACAAGTAAAAGATTATAGTACTTCGATAAAATTAATAAAATAATCTAATTAATTTAAGAATATTTTAAATTAATAAAATATCCCCAATTTTGTATAACATGTGTTATTTGGTTGAAAATTTTCATATGCGAATTTATTAACCTGTGTTTAGATTAAAAAAATTAATTGAATTGAAATCTTACTCTTATTATTATTATTATTTTATTTTTTTTCTCACAAAAACTTTATCTTCGCTGAGAAATGTATTGCACAAAAATAATGGTATATACATGATAGTACAATTTAGTGTTTATTGGAGGTATTTCTTACGTCCTACCTGTTTTCTTTCTTTAATTACATAATTTTTCCGTTGCAATATTACAAAAAGGGGTATTTAAATCGTTGTATAAAGTCGGTTTTTTTTAAATCGACATATAATGAATTTAAAGTCGGTTCGGTGTAGAACCGACACTATCCACGTTGGACGTAGTGTCGGTTGAAGTGTAGAACCGACGCTATCCACGTACGTAACGTCGGTTGACGTGTAGAACCGACGTTACGTCCTATTTTTTAAATTAAAAAAAATTAATTAATTATTATTTTATTTGACTATTTAAAATTTAAGTTTGATAAAAATAGTATCATTTTCCTTTTTTTAGACAATTAGTTTTAAAAATTCTATAATTTTGTTTATTTGTTTGGATATTTAAATTTATATATGTACCTACAATATATATTTATTTAATTGTGTATATATTTTAATTAAATATTATTCTAAAGTAATTATTTTTTCTAACTATTTCTATATATGTATATATATATAGAGCTAGTCGAAATAAAATAATAATTGAAAAAAAAATTAATTAGGTGAATAACACCGATTCACATGAAGAACCGATGCTATCCCACGTAGATAGCATAGGTTCTTCACATGAACCGACGCTATTCACCTAATATATTTAAATTTGAGTCATTTTTTACGTAGAAATCATTTTCTTCCTCTCTCTCCTCCATTTTCTCTCATGCGCGCAACCTTCTTTCTAAATTTTTGGCTACCTCCGACCACCATTTACAACGTCGTTTTGTAAGTTATATTCTTCTTCTAATTATCTTTCAGATCTATTATTTTTTGAGCGAAATATTAAAAAAAATTATACCTATTTTCTGTAAAAATGTTTGATTTAGGTATGTTTTTTTATTTTGTTTGTTATGTTTGACTTATTTTATGTTGAAATAATATCTAAAATGTTGTGGGTTTGATGGATTATATATATTTATTGTGCGTGGATAATTTTTTTTATATATTATAAATAATTATATTTTATTAAGTAGAATTTTGCAGCTTATTATTCAGTTTGTTTTATATTATGTTGTATAAAATTTTTGAGTTATGTATGTTTTTTATTTTGCTTGTTATTATGTTTGACTTATTTTATGTGGAAATAAAATCTAAAATGTTGTGGGTTTACTGTATGTGGATAAATTTATTTATATATAAATAATTATATTAAGGAGTGAACCTAGGAAAATAATATGTTGTAAGAAATTATAGTGGTATAAAAGTTATACGTGCTATCTATTGACTCTTAAAAAAATTATAAATATATATGTATAAAACTCAATAATTTAAATAATATATATATATATATATATTAATGAAAATCAAATAAAAAATAAAAAATAAGTAGTATTATTATTTTTATTTATATATGTTACTTATGTGTTAAAATACTATATATGTTACTATAGTAGTCCCTATATATATACTTCTATAGAATGTTATATACGTATAATTAATATTACTTTTTAATTATGATATAGTAACATGTTTAGAAATTAGAATCAACCAAAGTGATTGGTTTTTATATATTCATGCTAACAAATTGCTTATTTTTTAATTTGTATAGAAATGGTTTTGTAAAATGATTAAAATGATAACTGTTTTGTATTATGTATGTTTTGATATATATTCTAATAATTAGGAAATTTATATATAATACTACATCTCGTCTCTATTTCCTACTTTCCTTACGAACTCATATTAGCACTTTATTAATCATTTATTTATAAATATGAATTTATTTAGAATGTCTGCTTGTTTGATGGATGTTTTACGTGCTCATGTATGTAGGGGAATATGAATTGTTATATGGATCAGCTATTTTTTTGTCTAGTTTTTTTGTCATAATGCTTGTGAAGGCCAATCAAGATTCTATGACAACCAAGCTTACTCGATCGCATCCAATTACACTTTGACGACATTATTTTATTTGTAATTTAAGTTAACTATATGTATTATATATATATACATTATTTGTTTTTGTAATAAATTTAATTATTGTGTAATTAAATATATTTAAATTTTTAATTATTTGTATTATTATTTATATTTTAGTTTTTTATGCTATATATATATATATTAAATAATACGAAAAATGAGAATAAAAGTAAAAAAAATCATAAATTGTACAGATAAAGTCGGTTCACGCGATGAACCGACTTTACATTTTAAGTTGCTCAATTTAAAGTCAGTTTAGCGAACCAACTTTAAATTTGTTTGAAGTCGGTTTTTAACCGACTTTAATGCTTATTTTTGTAGTAGTGTTGGGTATGAATTGATACTTTATTTTTAATAAAGATATAAATAAATATTATTATTTTTACTAGATATATCATAAGTCTTTTTTAAAAAAAATGATATAATTTAATCTAAAATGACCATAAAAAGATAAATTTGAACAAATTTTATCAAGATAAAATAATAATAAATAATTTTTTTTATTTTTTTTAAAATTGATAAACTTACTGTATTATTGTTAATTCTCAAATACATTCCATTTTATTTTTTAAAAAATATTTTTAACAAAAAGATTACTAGTATATCTCTCACCAAAATAAGTTACTAATATATATATATTAATTTATACTTTAATAAAAAATTAAACTTATTATATAAAAATTTTACCCAATTTTTTCCTCACATGCATTTTCAATATAAAAAAAAACAAAATTGTTCCTTTAGCCTTATAAATTTTTACATTTGAGTTCAATATTTAAATTCAATTTGAAGACATTGTTGGAATTAATTATTTACTTTTATTCTTCTCTCCTTCTAAAAAAACTTAAGAATAGTTATTTTACATCTAAACAAATAAAACAATTAAATATAAAAAATGAAATTGAGAAACCAATGGAATCGTGGTAATATAATTGTAAGTGTTAAAAGTATATAGAGATAAGAAGAAAAAATAATTTAATATTATAATTAGTTTGTCTTAGAATATACATAAAAAATCTTATTTATTGGGTTGTAACAAATGTAGTACAAGTATAATACAAGTGAAGTAATATAAGTGTAGTACAAGTGAAGTATAAGTGTAATACAATATCAAATATAACTTAACATCTCCTCTTAAACTCAAGGAGGAAGAGAAAAAACTTGAGTTTGGAAACTAAGTCTTGAAATCTGCCTAGTGGATTAGATTTGGTGAAGATGTTAGTTGTTTGATCTGTGTAAGATATTAATTTGAAACAAACAGTGTTTTGAAGAACATGTTGACGAACAAAATGACAATCAATCTCGATATGTTTTGTTCGTTCATGAAATACATTATTATGAACAGTTTGAATAGCACTTTGATTATCACAATATAGCATAGTTGTGGTTGACTAGAGAACACCCATATCAGCAAGTAGCTAGCGGAGTCAAAGAAGTTCTTGAGTGGTGTCAGCAAGAGCGTGATATTCAGCTCCAATGCTGGATTAGGAAGTAAGAGATTGTTTCTTGCTTTGCCAAGATATGAGAGAGTTTCTAAGAAAGAAACAATATCACGTGGTAGAGATTAGACTTGTTGGAGAAGTGAAGACCATGAAACATAATGCCCTTAATGTAATGAAGAATACAAAGAACCGTAGTATAATGGGTAGACTGTGGAATAGACATGAATTGACTAACCAGATGAGTAGCATAGTCGATGTCAAGACGAGTAACTATGAGATAAACAAGATTGCCAACTTGTTGTCTATATAATGTGGCATCTAAGAGAATAGTACCATCTAATGGAGTAAGTTTGACATTGGTTTCTAGAGGTGTTGATGCAGTCTTGCAATCAGTAAGGCTAGCTAGATTAAGAATATCGGAAGAGTACTTTGCTTGAGAGAGATAATATCCTTGAGAGAGATAATATCCTTGAGAATCAGATGAGATTTCCAGGCCCAAGAAGTAGTGAAGACGACCAAGGTTTTTCATTTCAAGTTGATGGCTCATAAACTGCTTGAGATCAATAATGCAAGTAGATTCATTCCTTATTATGATCATATCATCTACATAAAGGAGTAGAAGTGTAACACCAATTATGAAACGCAATAGCTTGCATCCTTTCAAGAAACTCTCCATTGCTTGTGCCCATGCTAGGTAGTTAGTATCATCAAGGGTGGTAGAGATTGGTTTAGGGACATTACTTCGGTCTATTTTAAAGGAATAATAGAGGAAATATAAAGGAATTGTATAAAGGAGTTTATATAGGTCAAAAATAACCTTAAAATAGAAAGAGGAGTCGAAAACAAGCCTGAAACTGGTGAAAAACCAGGTGGGATGGTGTTGAACCGGAGCTGTGAAGAGAAAAAAAATCTAATGAATTGAGTTTGGTGAACCAGATCGAATGAATCGAGTATGATGAACCTAGTCGGGCTTCAGCTAGAGTGTAGATCAGGCTTGGGTTACGGTGTAGAGTGGATTCAGATCGAGTTGGGCCTGAAAGTGGGATTTGGGAACATATTTTTTTGGTGGTGCGTGAAGGTACATGAGAGATTATTTTGATAGCTTTGGAATTTTTTAGATGAGACGAGTGTAATGATAGTATTTTGGCTTTTATTAGATTGATATAAGTGATAGTGGTTTACTGTGATGAAGAGATGCGAAATTTTGATATAAATTCTAGAAGTATATGAGAGACTCTGATATCATGTTAAGAGTATAAAAGATAAGAAAAAAATGATTTAATATTGTAATTGGTGTGTTTTAGTATGTACATAGAGGACCATATTTATAAAGTTATACAAATAAAATATAATGAAGTATAATATTTAATATATTACAATATTAGATATAATTTGAACAGTCAAAATTCACGCCTATTACGCGGTGACCAGGTTGTATCGTTTTCTTTTTTATTTATCGGAAAAAAAATTCATTATTATTTCCTTTATATAATTACTAAGATTTTCGATCTTTTTGCCTGTGCTCCATTCGAAATTGGAACTCGAGAAGTGTGTAAGAATCAATATGTGACTTCTTTTTTCTCGCTCTTTTTCTTTTCCCCTCCTTGCTTTTTTTTTTATTTTTTCATTTTTTCAATTTTTCAATTTTTCATTTTTCCGCTTTACACTTATTTATGTTTGCTATTTATTTTAAAATTTAATTATTTAAAGGAAACAAGGATATTGTCATAGTCGTATGATTTATTTAAATAGTTTTATTTTTAATCTTTTAAAGAAATATGCGTAAAACATATTATTTTATGTTATAAAAAAATTTATATATATCATACATAAAGAATTAAAAATAAAATTTTATCTATTAAAAAAATTACCCAATGCAATTAATCCAAGGATTTAACCACAGCTGTTTGATGTAATAAAAAAAAATACTTATTTGCAATCTGATTGTAAATACGGTTGCTAAAGAATTCAGAATTTTATCGCTTAAATATTAAAAAAATATTTCTATTTATTTCTAAATTATTACAAATTTCAAATTAATAATTAATAAAAAAAATAACGTAAGTCATTAACATCTTATCAAATTTTCTAGTCATATCATAAAAAGCAAAATCCTAAAAATTAAAATTCAAAGGAAAAAATTTACTATATATAGGTAATTATTTATAATTTCATATATATTAAACTAATCAGTTTTCGAAGTAGTTAAAATTTATTCTATATTACATAAAATTGTTTGAATTTTTTTTATATAAAGGTATACAAATTCACAAATAAATTTTTTTTATTAAATTTGTTAAGTCAATTAATTAGTGTTAATTAACGGGTAGAGTTATTGTTATATTCTATTTTATTATTTTCATAATAAATTTATTATTAAATTTAAAAATTATCAAGAATATTATTTTACCTTAATATACTAATTCTATGTTAATTAAAATTTATTAGAAATATTTTCAATAATTTTTAAAATTAACAATAAATATATTATGAAAACATCAATAACAACACTTTAATTAACGGTAGGTAACAAATTAACTGATATATAAGATGATATGAAATATTTAATTAATATTAATTAATTGATATGATATGATATATTTAATTAATATTAATTAAATATTATAACTTTTAATCACAATCTTTTTAAAATATAAATGGGATAAAAGTTCTGTTGTGAGAGTTTAATGCGCTGGCCTCGTAGATACGCCACTTAGAGTATTATTATTATTAACAAGTTTTTTTTAAAGAAAAAAAATGATTCTAAGAACTTGTTTCTAATGAATGAATATAAGGGGATTTTGATATAAATAAGATTTTGTGTTGTTTTCCTAAGAAAATAATGGACACACGAATTACGCAATGTTTTTAATTGATAGTAAAGACATAATTGCAATACAAACAGTGACATGTTTTTTAGCAAAATAATATTTACAACCTAAATTAAAGTTTAGGAACAGCACTTTTGCTCTTTTCTTTTCTTTTCTTTTCTTTTCTTTTTATTTTCCTTCCTAAACTAATAAGAAGAATGACATGTATGTATTTAAGCATCCTTTGAGACGTACCCTTCAACTGGCCAAGCACGTGATGACCCTTAGCCCGCAAAAGCAGAAAAAACACATCAAAAACCATTTTAGGAAAAGTAAATGAAAAGCAAAAGAAATAAAATAAAAGCATTATATCAAAAAATTAAAAGTGAGAATGAAAAAAGCAAAACAAATTCTTTAAATTCTGACTTATGGGAAGAATTCAAAAAGAGAAAACAAAGACACTCAGTGCAATACAAAAAAAAAAAAGGGGAAAAGTAGAGTCAATTATTTTAGAAAAAAATATATAAAAACTATTTCATTATGATATATAAAAGTGTTCATAGTAAAATCAAAAAACAAGTTAATATTTATTTATAAAATAAAATAAAAAGCTAAAAACCAACAACTGCTGTTACGAAGCTGTGCTAAATCAGCTAGTGGGAACTTTTCCCTTTATTTCCTCGTATTATAGGCAAACAAACAAAAGAATCTTGGTCGAATAAGCATAAAATAATAATAATAATAATAGAAGAGTTTCTTCTTTAGCTTCTTTGCCTCTGAAAATGGTAAAGACGCTGCCAAGTGCCAACTCTAAGACCTAATCTCGGGCCTTGGTTTACCTACCATTAAGTCATCACTTACCTAAAATTAATCTTTTCACCTCTTACTTTATGCTCAGTTTGGTCTTTATGAACTATATGCTATCAACTTGTAAGCTTATTATACGTCATATACTCAGGATAAACTGATTTTCTTTTATCTATGTTAGTCCTTAAAGAACTCACATTATTAAAAAATAAATAAAAAATCCAAACAATTGCGTAAACTGATTACACGATCTAACATATACGATACCACGACAAGAACATACAAAATCACCAGAATCAAAGATAATCATGACAAGAAAATACTAAACAACTTGAACCTGTAATCATCTCAATTTCAAGCAGAGAAAAAAACCCAATACTTGCATCACAAAAAAGGAAAAAGAGTTCATTCAAGACCATAAATGAGAAAAACAAGGATGCACATTAATGATCAAAATTCAAAGATATCTATTGAGAAAACACAAAGAAAAGCTTCTAATCAACCTCATATGTTTGATATCTCAAGCTATGACAGTATCAAACCACATCCAACTTCCAGACCGACATTCTCTTCTCTTGTACAAAACAAGCTAACTTAACTCATTGTCAAAATGGGAAACAAAACACATAAAACACCCCTAGTGATTTAAAATGCATAAAAGAACACGTGAATGAAGCAAGCAGATAGGTACAGAAAAGCTGAAAATAGCGTTCTCAGCATAAGAGCAGAACAGGGTGACAAGGTAACCAAAAAAAAAAAAAAATCAGCAATGAAGATGAATAAACTCAGTCCAGTGAAATAGCAAGTAAGCTGCATAATTTATTTACAACACTATTCATGACATATCCCTGAAGTGGCACTAAACGCCAGCAAAAGGTTCTTTAAGCCATCATCCTATGAAATCTAGATTCCACATTAACTAATCAAGATCACTACCTGAAAAGGACACGTGTTTCTTGATTGCAGTTTATACATATCAAAGATACCAGCTATTAGTTTCTAATCAATTTATTTTGGCTAACCATTTGTTGAAAAGGTTGGTTCCCAGGTGCAGCAGCATTATCAACCACTCGAAACATAGTAACTTTCAGCACAACATCTTTCATCTTGAGCAACTCAAATATACAAACATCTCCTTCCCCCAAATTATTATCCATGCAGAACTCATACCAGCCTTGGCTAAGTTTAGCTCTACCTCCTTTATATAGACATCGGACAGGCCATTGTCTTCCATCAGAAATCTGAATTTTAATGAATCCTGAAACTCCACATAAGTTCTTTTCAGCAAAGCAGGATGGTAGGTACTGCACATGTGAAAACAGATGCTGCAAGGTTAGACTAGTGATATGGTGGTATAATGCAGATTAGCAAAGCATAACACATCATATTGAACAGCTCACCATTATACATCCCCTGTATAGATATGATGGTCGTAGGACAACCCTGCAGAAAGGATTAAGAGGCTCAAATGTTTTGGCTGTATTAATAGCCCTTTCTCTTTCTTCAGCTGTCACTGTTCTCTTCCTTGCTGAAGCACTTTCATAAAATCTAAAGCGCATCTCTGATTCTTCATTTTTAGTGGAAGATGCCTGCTCATCTGCAAATTTATATATTTCACATGAAATGTTCCAATTCCTAGTGGAAAAAAATAAATAAATGAAAATTTAGGAGCTTACTGGGATCAACTTTCCGCTTCTTTCGCCCAGCTTTTTTTGACTGTTTTCCATCTTCTGACATAGGCAATTTAACGTCAATGGGCTTTTTAAGATCTGTAACACTAAACTGCACTCCTATATCTCGAGTAGATTGATTATCTGCTTGTAAATTACCTGCACTGCCAGGCCAAGTCAGGCAGTCCTTAAAATTGGATCCATTGAACAGATGCAGAGAAGGGTTGAAACTTTTGGCAGGTGTCAGATGGTCTGTCCGTTCACCAAAAAGCTTACTTTTTAAAGAATCGGGAGGTGATAAACCTAATGTTTCAACAGAGTCTTCATCTTCCATCTCTTCAAATATTTGATGCCGATTTCCATAAGTGGGTTCAGGATTAGGGAAAGAATTAGATTGATAGTTGATTTCGGAAGTGCTCACATTGAATATGTTGACACTGAAAGCTGAGTTCCCCTCATATCTGAATACTAACAAGTAACCAACACGTAAGGAATAATGTTCAGCAAATTGTTGCCAACCATCATGATACCAACATTTGTTGTCAGCCTTTTTTAACCCTATACGCCAAATATTACCATCAGGGACAGTGAGAGTAGCAAAGACAGAAAGCTCTTCTCTGAACCTTCGGACAAAATTTTCAGGGATTTTCTGCAATTACACAAACTAGTCAGGACTTACTATTTGAACTAAATGTCCACAGAACAAAATCACAGATGAAATCTTCTATTATGATGATGAATAGATCACTAAATAAACAACATTATTTGATATAACATAGATCATGCACCTTCAAAATATAAAGCATGAAACAACAGGAAAATCAAAAGGGATCCATAATAAAAGCTAATTTTGAACCAAATCTAAATTCAGCAGTTACTGCCTCATTGGTTACGGGTATATTAAATTACCAAATCCCTAGAAATTAAAAACTAAGACTGGAGGGACTTAACTTTGACTCCAACAATGCAGTAGCTTTTATACAGTGCTCTAATTTTTTTTATGCCATTCTTTGTTTTATAGGATCCAGATTCTAAAACTCGAAGTCTTTATCTTGTAACAAAATCCTCAAAATAATCTGTGAAACCAATGTTGCCTTAAGTTTGGGATATTACAAACCCTATAATTGCAGACGAAAGTATTAGTTATTAATTGAAAGGGACTGAGTTGCGGACGACTAAATAAGGAAAAAACCGGGAACAACTTAACAGACTTTTTTTTTTACTCAATTCTACAGTGGCAGAAGTACCTTATCATTAAATTGATCCAGACAACGTTGCACAATAAAACATGAAATTCACTGTAACGCAAACTCCAAGAAAAAACCACAAAATTGCAACAAAAATACTCTTTTTCAGATCATATTCTCAGAAATGAATAATACTACAAAGAAAACAAAAACAGATAGATTTAGACGTACCAACTGCTTCGCCTGGATGGTAGATGGCACAATCAGTCTGTGGAAAGATGGGCGCCGCATTCTTTTTCTTTTGTATCTATATGGGTTTTGAAGGGTAAGTGATGGTTTCTCAAATCTCTATTAGGGTTTTCGTGAAGACAAAAAATGAAGGAATAAAAAATTGAAATAGTAAGATAACTTATAAAGCTCTCAGCTTTTGCGGGCTGTAAGCAAGGTTGAAGATGAATGAATGAGTGGTGGAGGGTACGACTGTGAGTTACGGTGGGCTGAAGCTTAGCTTTCAGATCTATTTGAGTTTTGCCCTTCGCTGGTTTTGCGGAGTCAACATTGTTCTTTGTTTTTTTTTTTTTTAAACTAAGCATCTTTTTTAAAGGTATCAATCCAACCCCAACTCGACAACGAGTTGAATGTGAGTCATCTGAGTTGGCTTCTTTGACTCGGGATACTGTGCTGAAAACTAATAATTGAGTTATTGATAATTAATTAATATTTTTATTTCCCAAATCATACACGCTTACACAAATATGATAAATCTTTTCCTCTCTATCTCATACTATTATTTAATTTATTTCAATTTTGGTATTGTAAGGTTCACATTCTTTCATTCAATTACTGGTGGATTAAGTTTTAAGAATAATAATAATAATAATAGATAAATAAATTATCAATAAAATAATAATAAAATAATAATAATATTTTATTTTTATAAATTCAACATGATAAATTTACTTTAAATTTATACACTTTAATCACCTTATTTTTCTTTTTCAAACACACATGACAACTTCCTATTGTAAAGATTAAATCCTATTAAATTTAAGTTTTTTTTACACAAAAATTCAAATATTTTTGACAAAAATAATTAAATTATCTAAAAATGTAATAATAAAATGATTAAAATATACTAATTTTAAAATATATAATTAATGTATGTATTTTATAAAAATAAAATAACAAAAATTTCGTGCTATTTATATACTTAATATAGTTTTAAACTAATACTTTGTAACAAAAATAAATCATAATTATATTTTATTAATAATTATACTATTCATTCATCCCTAACATCACAGATGCTTTACGTGCTAAAATGAAATTCATAAAATTAAATTAAATTACTTTGACAAATAGATGAGTAGCACGTTATTTTTATTCATACGTGAAATAACTAGCAAGGATTTATATTGTTACTCATGTACATGGATGTAAAGTTACCTAATGATTTGATTGATTAAAATAAATTTGAATTTAACTCAGGTTAAATTTAAATCAGTTTATATAATTTGAAAAAATTAAATTGGGTTACAAACAACTCATGAGTTTAAAATTAAATTAAAAATTGTATGATTTTATTATACATATATTTAAGATTATAGATGATATTATAACTTGAAATTGTTAAAGTCAAAAATGTAATATTTATTATTTTTAATGATGATAAAATAAAATGTTCTTGATAGTGTTTTTTTTTGTTATTTATTAATTGGAATATTATTTATCTCATTTTTTATTATTTTATATAATGATATTTGGATTAATAAACTTATATCATTAATTTTTTTATTTATTAAAAAATATATAATTAATAATTTAATTTAAATCAATTTGTTTGAATTCGAATTTATATTTATTAATTCAAATTAAATTCAATTTGAATTAATATCTTATCGATTTAAATTATACTAATTTAAGTCGGATTAAATTACTTACGAATTGACACCCAAAATTGGAAAATAATATAAAATAATTTTTATTAAACCATTCATTTCATACAAAATAAATGGAATTTTTACACGTTTTAATAAAATTGCATTAATTATAATGGGTAAGGCAAGATTTCACGTAACCTTTCATGAGTTATGTCATAATATCACAGTGTTTCTAATATCAATTAATTAGGTTGAGGTTAAGCAAAGTATCACCAACAAACTTATTCCATTAATAATTCTTTTATTTAAAAAAATTAAATTAACAATTTCAAATATATTTATTTACTCCTCAACCAAAAAATTCATTTTTATATAAAAATGAGTAAAAACAAAAAGTATTATTGATTACGGGAGAAGAGAGTGAACATGTTGGAATGAATTCTCTCTTATTTTTAGTTTTTTTTATTTTATTTTTTATTCATTGAATAAATAAATCTATAAGAAAGTAATAAGATATACAAAAATATTATAAACCAGTAGGATATAGTGACGAAGATAAGAGAGGAGAGGAAATGTGAATATTCACTTATTTTCATTTATATTTTCAATTATTTATTTTATTTTGTTTAAATTTTTATTTCTTTAAATAAAGATAAATATAAAAATTTAAATATATGAAAAAATATGTTATTCATTACGCCGAAGTATATTAATCATTAATGATATTGTTTTATCTCTCTATCTAGTATTTTAAGTATTTTCAAAAATAAAATTATACTAATAGTTTAAAATATTAATTCATCGTATACTCTCTTAAAGCAATAGATAGATGCGAGAAGGTGAAAGTAAAGTTCTCTATTTTTACATATCAATCAAAATGTATTTTATTTATTTATTTAGAATAACATTTTAATTAATTGATTCAATTTCCATCATAATTAGTAATTTCACTTATTATATATATATATATATATATATATATGAATTAATTAAAAATACTTTTTTTTTCAAACTACTTTAAAACTTAAAAATTTTTTAGCTAAAAAGTTATTATACGCGTATAATATTATATAATAATAGATCAAAATATTTCTCCGATAACAATTTCTTTTTTTAATAAATATGTATATTATTATTATTTTCGTAATATATAATAAATATAATTATTAATTATATTTAATTTATATATTATTATAGTTTATTGAAACACAAATTTTCCATTATCAATTCATACAAATAATTTTTTAATATAACTGAATCTAAATATATGGTTTAAATATTTAATAATAAAACTGTTAATTATAAACGAGTTAAAAGAGAAAGATGTTAAAAATGATATTTTAAGATCAAATAAAGACGATTGATATAATTCAAACTTTTAATTAACGAGATGAATCTTAATTTTCAAACCATTTTACAAACCATTTAAAATTAAATTAAATTTAATGTTAACAATTAATTTATCTTCTTATGTACGTGTTTTTGTTTTTTTGTTTTTATCATATTCGTATTTTCTAATAATATTTTACATAACTTTATATAAAAAAGAAACTTATTATATCCATACCTATGTTTGTACAAATAATAACTAAGGTTTCCGTCAAATAAGATAATTCAATATTGTAAATCAAATAACAAGTAAAAGGGAGTACAACACGTAAATTGTAACATAATTTTACTATAAAGTTACAGTAATTTTTTGGTTAAATATAATAAGATAACTGATTTCATAAAAGTTTCAAATAAGTTCATAAAGTCAAATTTATATTTAGATCATGTGATTGTCACTGGCACATGTATTTTTCTCATATAATTTTAACATTTTGGAAAGGGTATGCAAAATTAAATGTTTAATATCAGACTCTAAAATAACTAAAACCAATCTCAAATCTGAAACACAGTGCAAACCAAAATAGCCCACAACACCACTGCCTGCGGCAACATCTTTGACACCATTTTATCCAAATTAAATCCCATCCCTTCCTAGAATGGTTAATCAGGAGGATAGATGGAAACCAATAGGTGAGAGGGGAAAACATTTTCTCTTGTTTTTATTTTATTTTCCTAATTTTGTTTGAATCAAGAAATTTAGATATTAAATAACTCTTCTGGCATTTTAGTATGTACAAATACAGAAGCAAAGAAAGAGAAAGCGTAGAGTTGAATATGAGTTACATACCAGTTCGTAGAAGAACCCCTTCAATATGTATCAGATTCAGATCCAGATCCACTACTAAAGGCAATATTTTCATATTCTGATGTACTATCATTTGTGGTTTCATCACCTTTTTTTAAGACAATCTTTGAAGTCATCTAAAACATCAGGCTCTATCAGTTTCCAGAACCAGTTTGAATTACTTCCCAGGAAACCTATCCAAGACACTTTTCCCTTTTGCTTCACTCTACAATCAAGAGACCTAGCTTTCAAGCTTTTGACAATCCTCTCAACACCTTACTGACTTCCTTTTAGTTTCAACAAGATATCTCCTGATGATGTCTTGTAGCCACCATACATATATACCAGTATGCAAGAGAGCGTGGTGAGAGCCAACGATGGATTAGCTTTGGAATCATAGGTCTTCCTTTTGGCCAAAACTGATCTGCATAAAAGCCAAAATAAGAATGTGATGCAGTAGAGAATGTGTCTGGCTTTATAATCCTCATTTGTCTTGTATGAAGGATGTAACCACTCATGGCATTGATTATATATGTGCCTCATGCGTGTTAGAACTGTCACTGAACTCAAAGCAGATCATGTGATTTTTCCTCTTCTCATCTGTTTGGATTTGTAAACCACCGATCAGCAAACCCACCAACGTCTCTTGTTCGTCCTTGCTGAGCTTGATGTTCAAGGGTTTTTTAACCTCTTTCTTGCTCAAGCTCAAAGCATACTCAATCTTTTCAAGTAAAAGTGGTTTGATATCATATTTCTTTTGACACATCAAATCATATACACACTCTGCCTTCTCATAGTCGCCAGATGATAGGTACCCACTCAATATAATGTTGAAAGACTGGGCATTAATCCCAACTGATTCATTACTCAGCATTTTATCAACAATATCCCCAGCGTTGTCAACAGTACCAGCGTTCACTAGAGAGTCCAAGAATATGTTGTAAACCGTACAGCTGGGCTTACATCTCTCAAGGCACTGGGAGAAGGCTAATTCAACTCTGTTATGTAAACTTAAATAAAGTACGTGTTCATCACACTAACATAAGCTGGCATAGAAGGGCCTCAAACCGCTGTTTATGAATTCGTCCATAAGGAATTCTGCAAGCTCAATTTCCTGAGCTTTACATAAAATCTCTATGACTTCATGATATGCTGTAACATTGTTTGAACCCAATTGCTCCTTCATATCTCGGAATATCTCTAAAGATTTCATATAATATCCAGCTTTTGCATACACTTCCATCATATAAACAGCAGCTTGAGATGGGAAACCACCAATCAAGACAGAATTTTAGACCACATACTTTCTACCTCCTGTTGAATATTGGCTCTAAAAATAACAAATTAGTGGCATAATTTAGGGAAATTAGTTGCCTAATTTGTGGCATGATTTGTGTCATGATTTAAGGAAAATAGTGGCATAATTTAAGGAAATTGGTGGCCTAATTTAAGGCTTAAATTATGGCACAATTTAGGAAAAATGAGTCTTTCTTCATCTATAAATAGGGAAGAGTTCATGCATTGAAGAACAAGGCAAAAATCAGAAAAATCGAGGAGAGAGTATAAAGCGAGCTCAAAGAGAAAATACTTTGTGAGTTTTGGAAACAACTTGAGAGATATTATTAGTGAGAAATTTGTATCGTATCTTTGTATATTTCTCTTTCGGTTTAAATAATATCTGTGACTCACGTGGACTGGTCAGTGCGACACGTAAATTCATATGTGTTCGTTTTATCGCTTTGATATATTCATATCTGCTATTTATTGCTTCCTTCACAATAAATTGGTATCGAGCCAAATATAGCAGTATTATATATCAAATCGAAGCTCGACGTCTGGTATAGCGGTGAAAGAATCGGCTCAAATCGGAGAGTCGGATCACCGCGGAAGCTTGGGATCCTGGCTTGCCAGTAGTCAACTTCATAGGGGTGTGATAAGTCCAGCTGGTCACTAGTGATATTTGGACCGAGTTGGTCTATTTTTCATCCGTTTTATTTGAGTTGGATCTATTCCTAGCTAATTGGACCATTCTAAATTCAACTACGGACTCGTTTTTCAAATAAGGTATAAAATTTGGAAAACTCTTGTTTTAAGTTGTAAGTGCAAAATTTACATTATCGGTTTGCTACTTATGGGCGATAAAGGAGAGATCGAAGAAGGTGAACAAGTTGACCGTAGAATTTATGGCAAACCAAGTTCTAGGCAGGAGGGTCGACGACACAAATAACTTTGGCATGTGCAATGTGAGTATTAGATCTATTGTTAGAGAAGGATCTAATATAGCCTTGGAACTAGGCAGGAGATTATTCAAATGAAGATTGGAATTATGTCAGCGAAATGACTTGTGGCACAATTGCTATGCTTAGGAAAAGATTAGAAGTACTTTGTCATGAAAGAGAATGTAGCCGTAATTACTGCGGAAGAAACTAGAGGACAAATACATGGCGAAAAGTATTGAGAACAGGACTACACTTGAAGAAGAAACTTTTAGTTTCGGTCTGAGAAAGGTACCACATGATTGAGCACTTAGATAATTTCAATAAAATTTTGGCCTATTTGCAAAATTTAGATGTTGAAATTATCGATGAAAATAAAGCTTTGTTGTTGTTGAATTCATTACGAGGAGCTATAAGCATTTAACCTGACCTGTTATATGGAAAGGATGAGGTTAAGTTCGTAGATGTTTCAAATGCTTTGGTAAATAACTTGAGTACTAGAAGAAGGATCAACATGATCACGAGACTCGATATTAGAAGCATTGACGGCGACGGAGGTAGGACTAACAACAAAAAAATCTAGCGGATCAAATAATAGGGAGAAATCTAGATCAAAATCCGGAGGAGAGTCATCCGAGAAGATGTCTACGAAGGAGCGAGTGTGCCCTATTGTCACCGCGAAAAGGGCCTTTGGAAGAAGAAAGATTGTCCAAACAAGGACAAGTCGAATGCAAATGTTACACGAAGGCGATGAAGATGAAGAATCGGCCTTTTCGGTTTCATCATCAAAAACCTTGCTCGGATAAGTGGATCATGATTCTGGATGTTCTTGTCGTATGTGTCCAACAGACATTGGTTTTCGAGTTTTGAAGAGCTCGATGGAGGAGTTGTGCTTATGGGCAACGGTAATTCTGTCGGACAAAGGGATCGAACAATACAACTAAAGATGCACGATGGTACAATTAGACGACTTACAAATGTAAAGGTATATTTACGACCTAAAGAAAAACCTTATTTCTTTAGGTGTTCTAGAATTCTAATGGTTCTGAAGGTAACATTGGAAAATGGAGTCTTGAAAGTTGTACGAGGTGCATTTGTAGCAAATGAAGGGGTACTCGGAAGGCGAACTTGTATTTCTTAGATGGGTGTACGGTTACGGGGAAGGCGGTTGTCTCAAGTAGTTACGAAGAAAGAAAAGGCAAATGATTCTTTGCTTTGCACATGTACGTACGGCTTAGGGCGTATCGGTGAAAAGGCTTTGCAAAAGCAATGAAGCAAGGTCTTTTGAAAGGTGCCAAGGCTTGGAAAGTTTGATTTACTGCGAGCATTGTGTAATGGGAAAACAAACGAGAGTCAAGTTCGGCCTTGCCATTCATCGTACTAAGGGATCTCTTGATTATATTCAAACGGATGTTTGGGGACCTTCCAAGAATGATTCATTTGGAGGTAAAACGTTGGTTTGTGACTTTTATTGATGATTTCTCACAGATGTACGGATATACTGCAACATGAGTCACGAAGATGAAGTTACGGATATCTTTCTTAAATGGAAGAAAATGATCGAGACTCGAATGACGGGCGGGAAAGATTAAAAGGCTCGGATCGATAATGGTGGCGAGTATAAATCGGATCCTTTCTTTAAAGTTTGTCAAGATGAAGGGATAATCGGACATTTTTAGTTCCTCGCACACCCTGACAGAATGGAGTTGCGGAACGAATGAATCGTACTTTGGTTGAGAAAGTTCGATGTATGCTATCTCATTCAAATTGAGCAAGGCATTTTGAGGGTGAGGCTTTGTCGTATACGGCTTCATTATAGTCGACAGACTTCCTGCGGCTTGCATTAGATGGAAAAACTCTAAAGAGGTATAGTGGACAACTGCGATTATGATTCATTGCGAATATTTGGATGTCCTGCGTATTTTCATGTTAGTGAATCCAAATTGGATTAAAGCAAAGTTTAAGCTATTTTCTTGGGCTTTAAGGAAGGAGTTAAAGGATTTCGACTTTGGTGTGGTGAATCCAAGAGGATCGTCTTAAGCCGAGATGTTACATTCGACGAGTCATATCTTTGAGACAAACAAATTCGAGAGAAAGAGAATGAAAGTCCAAATACTCTTTCTAAGGTGATGCTTGAGACTTCGGAAGATCGAGAAAAGATTGCACCAATTACCGATCGTGGTAAAGATGAAATTGATGATCGAAGAGATCTCGGTTGAGGTGGAGGTTCTCTCACCATCACCACCGATTAATCGGCGAGAATCTATTGCCGCTACTCGACCGAGAAGGGAGATTAGGAAGCCTACCAGATACACAGACATGGTAGCATTCGCACTTCCAGTAATTGATGATGATGTCCCATGCACTTATAGAGAAGCCGTGCAAAGAGTTGATAGTATGAAGTGGAAAATGGCAATGGATGAAGAGATGAAGTCTCTACATCATAATCAGACTTGGGATTTGGTTCAACTTCTCAAAGGAAAGAAAACTATTGGTTGCAAATGGGTCTATGCCAAGAAGGAAGGTGCTCTTGGTAAAGACAACATCAGATACAAAGCCAGACTAGTAGCAAAAGGCTATGCTCAGAAAGAAGGAATAGACTACAATAAGGTATTCTCACCTGTTGTTAAGCATTCATCTATTCGGATACTATTGGCTTTGGTAGCACAGTTTGATCTCGAGTTAGCACAACTCGATGTCAAAACAGCTTTTCTCCATGGTACTTTGAACGAAGAAATCTATATGTCTCAACCGGATGGTTTCAAAATTCCAGGACGAGAGAATTGGGCTTGCAAGCTGAGCAAGTCAATTTACGGTTTGAAGCATTCACCTCGACAATGGTACAAGCGCTTTGATAGCTTCATCAGAGAGCAAAAGTACACACGTAGTCAGTTTGATCATTGTGTATACTTTCGGAAACTCCAAGACGGTACCTTCATTTATTTGCTCTTATATGTTGATGATATGTTGATTGCATCTAAGAAGCGAGTGGAGATCGGCAGTTGAAGGTTACATTGAGTTGAAATTTGAAATGAAAGATCTTGGAGATAAGAAAATTCTTGGGATGGAAATCACAAGAGAGATAGAGTTAAATCTGATCTGTTTGACACGACTTCGATGTCGAAGAAAGTACTACAAAGGTTTGACATTGATGAACTTGGTTCTTTGCCAAACAAATGGCACTCTGGCTGTCGCAAAAAACCTCCACGTTCTTCTGAACAATACCCAAATCCTTACTCAACCCGAGAAGCCATATAGCTTCTTTGAATGCTTCTGTTACAGCCATATACTCTGCCTCTGTAGTAGACAAAACTACAGTTGACTGCAATGTTGATCTCCAATAAACTGGTCCTCCTGTCATTGTGAACACATAACCAGTCATAATCATCAGCCCGACTCGTAAGACAACAACCTGAACCATAAGGCGAGGCTTCTTAAATGACTTACCTGACGACGTGCTCGCAACGCACCATAGAGGAGATCGGTCCAAGGGACCACGCTGTCTACAAGGTCAACCATCAGGTCGAGCTTTAGCCATAAAATGTGGTACTATTTATTATTTATTTGTATCCTTTTGACATCTATATATGTGTATACTATGTAATCAACGCATATATATATATATATATATATAATGTTTTATAAATGGATGTTCTTCTTAAAGAATCCACGCATTCTATTAATTGTTATGATTTCTCTTAGTTTTTCTCATATCTCATATCAAAGAATAAGAAGTTTCAAAATCAAAATGCTCAGGTTTCTCATAGCCAAAGTCTCCTCGTCCTCCTGGGCTTCACAGGTTTCCCTCTAAAGGTGTTCGACGAAAGTAGGAGAGAAGGAAACCCCGGCCAATTGTAGGGCTTTAGTGGGAAACAGAAGCGAAGCGCAAATGGGTTTAATAAAACGGGGGAGGCGATTAGGTTGGCTGCGGTGAGAGAATGAGAGAGTGGGAGAGCAGAGAAGGGAGAGAGAAGACCGCATGGGACCAAAGGCGAGGAGTAGGGAGATGCTAGCTTTGGGGTTTGAGGAACAACAAAAGTGGGTTGAAAGAACAGAAACAAGGGACGAGTACTCAACACCTTGAGCTCTCCCATGAAGCGTTTCTTGGCCCCAAATACAGATAAAGGTGCCGCCTTTTTCAAAATTGTTGAACTAGACTACGCCGATTGGGGAGATGAAAAACAAAGAACATTATCAACCGATGTGAAGAGAAGATACATTAAGCCCACTCCTCTTTTAATTCCCAATACTCACGAGCACCGTTGGATAATCATTGATTAACCTTTTGGTTTTTTTCAGAGGAACTTGAATTTGCCACTATCAACAGGCTTGCTCTTATATTTGATAACAGTAATTTATATATATATCAACAGGCTTACATATATAATATATATATATATATATATATGTAAAAGCTTCCTTCCCAACCAACCACTTCTATCTTCGTTTCACACCAGTTACTTTCAGTATGTTCCCGTCCAATCACTTCAACTCGCTTACTATTATTAATATTTAATTTAATAGTAAATTTATTAATCTTTTTTATATTATCAATAAATTTGAGAAAAATATTATAAATTATTTTTGATATATTTATAAAATTATCTTAATATTTATATTTGTATTTCTGTTTAATTATTAATGGATTTTTTTATGGTGTTGTTATCGATGGAGTAGATTTTTCACATAGAAAAATTAAATCATTTAAATAATGATATATTATTTATTTTCTTACTGTTTATTATTTTAAAAATACTCATAATTATATATTTATACAAATAAAATTGAATCCGATATTTATTTTTAAAAATACTAATTTATAACAATTATATTTTTAATTACGATTTCTACTTTCTTAGATATATTTAGAATTTGTCAGATATATTTAGAATTTGGTTCAGAGTGGTTTTTATTAAAATTCTATTTATTTGAACTTTTTAGTTGGAAAATTTTTATATATTAGAAAGTTAAAAAGTTAAATATGTCTAATATTTAATTATTTGGTAATTTATTATTTTATAGTTTTTTATAATTAATTATTTTTACTATTAAAATGGGTTCAAACTTTGAATTTATCAAACATTTTCATTAACCCTCATCCATGGCTAGCAGCATCAGAATTAAATTTTACAAAAGGCATCCGGTGGAGGATTCCATCTAACAATCTCCTTTTGAATCTGATCTATGACACCATTTTTAAACATTCACATCACAGTATTCATTTGCCATAGCAAACGCACGAGCAACAATCCTAATAGGATCAGACACTTGTTTACCAAATATATACTTGCTCCTTCCCAACCAGCTTGACCAAAGCATGAAACAAAACCTCGTAGCAGCCAAAACATCCCCATCAAAGTGCTTTTGCAATTCAGAAACAATGTACTACAACCAAACATAAGCAAAGGGATATGATTTCCGTCGCTTTTTTTTTTCTCTCTTTCTATTGTGTTTATGGATTGCGATTTTTAGAGAAAGTTAGTTTTATATATTTTTATGAAATTTTAAAGAATATATTTCTGATTATGACAAAAGTAAAGTCGTGTGAATTCATTTTATATCATGAATTTTATGTAGAAAAGTTGTTTAAAGGAAATTGTGAGAATGTTGGATGGAAATTAAAAAAAAAAAAACTTAGAAATGCATTAAAATATTTGGGGTGAGACAAAAATCGGAGGAGATTTATTATATATATTTTTTTAACTCAAAAGTCATCAAAGTTCATAAAATTTAAGAATTTTAAAATCTAATAAAATTAATAATTTTACTTAAATTTTTATAGTATTTAAAAATTATAATTGAATTTCCGTATATTTTAAAGTTTTACTAATTCATTAAAAATCTCCGCTTTTAAGTTATTACTATTCCATTTCAAATAATTTCTATATTATACAGTTTGACCCTTATTTATTTTTTTAATTTTTATTATAATCTTTATAATTTGATCATTCACTTTTTAATTTTCACAATAACCATAATAAAAAATTTAAGACGAATTTATAATTAAACTTCAAAAATAATGAAGCGTAGAAAATATAAGAAAAAAAATTGACAATTAATTGTGTGAAAATTTGTTCCTTCTTTTCTTGAAACTTTTATTAATTTGTAAGCTGAAAATATTGAATCTCGCTATAACAAAGTTTTAATACGGAATTTGTAGGACTTTACCCCGAGGGGAGCCCTTCCAGAAATTCTCGAAGGCCAAGGGCGAACCCAGGCCTAAGAGGGGGTTTGGAAATAGTTTTCAACCAGCAATAGACGCGCCTCGGTTAGAACCTCATGAGCTGCGTCATTGCCCCAAGCGCAAAGATGTCTTACTCCATGTACCACCGCGTGTTTTATGGTAGCTATTGCTGACGAACATCAAGTACGAGAACGATGTGGGACTGTGGACTCATTCATCTCTTCTACCTAATTTATAATTGTTGCTTCATTTATATCTCAATAAAATCTATACAGATCAGTCATTCAGTTGTTAAAGTAAAGGATTTGCATGGATCACACTCGAGATTATAAGAATTAGAATGAATCAACCAAACAATTTCTCACATAGATAGATAACACTTTACACAAAACTACGCACAAGTGTTGTTGGGGTTTCATCTTCAAAATATTTATCATTAATGGCCAAAAGATCACCAAAATAGGTCTCCCCATAATAGCACTTTACAAAGGAGTTCTACATAACTTATCCAGATCTTTAACTTCGGGAAGATGGGATTGGTCAAATAGAAATACAAAAAAGAGATCTAAACTCTTTAAAGAAACACAATGGCAGCTGTGTATGAAAAACCTTAAGGATCCCAATTTCACGGTATATTGTTTAACATTCCACATTCATTTTCTGGTTCCTCTTTGTAAAAGGCGTACCTGAAATTTTTCTTTCCCATTAAGTTAAAATGTGCAAGCATCACCCGGTTTTATTTTGTTAGCATTCCTAAAGGCAGACCAGCCTCCAGATATAAACCGAATCCCGCTGCTATTGGAAATAACATTAAAGGTCCATTCTTTTCCTTTCAAATTCCTCAGTACAATCTTATTTCTTACCTGGAAGATGTACCTTTGAAATGGAAACAGGGATTGGCTGAAACAGCAAAAATGTCCTATAATGAACTATAAATATACTTATGAAAAAAAAAACAAGGAATAACTCTCGAGAAAAGAGTTCTTAAATTTGTCTTATTTCTTTCATGTTTTCATTATAATTTTTTCATATTTTCATTACAATTGTATAGTTATATATAAATAGATTGATTACTTCAATTACTTATTAAATTAAAGAGTCTTTGTTTTACTCATTGAATTAAGAACTCTTTGTTTTACTCATTAAATTAAGAACTCTTTGTTTTACTCATTGAATTAAGGACTATCATCTAATACTCCCTATCAAGCTAGATCAAGAAGGTTTATGAATCCAAGCTTGGAGAGAAGTCGTTGAACCTGATGAGACGCCAAGGGCTTAGTGAAGATGTCGGCCAATTAGTCGAAGCTTCTTGTATAATGTGTCTGAATCACCTACGATTGAAGGGTTAGTTTCATAAAATCGAACATCTTTGGACATAATTAATCTCTTAAGTTGGGGATCGTAACACTTATATTTTTTTTATGTAAATGAATAACCAAGAAAAATATATTTAACAACTCTAGGATCCAATTCATCTCGGTGATGGTATTGAATGTGTACAAAACATATGCAACCAAAGACTCTAAGGTGTGAGAGGTTAATTTTTCTTCCTTTCATGATCTCTAGGGGAGACTTAAAATCTAAGACTCGATTGGGTAATCTATTGATGATATAAGCAGCTGCCATAACCCCTTTGGACCAGAATCTCTTTGGTACATTCATTTGTAGCATTAGTGCTCTAGTTTTTTCAAGTAAGTTACGATTTTTGCGTTCGACTACACCATTTTGTTAAGGTATGCCAACACAACTTGTTTGATGCATAATGCCATGAATGCTCAAATATTGTTTCATGATATGGACATGTATTCAGTGTCATTGTCAGACCTTAAGGTTTGAATTTTAGAAGAGAAGTGATTTTTAACAAGGTTATGAAAGTCCTTAAATACTTTCATAACTTCATTCTTAGATTTTAGAAGATATAACCATGTGACTCAAGAGAAATCATCAATAAAAATCACAAAATAATTATAACCATCAAAAAATTCACTAATTGGTCCTCATACATCTGAATGAACTAGTTCAAAACACTTAATAGCCTTGAACAAGGAAGAACTAAAAGGCAATCTAATGGCCTTAGACAAGTGGTAAGTTTCACATGAAATTGTATCATTCCTTAAGTTTGAAAATAAAGTTGACAAAATGGGTGGAAAATAGTGAGCTAAACATTGATGCCATAATTGATTATCTTGGATGGGGTTAAATGTTGTGTGTTTTGCAATACACATAAAATCATGCAAGTATACACGGTCACAAGTAATAAAGATTTGTAAGTAGAGTATCGTTCCCACGAGGATTTGTTACTATAGTTTGTTGAGTACTAAAATTGTATCTCTCTGATTTTATCCAAAACAATCGTTGATATGGAAAAATTTAAGAAAAATGTTTAATAAGAAAATAAAAGAAATCTAGGATTGCAATTTTCACCAAATTATTCCACTCAAATCGTGTTATTTTCTTTTGATTTATATTTTTTTAGTACATTTAATTTGTCAACCGAAAACTTCTATTTTTATCCATACATCTCTTTGACTCGGTATATGAACACTGTACCGTTAAATTAATTCACTATATTTCTATGAAATTAAATTCACCAAGATTAATTCGTTAAGTTTTCCAAAGGCCGCGCATTACAATTAGGGTATATTCGTATCGCCGTAAATACGTGTACATGTCATTATTCACGGCAATCTGGCGAAAATGTCTTTCGAAGTTTATTTATGTGCCACGGATCGTTTGATAACGATTCGTAAATAACCAAAAAGCATTAAGCACAAAATAGAGCGAGCAAATCGAGCGTCTTATAAATACATCAAAAATAATTAAAATCAAGCAATATATTTGAATCAAATTTAACCTAGAAAAATTAAATTACTTACATAAATTTAAAATTAAAATTACAACAGAGATCTTGAGAAAAATTAGAAGAACAAGAAGGAAAATTAAAACATCACATAGAACAAATATTTGGCACACGCAGAACACAACAAAAGCCAAAAAATGGCTTCTGCGTGTTCTGCAGTCTAAAACCGAACAACACAAAAATTCTACACCAAAAAAAACTTTTTTAAAACTAAAAACTATCTCCTATTTATAGCTAAAAAATACATAAAAAAATACATTTCTTTTTTCTTTTAAACGCGTACGAAATTTGTATCGAAAATAGAATCGACGCGTATCGATATTCGATATAATATTATTTTAATTCTGCGTAAAGCAATTTTGCCGTTACGATTTTTTGAAATTCAAGTGCGTATGCCATGTCGGCGTACGATTCGGCTGCGAGGATTTAATGCGCGCACGTGGTAGAATTTCATTGGGCTGCGGGGAAACGGGCGTGCGAAGGATTGTCGCACGGGGAGACAATGACTGAAGCGTGGGCGTAATCCTGGCTACCGCGCTCGTGATAACATGCCACGTGTCGAATATGATTTAGCCCAAATATTAGTGGGACACGTCGCGGTTCTTGTATGCAAAAGCGGGGATGAGCAGCTGCTTCCATGTAGCGTCCACGCCCCACGATTGTTACGTGAGCGGTTCGGTCTTGGCGACAACTTGGTTCCAGCGGCACCAATCTGGGCCAGATTCGAGAGATCAACGGTCGACGATCGCCTTTCGGGGAATTTCTGCCGGCGTGTGGGTCCCATTTCTGCGCACGCCTCGCGGCAGTGGGCCCATTTCGTCTTGCCGAGTCGCGTAAAAGAATCTCTGTAGCGCGATTTGGTTGGGCTTGACGTACGAATGACGCATCTTAGCGGAGTTTATTTTACGATCAGACGGTCGCGTTGCGTGCTCGAATAATATACGTCTGTGAAATTTAAAACTTCCATTAATTGTATTTTGACCCTTAAATTTAATCAAATTACATTTTGTACTTTCTTAAATTACAGGTTAAGCCGCACTGCTAATTTTAAATTATATTTTTAAACTTTTAATAATTATAATTAAGCCCAAATTTAATTTAAATTATATTTTTGATTTTATAAATTGTAATTAAGAAACTATATTATCTGAAATAAAATTTGTGGACAGAAGAATATGAAATTAAGTACATTTTCGGTACAAATTATTTAATTTTATTAAAAATGTATTTTTAGCACATAAAAGAAAAATATTAATTTATTTAACAAAAATTAACTAAATATTAAAAGAACATAGCAATTATAATTACTAAAATTGATGAAAATAACTATATAAAATACAGTTATCATTAAACTTGGCTTGAAAACCTCTGGGATTGCTATTGGATATGTAATAGAGACCATCTAAGTAAAACCCTTCACCAATCATTTTTTTTGTGACACAATCCTGAAAAATGACATTGTGAGGAGAAAAAATGGCTAAGTAATTCAAAGTATTTGTGATTTTTGCTATAGACAGAAGGTACATATAAAACTACCTACTCAATTTCATTTGACATTAATTTTATTTTTTCTTTTCCTAAAACCTTCACATTCTCACCATTTGCAATTGAAACTTGAAAAATATTTGCTATTTTTTCAAATTTATGAGACTTTGACATATGGTTGATCATATGATCTGTGAATCTACAACCTAAAAATCATGCAACATATTTATTTTAAGAGCAGTTTTAAAGGCTTTTATGATACCTTGCATATCCTCTTGTGGTATGAGTTTCGTATCTACCAAGAAACGCGCAAATTTGCCTAGTAATGTCGTCGAGTTTCCTTCTTCTATATTGTCCATACGGTCAATTCTAGCTCCTCATGTCTTGCCTTGAAGATACAATATAAACTCATTAATGAGTTCAGCTGGATTCGCTGTGAAGTTCTTGAATGGATCATACCCATTAGAGGTAGAGTTAGAAACATGATTTGCACGGTGTGCAATACGATTCACTTTCTGTAAACCCTTGTCCTTCACAAAATCAGGCTTTAATTTTGGATGTAAAAACTAGCATGTGTTCTCAACATGGTCTGTATAGTTGCAGTGTTGACACTTCAAGTTTGGATGCTTCCCTTTGTACTTTCTCTCATTGGTTAGATAGGTTTTGCCTCAGGTACAGTAGCCATTGTACCCATGTTCATAACTTTCCTCCTTACTTCTTCATGTTGAATTGTTGCACATACACTGGTGAAGGAAGGAAGTTCAATATTCATGAGTATATGGCATCGTAGATCTTCATATGTTGAATCGAGACTGGACAGAAGTTGAAATATTTTATCTTCTTTTACTTTCTTTCGTAGTAAAGCTACATCGATTGTATAAGGACGATATATTTCCAACTCATTCCATATGCTTTTCATGCTCCCTAAGAGTTTTACAAAAGGTTTGTCATCTTGTTGTAGATCAGAGATGTCCTTCTTTAATTGAAAAACTCATGCATCATTGTTTTTATAGCCATACATTTCCTTGACCGTCTCCCATAATTGGTATATGGATTCAGAATAACTGAATATTTCAGCTATGTTCCATGGAATTTAGGAACCATGACATAACCAATTGATCCTTGTTAAGCCAGGATTCATAGGTTGGTAAGGAAACATCAGGTACTTTGATGCTTCCATTTATGAATCCCAATTTGGACCTTCCACCTATAACCAGAGACACTACTCTCGACGAAGGCAAGTAATTAAACTCATTCAACAAGACTGAGCTTAATCTTTGATTTAGGTTGACATCCACTTTATGCATATTCATGAAGGAAAGCACTGGTGAATTTTCAACTTCTGATCTTAATGGTTTGTCTTCAGCCATTTTGAAGATTGAAGACGCTCAGATAGCAATAAAGCATAAATAAGTTAATTTTCCTGTTTTGATACCATGTTATAAAAATAAGAAATAACTCTCCACAAAAAAACTCTCAAGTTTGTATTATTTCTTTTATGTTTTCATTACAATTTTTTCATATTTTCATTACAATTGTATAGCTATATATAAAGAGATTGACTCATTGAATTACTCATTAAATTAAAGATTCATTGTTTTGTTCCTTCAATTAAGGATTCCTTATTTTACTCCTTCAATTAAAGAATATCATTCAATAATACTAAATAATAAAAGGATGATATAAAAAATAGGAATATTTAAGCTCGTTAATTAAAATAGCACGTAATAATGTTCTTGAAAATATCAAGTTTTTTGTCCGCAATACTTTTGTTTTTCTACGTATTAAAGTAAAACTAATATTAACCTATGTAAAAAAGGTGTAAAAGTAATGCAGGTACGTAAAAATAAATGGCATTTGAGAGAGAGAGAGAGATCAAATGTTTGAAATGTTTAGAAGCTGAAGCAAAAAGGATAATGATTAATTAGCCTAATAACATCCGTTTTTTTTACTGCATGAATTTGATAAGGCTAATGGGATTAATAGCCATTATTGACCGTATGTGCAGGGTAGAAGCCAAAAGGCTATATGAGTGCTATGTATATATCTATACACATTCATGTAAGAGAGGTGTACGGCAAAAGAGATTATGGTGTGTGTACGTGATTTTGTTGCAAAAATTAAAATAGAGAAAATGATTTGGTGTATTTGAGTTTCTTCTATTTATTATATTTTGTGTGTAAGTATTATAGGATATATTGGGATTTTAGATTTGAGTACTATTTTTAATTCTTAGGATATCAGGTGTATAAGTTTGTTGGTAAAATACATTGTATTCAAGAATTAATATTGATTAAATATATAAGATTTTTGTGTATGGATAAGGTAATTGGTCAAACAACTTTAAATTCTTGTGTTCTTGTTTGTTTGATTTATTTTTGCACTTTTTCTGTACCTAATAAGTGGTATCAGAACCAAAGGTTAGAGGTCTTGAATTGGAAAACATGACAACAAGATTTGAGATAAAGTAATCTGATGAGAAAATTAACTTTAATATTTGGCAAAGAAATGTAAAAGATACACTGGTGCAACAAGTTCTCGAGGTATTAAAGGGAACGAAGCCAAAAGACAAGGATGTTAATTGGGAAGAAATGAAAGAAAAAGTAATGAGCATTATTCGGTGGAGTTTGATTTTTGAAATAAAATATAATGTCCTAAATGAAACTTCTCCATTAAAGTTGTGAGAAAAATTAAAAAAATTGTATATGTTAAAGTCTATTACAAATAGGCTACTTGAAAAAAAATAGTTATATGGCCTGGATAAAGTGTGATAATATTAGAATCCACATGAATAAGTTCAATAAATGTATTTTTGAACTTTTGAGTATTTATGTGAAGATATATAATGTATACCAAACAATGATTTTGTTATGCTCATTATCAAAATCATATGATATACTAGTGACAACATTACTCGTTGAAAAGACTAAATTGACCGTAGATGAGGTGCTAATGCACTATTACAAAATGTGGCATTTAAGTCAATATATAAATTCGTTTTTTTTAAAAAGACTTATAATGAATTTAAAGTCGGTTCGGTGTAGAACCGACGCTACACATAGCGTCGGTTCGACACGTCAACCAACGCTAACACATGTGAATTTTTCCTTTTCTCTTCTTTCTTCCCTCATCAGACACAATTTTTAATTTGCAGCATTGTAAACAACACTCAAAAGCCCAAAATCGAGCTTCACTTCCTTCACTCTTTCTCATTTTCCGGCCACCTACGACTACCAATTCCAACACCGTTTAGTGGGCTTTCTTCCTCTCTAAATTATCTTCCAAATCCCCTATTTTTTTGAGCGAAATACTCAAATATTTTATACCCATTTTCTCACTTACAAAACACTCTTTTTTTCTTCATTTCTTTCATTTTGTCACTTCATTTACTCTTGTAAGTATTTCTATTAATTCTACGCACTTATTATTCACTTTGCGTTATTTTTTGTATATTATGTGTATAATGTTTTGTATTATGTTTGTTATTATTTTTATTATGTAGATTTTGTATAAATATTTCGTAATAAAATAAATGTATATATATATATATATATATATTTATAACTGTGATTTAAGGTTGGTGTTTAATTTATTTATTTATGTTAAAATGAAATGGAAAAGACATGATTCAGCAATATGATGCTCATTAAAATATCTGTGATTTGAAATAGTATAGTTATTTTAAAAAATCTTAATAATCACAAAATTGTTATATAAATTTATATGTCATTGAATACGGGTTCTTAAATAGAGTAAAAAATGAGTAAAATATATAACAATAATAATAAATTTAAAGTCAGTTCAACCCTTGAACCGACTTTAAATTTTAAGTCGATTAAAACCCAACTTTAATGCTCGTTTTTGAAGTAGAGATGACAATCATTTCATGTTTCATTCAAGAGATGATATTGACTATTTTTTATTATCCTAAAAAACGACACATTAAAAGATTTTGTGAAGACAAACTAAAAGATATAGTGAAAAAAATGAAATATGAAAAAGAGATAAATGTCACTAAAACTTGAGATTCTAATTCTGGTGTCATTTATATGACTACAGGTGAATGCTCATTGAATGATTGGATTTTGGATTCTACATGTTGTTTCCATATGCATGCAATTAAGGAATTGCTTCATAGTTATAATACTTGTAATGATGGTGATGTTATCATGGTTAATGAATCAAGAAGCAAAATTAATGGAAAAGACACTATCAAAATGAAGATGTATAATAGAGTTATCTGAATAGTAGGTGGTGCAAGATTTGTTCCAGGATTGAAAAAGAACTTGATTTCATTGAACATGCTAGATTCTTTTGATTATGACTTTTCTACAAAGAATAAGTAAATAAAGGTGAGTAAAAGTTCTATTGTCATGATGAAAGAAACAAAGAAGAAAAACTTATACAAATTGATTGGAGATCAACAAAGCTATAGCCACTACTGATGAAAGAAATGTGTTAACTACAATAAAGAGGTCACTCTGTCTGGTGGTACAAGTATACTTTCAAAGGGTTACTCTCAAAGTATAGGAAGTTTGAGTAAGGTAGTCTTTCATTAAAATAAAATGGCGAGTGCACCAAATAAAGTGCAATGATGACGTATATGGAATTTCGTAATTAATATTTGATGTTGATCTTTCTTTTAAAAAAATGACTAATATGAAGATGGTTAGAATAAATGACATTTGAAAAAAAATCAAATTTTTGAAACGTTTAGAAGCTAAAGCCAAAAGGCTAAGGATTAATTAGCCTAATACCATTAGTTTTTCTTTACTGCATGAAGTTGATAAGGCTAATGAGCTTAATAGCCATTATTGACAGTATGTGCAGGGCAAAAGGCCATATGAGTGCTATATATATAGGTGCATAACATGATGGTTGTATGTATACATGATTTGACTATACAAATTAAAATAGAAAAAAATATTTGGTATATTTGAGTTTTCTGTATTTGTTGTATTTAATTTGTATGTGAGAGTGATATTGATATATTGGAGTTTTGAGTTTGAGAGCTATTTTTAATTCTTGAGATATAGAGTTTATTAGTTCATTTGAAAAATACTCAGAATTAATATTGATGAAATATATAAGATTTTTGTATATAGATTAAGAAATTAATTAAACAACATTAAATTGTTGTGTTATTGTTTGCTTGATTTATTTTTACACTTCCACTGTCCCTAATAAGAAAGACATACATAACAGAGTTTGAATGTTTTATCCTCCATTTCTCGTGTGTGTGCGCGCTAATGATACGTGATTGAAAGAAAGAGAGAGAGAGAGAGAGTATTGCTAGATGCACTCAATTTTGCAGTTATACCAATTACCACGTGTATAGGTGTATACTTATAATGCAAATTTGAGTGCAACTAGCATTCGCAGGAGGGAATGTAAAAGCGATAACGATAAGTTGTTGCTAATTTAATGCATTGGTAAATAATAAAGATATAATTGTAGCAATAAAACTCATTATTAATGATTAAAAGTTGAAAACCTTTAATACATTGAAACTATAGCTTACTAAACACATCTTAAGAGATGAGAATATAGATCTAAAAATAATTATAGAAATGTCAAATGAGCCACTAAGCTCATTTAAAGTTGCTCAATTAACTATAAATTGAAAAACTCAAATCCACTTAACTAATGAGATTAAAAAAACAACTTAATAACTCATTTGATAATTTTTTTAATTATATATATATATATTTGGTTAAAACCTTTTTAACTGAATTTTTCCTTTCTCAAAAAACAAATTTTTTTACTTCTCATTTTCTATCTAAATTGAAATAAAAACAAAATATGTTAGGACAACATCCTTGGCAAGTCCCTTGTTTAATCCTCCTAATTTCCTCTATATATAATGATTCGAGTCTTATAGGTCAAAATAATGTTGATTTTCTAGTAATTAGATAACCCATCATCTTTTAACCAAACAAACTATTGATGCATTTTTTTTGTCAACATTAATGATTAGTGTACCTCTTGCTTCCTATGTACCTAAGAATAGATAATATATCGTTAGGATCTTGGATCACCATGGGATGTGATGATCTTTGGCCCTCTGATGCTTAGTAAGTCTGGGTAATAAGGAGGAGGAAACTAATGTCTCTCCTTGTGATGCCAAGAGATGCAAAGATATTTAGAGAGAAAGCATATATCTTAGTGTCTATAATTGAGAGAAGCAGTTGTGTGTAGAAGAAATTGTGTTTAATGGTAAACAATGGTGAATATTTATAAGAAAAAATATATCTACTGATGATCCTTACCCATAGTGATAAACTTACATATAAATATTAGAGTGGCATCTACTTAATTATCTCTTTGTTGGATAATTAAGGGTTTGAATGCTGGTTGTATATCATGTTAGATATTTAACTGATATTGACACTTATCGGTTGACTCAACACTGACTAGCTGATTAGTAGTACCGGTATCGGGTTAGCAATACCGATCCTACGGATACTTTGGTTTTATATTTGTAAAACTCTCGCAAGTGCATGAATCATTTTATAGAAAATGACAAGTATACTCCCAAAGTCGATCTAAGGAAGGAATATATGTGGTTTTTAATTTATTATTCAAACTTTTAAAAACAAAATTAAATCATAAACATACTATCACGATATTTTGGTTTTTGTGTTTCCTAATCTAATAACATAAAAAACTAAACATAGATATGGATTCAATAAACAATTATGAAAATTTTATTATTCATAAAGGTGAAATATTTATAGTTATAATAGTTAAGTTAATTAGGTTTGCTCATATTATTTAGTTTATTCAAGATATAAATTGATTTTTTTTATTTTTATGAATACCACCTTTGGTGTGATTCGATGTTCATTGTTAATTCAAACATATTAATTAATATCTATGGATAGGGTTGATAACTAATTTGATTAATTAAATTAATTCTTTTTTTTAAGAGATTAAAAATGAACCATTTAAGTGTCACCTTTGATAGAGTTAGACATTTTAAATTTTATTCAAGGTGTCCAAATTAAACCTAAGAATTTAATTATCCGAGTACTAACATTCATGTTTTAAAACCATTAATGAAAATATGTTTCCAATACATTTGCAAATAATAATTCTTATAAAACCTTTTGAAATAGAATTTCACTCTAACTATCGGGCGATTACACTAACAAATAAAAGAGCACTACTCTAAATTAGATCGGATAATTAAACCTTAAAATCTAATTTTCATATTTAAGTTTGTAATGAAAAATAATATATTTCTCTATAACATCCTTAATATAAAATCTTGAGCAAAAACAAAATCAATTTATTATATAGAAATGTTTTATCCATTCAGTATTTCGTAAGGATAACAACATTACTATTATATCATATTTACAAACAACCAGTTATGTTAAATTTAATTACAGAGAAATTATATATAACATATAAGAATAAAACATAAAAATAACTGTAAATAATTTATTTCAAAATTATACCTCAAAAGAATCTTTACAGAAATTTAACGCTAATTCCATTTCTAGAAAACCTCCAAACAGATTTACATTTCTATTTATTAAATCAAGAACTAAAAATCTATAAACACATAACTAGTTCTTCTCAAAAGAGAAGAACTTTAAAACTAAAAACTAAAAAAACTAAAAAAAAATTCTAGAGAAAGAAAGCTAGAGAGAGAAAGAGTTGAGAAAATTATGTTTTTTTTACAATAGGGGAGATGGTCTTTTTATAGTTGAAGAAAAAGCTAAAGAAAAATGGAAAAATATCTCAAAAATTTGTCTTGGACGTGTTTGGACAAAAATGGCACGCGTGTGAGGGCATGCATAAGGACAAATGTTGACATGGCATGGGCACGCGTAGGGATAAGCATTGAGACGACATGGGTGCGGGTAGGGACAGGTGTTGAAATGGCATGGGCACGACAAAGATAGGCATTGGCACGATATGGGTGCATGCTCTAACGCGGTATGTGCGCCTACGGATCAGGACCTAACAGGGTATGGGCATACGAGATTTTGGCAGTTTTATCATTTTCTCTTTTTTTAAACGTATTTGTGATGTATTGCATCCAGTGTTTTTCTTCGAGTCTTTAAATTATTTTTGAACAAAAATACATGAAAAATAATAAAAATATTTATCATAAAAATATAAATGTATTTAATGAATTAAAATATATTAAATCATGATAATTTTAGTGCTTTTTAAGCACTCATCACAACCCCTAACTAACTTATTGTTAGTCTCTTAGCAAGAGAATCAATAAAAAGTAAAATAAAAACTAAAAATTAAACTATCCTAAATCATTTCTGTGGATTGACACGGTTACATTTAGTGTATGCAATAAGCCTTTTAACCCCTAGTGGACGAGTTTCAATCTCGTGAGGGTTTTCAGTATTAATATCCATAAACATTGAACTAAATGTAAAAATTAAAAAGAAATAACAAAAATAAAAAAATAACTCAAAAACTAAAATTATAATAAAATAAAACTTAATAAAATAAAAAATTAACTTAAAAATAAAACAAAACATAAAAATGTCTCACGCTTTTTAATCTACTTTAAGATCATAATTAAAATCTAAAGGATAAGTTATTTTTAACTTCTTAAACTGTCATAGTATATAATAATAATTAGTTGAAAATTATTTTCATATTTCCAAAAATATTTCAATTTAAATTTACCCAATTTCAGTGTTAGAAATTCGAATTCGCTTAGACTCTATCCTTGCAAGATAATACTCTCAATTCACTGAATCCTAAGGGTTCAAGCACTCATACTAAGGCGTATGCAAATAAGATTTATATTTAGAAATGAACTAATAAGTCTACATACTTATAGAAGAAGAAAGACTCAAAATCGTGCATAACTTTGATCTCATGAAAGGAATCGAATGTTTAGGATTTTGTAAAGAAATCACAAAATTATTTCCATGCCTCAATCAAAATCATTAAATAAAAATTTCAATATATATGCTTTATAGAATGTAGAAAGTGCAATGACTTTTTAAGGATTTACTTCCTATAACTTTCTTTTGTAAATAGCTTTTTCTCATAACTTTGTAGGCTATGTGGGTCATAGTTTGTAGATTTTACTATTCATTTTTTCTCTCTCTTTCTCTCCCTTTTTTAAAGAGATTGTTTAACATATTTTTTTAAAGAGTGGACCCATGTACAGATCGTACATTTTGTAGGATTTTGGTGAGTGAATTATTTTGTGGTTGTTCTATTTGATTTTAGTTTAAGTAACCCAAATATGTCTCTTTTCGGTAGAAGTCATACATGAATGAGTTAAAGACATTACTACCAATTTCTACTTAAGTCATTCAATCTAAGGAGTAAAACCAACATATAAAACTTTACTAGATGTGAAAATCTTAACATTCAATGTTAATACCTATAGAGATCATCTAAAAATTTGAAGAAATAAGAAATGTGTTTGGAGTAGAAAAATATATTTCACTAAGAAAAAAAGGAAATTAAGCTTAAATTATATCTTACAAGGGTAGTTTCCACTATTTAATTCCTAAACACTGATTTTGGGTTCATTATAATTTTCACACTTTATCATGAAATACTACTTATGACAAAAACTAACTAATTATCATATACTCCATGATATGTTTTCAAAACATTAATCTAACAGTGCAAAAGACTTAACGATTTATTTAAATTTAATTTAAAGAAATGATAAATTTTTGTGAGAAAATCTTTAATACTAATCCTAAAATTCAAAAAATTATTAAATCACATAAAGAAAATAAAATCAAATACAATATAAATGAAAATGTGAACATAAATTTTTTTAAATTAAGCATGGTAACTTTTCACCACCCCCAACCTATAACTTACATTGTCATCAATTTAACATTTGTAAATTAAAGATAAAGAGAAAAGAGAAGAAAAGTTACCTATTTCCTTAAAATGTAAAAATAGTGATGGGGAAATGCATGTGCATCTATCATATTCATCATTAAAGTTCACACAGCAAAATTGTTGTGAACTTCTAACATCTCAATAAATATTTTTAGTTTTAACAATTCTAAAATTATTCCCTTGTAATTAAAGTAAAATAAATTAAATAAATAAAATAAAATTACCTAAAATAATGGGTTGCCTCTATCTAGCGCTTAGTTTAACATCGTAGCAAGACGTGAATTGGGGGATTTCATTTTAAGTAAAGCCAAAGTCTACACATTATTGAGTCAATTAAACCTATAGGTAGGACAAGTTTGTCTACCTATATTTTTTAAGTCATGTCTTATGGATTTTCAAAAAATTTATTTACTTAAAACTAGTAACATGATTGTGAGTTTTAAATAACTCATTTCTAGGTACAAGTCAAATAGCTAATGCATCAAAACACAGTTGTATCTAGATCTAATAAAGAAATTACCTCTTAGAAAGCTTTGTAGAGAGAGAGATCTAGAGAGAGAAAGATTTGAGAAAATTGTGTTTTTTTACAATAGGGGAAAAGGTTCTTTTATAGTTGAGGAAAAGACTAAAAAAGGGAAAATATCTCAAAAAATGGTTTTGGATGCGTTTGGACAAAAATGGCACACGTGTGAGGGCGCTAGCGCTACATGGGCACGTATAGAAATAGGCGCCGACACGGCATGGGCATGGCAGATATTTGTTTTCTTTTTCTTTTTAGTTTTCATTTATTTATTTTCCAAGCACCTTATAGAAAATGTAGGATTTTTATTTTTCCACTATCCAAATACCTCGCACCCTATGACATTTACACTCATCCTTCCCTATAGTGATGAATGAAGTTATGATTGATGAGCATGATGAGACTTGGCCATTATGAGGATGAGTAAGCATAGGCCAGGATGGATCATATGAGGTGGTTGTCAAGTAGAGGACTGATAGAGGAAAATGGGACCCATGTCTGGCCATGGGGGGTTCGAACATGGTCCGGTCACTCATGGTGTGTCCGCCCATGGTCCGAACACCCATTGAATGTCAAACTATGGTTTGACCATCCATGTTGTGTCCAATCATAGCATGTTTGGCCATAGTCTGGCTACCCATGGCTTATATAGCCATGACATAGTCTGCCCACCCATAGGGTTTCTGATTTGGTGGCAACTATGATCCACACAATGGCATCTTAAGTCCATGTGGCGGTGGTTGAGTATATGTCGAATCGGGTAGTGATTTCAAATCAACCCAACCATGCGGTTCAATTCATAGGGACTTTTCCAACAATGAAGACTTGGATTTTATCCTGATTGGTATTTCTAAGTACCAATTATTTTTTGATGAAGAAGAACTCACTTTATTTTCTAAGAACAAGGTCCTTTCTCGGATTACGGATACTTTATTACAAAAAGTTAGGGAGATCTTTAATACATTGGAATCGATAAGTTTGATACCTCAAGTTTTGGGCATGAGTTGGAGTAACTCCATTCCTGGTAAGGCCACTTTATTTATGGATTGCCTCTTTATTGGAATGAAATTGCCCTTTCTACCAATAGTGCAAAATTTTTTGGCATACATTGGCATTACACCATCCTAATTTCTCCCTAACTTTTACCGGATACTATTATCTTGTTGGGTGCTTGATACGTACTATTATATATATATTTTCTATATTAATTCCTTTACATTTATATATATTTTATCATTATAATGAGTTAAAATTATTTATTTTGTATTTATTGAAAAAATACTAAAATTTTAGATTTTTCTGTGATTTTTATGGATTTTTTGTAATTTTTATTTGACATGTGGATGTATTTAGTATACTTGTGAATGTACTTAGCACAAAATACCCAAAACCACCAATATGTCACTATTCACTTCTAATCTTAGGTTACGACACATGGCACCCTTATATATAAATATCAATGCACGATTTTTGTTACCGTGTATTCCTTTTAAGCGTATAACCTGTGTATTATCAATACTAATATAACTCAAAACAGATCAATTTTCTCAATATAAATACAAAGTATCATCCCATAGATTGGAAGCACTATCAGAATTGCATGAAAATTAAGAAAAAAAAATTCAAAAATGTATAAATTTTAGAATTTAGCTAGAGACAAAAATTGAGAAGAAGATAATTCAAGAAGCAATTAACTTATTCTCTTAATTATGGAAGCTGATTTTGCTCAAGAACTAGCAAAGAGTACGTGTGAGAGAGTTTAATAAGTGCTATTTTATACATATTTTATATATAAATTCTTTTTATATTTATATATATCATTATTATAATGAGCTAAAATTATTTATTTTGTATTTATTGAAAAAATATTAAATTTTTAGATTTGTTTGAGATTTTTATGATTTTTATTTGATAGTTGGATGTACTTAGCATACCCGTGATATACTTAGCCAAAATACTCAAAAATCCCCTTCCAACAACACATCACTATTTACTCCTAATCTTAGGTTACAACACATGGCACCATTATATAAAAAATCTCAATGCGCGATTTTTGTTGCCGTGTATAACTCGTGCATTATCAATACTAATACAACTCAAAAATAGATTAGTTTTTTCAATATAAATATAAAATAACATCCCATAAAATGGAAACACTATCAAAATTGCACAAAAATTAAGAGAAAAATTCAAAAAAATACAAAAATTACAGAATTAAATTAGAGGCAACAATTGAGAAAAAAAAGGATTCAAGAAGCAATTAAAGGCGTTGATTATCATTGTCAAAAATAAAAATCCTAAGATCTATTCTCCTTTATTTTATTGTTTTCGTGAATAATTTTCTAAATTTATAATTTTCCATGAATAACTAATGTTATAATTGATTGTTGGTAATTTCAAAGACATAGAGATGGATTGCAATATTTAATAAGATATGTAATATTCTATTCAACTATTCTTTTTGATTATGTATTGATTCTCAATTTTAATCATTGTATGCATTTATTTGATTATTTAAGTGTACAATTAAATGATCAAATTAATTCATCATTAATCAATTTAGTTGATTGGGTACTTAATCGTTTGTTCAATTAAAATAATTAGTGATAAATTGTTTGCAATGAAAATTAATACTCAAGATAATTAAATCGAGCTTGTATGTTTAACTTTGATCTAATTTTCTTATTTAAAAATTCATGCTTTTGACAGATTAAATTTATAGAGTTTATTCTAAGTTTTCTATTAAAAAGAGTTGAATTAAGAGTTTATTTAATTTAACGAATCTGTAAGAAAATGTGGAGATTTTTTCTTTAGTGAATTCCTCTAAGTTGATGTAATCAAATAATAAGAGTATATGATAGGATTTTGTTGATTTGTAATACATGGTAGTGGTGAAGAACGATCCTGCAATCGTTCTTTTATTTAAATATTTATCATAATATTTATATATTTTTTTATCTTTATTAATATGTTGATTTGCAATACATGGTAATGATGAAGAATGATCCTGCAATCGTTATTTTATTTAAATATTTATCATAATATTTATATTTTTTTTATCTTTATTAATATTAAGTTGTTAGATTTAATTTTTAATTTAAAAACAAAAACCCTATTCCTATCTTAAATAAGTAGGAGTTAGTTTTCAAAATACTGTGTGAGAAAGACCCTTACTTGCTATATACTAATTCACGACATCTTAAGAAATTTAAAGTAAGGTTTAAATTGATTATTCATCTGAATACGTATCATTGCTCTAGAAGGAATATTGACGTGAACTGACCATGGAAGAGTTCACTTACTGCTACTTTTCCCCACTTCAAGGTGGCAGTAGTAGTTGGTTCTATCTACCCTTTGCTAACCTCATTTTGATTGAGAATCTTCCAGACACTAACAAAGGGTGGCAGGACTCACTCTTTATGATGGATGAATATTTTAACTTAGGTCTCCCAGGGTCCTGATGAGCGAAAACCGGCATCGCCGATTCTCGCAAATACTTTGGTTTTAATATTTGTAAAACTCTCGCAAGTGCACGAATCATTTCGTAGAAAATGATAAGTATACTCCCAAGGTCGATCTAAGGAAGGAATGTATGTGGTTTTTAATTTATTATTCAAACTTTTAAAAACAAAATTAAATCCTAAACATCCTGTCACGATATTTTGGGGTTTTTGTGTTTTTAATCTAATAACATAAAATTAAACATAGATTCAATAAACATTCATGCAAATTTTATCTTTTATAATTAGTGGAGTATTTATGGATATAATAACTAAGTTAATTATGCTTGCTCGTATTATTTAGGTTATTAAAGATATGAATTGATATTTATTGATTCTCCCTTTTTTGTATGAATACCACCTTTGGTGGGGTTAGATATTCTTTGTTAACTAAACAAATCAATTAACACCTATGGGTAGGGTTGATAACTAATTTGGTTAATTAAATTAATTCCTTTTTCTAAGAGATTGAAAATGAACCATTTAAATGCCACCTTTGGTGGGGTTAGACAGTTTAAACTTTATTCAAGGTGTCCAAATTAAACCTAAGAATTTAGTTATTCGAGTACTAACTTTCAAGTTTTAGAACCACTACTGAAAATGTGTTGTCAATACATTTTAAGATAATAATTCTTATAAAAAACTTTTGAAATAGAACTTCACTCTAACTACGAGGCGATTGTACCAACAAATAAAAGAGCACTACTCTAAATCGAGGATAACTAAACCTTAAAATCTAATTTTGATTTAAGTTTGTAATGAAAAATAATATATTTCTCTCAACATTCTTAATATAAAATCTTGAATAAAAATAAAATCAATTCATTTTAGAGATTTTTACCTATTTAATATTTATGCATAACAACGTTATTATTATATCATGATTATAAACTAGCACGATTAAATTTAATCACAGACAAATTAAATATAACATGTATGAATAAAGCATAAAAATAGCGTAAAGAAAATAAAATCCTTATAGAACTTGACGCTATTCCCGTTGCTAGAAAAAACTCCAAGCGGAATTTGCACTCCTATTTATTGAATCAAAAGCTAAAATATTACAAAAACATAACTAGTTCTTCCCTAAAAAGGGAAGAACTCTAAAAGTAAGAGAAATTAACTAAGAAAAGCTAAAAACTAAGAAAACATAAGAAAAACTAAAAATCTAAGAAAAGAGAGAAAGAAAGAGAGAAAATAATGTATTTGGAGGTTTTGAAGGTGTGTTTTGAAGTGAAGGGAAGGGGGGTATTTATAGGTGAGGATGGAGAGAAAAAATGAGTAAAGAAATGTTAAAAAAATGTAAAAACGCATAATGGAAATACTGACGTCATTGATGACGTCAACATGACGTCATGGGGCGCTACCGTGGCGAGTGTCGGCACGCGCGGATGAACAGATAACCCGATGCGATTTGCACGCATGAACAGAACCCGCGCGATCTTTGCGCGCATGAATAGTAACCAGCGCGATCGTGCGCATGAACGATAACCCGCGCGATCTTTGCGCGGCATAACAATACCGCTTGCAGTCTGCGCGCATGAGTAACCAGCGCAGTTTTGGGCGGAGGTGTCGGGCTGTAGCGGTTGGCGCGGCGGCGCGTTTTTCTCGTTTTTGATATTTTTGACCTTTTTGACCCATTTTGTCCAATTTTTCCATATTTTTCAACCTTTACGCATTTATTTATTAATATATTTGTGATGTATTGCTTCCAGTATTCCTCTTTGAGTCTTTAAGTTGCATTTTTAAGCCAAAATACCTGAAAAACAATAAAAATACCCGTGATTCTGAAAAAGACAAATTTATATAAATATATGATAAAACATATAAATATATATATTTTTAATCAATTAATTTGCATAAAATCATGGTTATTTTAGTGCTTTTTGAGCACTCATCAGGTCCCTCCTATACTCGCACAATACAAGAAGAATGATAGGATACTTTGAGACTGAGCTTCATTATGGTATGCTTTATTTGTTTCTAAAATATTCCTTTTATGTATGTAGTTTATTGGTTGCAGGATCATCCTTCCAAGAAGTGATTGAAGTTTATCACTTATCTCTACAGTACACCTATAGAGAAGCAAAATAGTGATAGACTCATACTTTTGTAGCAAATCGCTTGTTGGGGTTTGGACCTTACAATAGTTGAGCTAGAGAGTGGTAACCTTTTAGATCTTGATAGTGATGACTGCCATTTCTCTTTATTTTCAGTATCTTATGTCAAACATTTAGTTGATACTTGTAATATTTTTACAAGTACAACTTCTAATCTTCCAACTAGTAGGAAAAACAAGAGCATGATAGCTTTCAAATTTATTATAAAGTCTAGTAAAAGAGAAGAACCTTTATGGACGAAGGTGATTCATAAATCAGGGGGTTCAAAAGGAAAAGAGTCCCTACTTTTAGAGTGACTTTCGTTGGAGCACCTCTCAAGAAGACAGAGTCCCCATCAATACTCGTCGAGGTTCCGACGGTTCCAGTTATAGGTGGTATAAGTTCACAACTTGTGGACTTAAATGTCCTTAGTATGTCTTCACCTACACCCTACACTTTTTCTTAATCTACAAAAGTTAGGGATTTAGATTTGCACATTCTTGTTGCTATGGTCCAAACACTTGCCTCAAATTTATACCATGTTGTTAAGGTTCGTACTAATTTAGAAGGTCGCTTGGTGGCCATTAAAGAGGAGCTTCTTAAGGCTTGAGATATTGTTAAGCTTGCCTGTTGTGAGGAAAAATGGGAGTTCAGTTATCCCAACTGGCTCATGTTGCATGAATGGCGACCACGGAGGCTACCTTAGCGAATAAAGATACCGCTTTAGGTCAAGAGAATAAGCTAACTCAATAATTATATGTGAGCCTTCATGCATCTCAAGAGTGAATACGTGGGCTCAATGTTGAGATAGGGACACTTAAAGCAAGTTTAGTTGAAGAGTATAAAGATTCTGATGATTACACTTAGGACACGTTGGACTTATGGGTTCACAATTTTGAAACCAAAAAATGGAAATTTTAAAAGGTTTATCCAGAAGATAAGGCCTCCCACCATGGTTTGATCACTTCTAACTGGGAAGAGGAGGGCCAAATGGATCTAGTAGTAATGTTCCATACACAATTAATAAGGAAGCTAGCAAAGAAGATGGTGGTGGAAATTGGTAGACTACCAATTTGTGTTCTTATAATTTTAGTTCCCACCAAAGTGCATATACTTGGTGGTTTTATTTTCTAGTAGTAGGATTAGTTTCCGTATGGAATATGTGTGTGTGTGTGTGTATGTGTGTGTATGTGTGTGTATATATATATATACAAGCACATATGTTTTGTTGCTTTTTCATGTTTATACCTTTGAGTTATGTACTTTATTTTTATATTTTATTAGCAACTCTTTAACAAGGTCCATCAATGATATCATCTATTTAGAGATGAAAGGTGCTCCTTGAGCATGTCCCTTGTTAGGATCTATGATCCAAAACATTGGTACAGTGTGATATGTACTTGTTAAGGAACGGGTCCAGAGTGATCCATTTGATTGTATGTCCATACACATGTACCTTGAATGGGTATATACATCGTGTCCCACCATATATGTTATGTCCAACCATGCTCCCTTTGTTTAGCCATGTGGACCATTTTTGGCTATGCGTACCATGTTTGGCCATATGTTTCGTGTCCAGCTATATACCATTCAGTGGGCTCCTATTGGCTTAATTTATCGTGTATCCATTAGCTAAGCCTATTACTTTCAGTTTAATCGTGTACCCATTAGGCATGTGCTTGGAATTTGTTGCTTTCGTATAATTCATTTTCATTTTGTCTAAGTAAGGGTGGTTTATTTGAGCCAGAGTGCATCTAGTAGACCAACCTCTCTACTTGGTGTACTTGAGTATATCAAGTCATCCAAGCATTACGTCTTAAGATTTTAAAAAACTTATATAGTCCTTGGTGGATTATTCCACCCTATCATGAGTGTTGTTGCACTCTATTCGTGTCAGGTAGTTTTTCTCAATGATTGAGGTTGGGGACCTTGGGTCCCTAGCATAAGCAAAGCTATGTTTGTGTGGATATGATGCAAAAGTTATAGTAACTCCTAAACTCGGGAGATGGTTGCTACTTGTTCCAACATGACCTATAGAAGTTATAGCAACTTTTGAATCTATGGCATAGTTGCTACCTATTAAAATATCTAGCATGACTCGTGGAGGTGAGATGCAGAAGTTGTAGCAACTTTTGAACCCAGGGCATAGTTATTGTTTATTCAAAGGTCCAATATGACCCGTAGAGGTGGGGTGCAAAATTTGTAGCAACTTTTAACCTCAAGGGTACTGGCATATGACCTTTCATAGTATACACCTTTCAATTCATTCGTACTTTGGACTTTCCCATCCTTACTGAATTTCACAAATGTAGATCAAGTGTAACTTTTAGCCGTTTAATTTAGAAGTGTCCCTTTTATTCATGAATTTCAAATTACAGAGCTGAAATTAGAAATCTATGAATTTAAAATTCAAAAATTTTAAATGAAGGAAGAAATAAAAAACAAGATTAATAGGGTACACTTTACTTTTGTCCCTTAGGATATCATTTTTGTCCCATACGAACCACCAAGGCGTAGCATTCCCTGGCAAATTTCTATTCTTCTAACACTATCCTTGTCCCACTTTATATGAGGAACTTTATGGCAAGATGGTAAGTAGAGGCCATAGCTCGAGCTACATGTAGGAATGGGCATCCCAAAATCTCATTATATGGTGATGGGAAATTTACTATAAAGAAGTCCACAATGAATGTTTTCATGTCAGTGGCATGCCCCATTTAACTGGTAGGTTCGCATATCCTTTAGGGTCATTGAAAGTACATAGAATCTCTAATATGGTGGTCATTAGACTAAATAGATGAGTGAGCTTCATAGTTTTCCATGCCTCAGAGAACATGATGTCAATTGAGCTGCCAGTGTCAATTAGAAATCTATACATGTTTATATTTGCCACTGGTAGGGTGTCCACCAATACATCAGTGTTGGGATGACATAGCCTGTGAGCTTCTTTCTATGAAAAAGTTATTTCTGAGCCCGTCATCTTATGATATTTCTTTAGGCCATGCACTACAATGATGTGGAGTTCCTCTTGGTAGGCCTCCCTACATGTGCCTTATTGGCATTGTTAAAGCCCCCTCCTGTGAGACCAACCATAATGACCCAAAACTCTCACACTTCTTATGCTGGAACATGTTCTTACTCTCTTAATAGAGAGGCCTATCGTTGTTTTGGTCTTTCATTTCAAACAAACTATCTCATTTTTCCTCTCCTAATGAGATGCTCAATTTCATTTTTTAAATCTCAACACTTTGAAGTTGATCTTTTCTCTAGCCAACATTCTTAAGTGTCCCGGGCCAATGTACTATGCACTAGTTTTTAACTTTCGTAAGGATTGTTTACCTACGCACAGTCAAGGGTGCATAGGTACCAAAATTTAGGCCAGTGTAGCCTAGACCCATCCCTCATCTTTCTCATCTCTATAGTTCTAGTGTGGTCTTTCATTCCTTAATGGTTTGGACTCATCCTAAACCTTAGGTGGTGATTGATGAGTGCTTAAAAAGCACTAAAATTACCATAATTTAATGTATTTTAATTGATTAAATAGATTTATATTTGAATGATTTTATCATATTTTTATATAAATGTCTTTTCAAAATCACAGGTATTTTAATTATGTTTTAGGTATTTTCGTTCAAAAATAATTTAAAGACTCGAAGAAAAATACTAGAGTAAATACATCACAAATATTTTGAGAAAAAATGAGAAAAAGTCGAAAAAATGAAAAAAAATGAACAAAATCGTGCACAACTAGCACATGCTCGTACCTATCCTGCGTGCCTCGTGTAGAGAGCCTACTCCCATCTAGTGAGCTTCCCACACATGGCACACCGATTCCCTCATGCTCTAGCGCCTGTCTACCAAAAATACCACGTGCGTTAGTGCCAATCTCGCCCTACACACGTGCCAGCATGTCTAAACGCGTTGAAAGCCAATTTTTGAGATTTGTTTCCCACTATTTTATCCTTTTTGTCACTTATAAAAGTACCTTCTCCTCTAATCTCAAATCACACAATTTCTTAGTTCTTCTTTGTTTAGAAAGCTTTCTTTGTTCTTTTAGTTTTTTTTTTGTTTTAAAGATCTCTTTTTGAGAAGAACTGGCTATACTTTTGTAAATTTCTAGTTTTTGATTCAATAAAAAGAAATGAAAATCCGTTTGTAGGTTTTCCAGAAATAGAATTAGCATCAAATTTCTATAAGAATTCTTTTGAGATATAATTTTAAAATGAATTTTTTACAATTATTTTTATGTTTAATCTAATATGTTATATTTAATTTATGTGTAATTAAATTTAACATGACTGAGTGTTTGTAAATATGATATAATAATAACGTTATTATACTTGAAAAATATTAAATAGGTAAAATATTTATATAAAATAAATTGATTTTTTTATTCAAGATTTTATATTAAGGATGTTAGAGAGAAATATATTATTTTTCATTACAAACTTGAATATAAAAAATTAGATTTTAAGGTTTAATTATCCGGTGTAATTTAGAATAGTTCTATTTTATTTGTTGGTATAATCCCTCTGTAGTTAAAGTGATGCTTTTTTCCAAAACTTTTTATAAGAACTAGTAGTCGAAAATGTATTGAAAACATATTTTCAGTAATGGTTTTAAAACTTGAAAATTAATACTGAGATAATTAAATTATTAGGTTTAATTTGGAAATCTTTAATAAAGTTTAAAATGACTAACCCTACAAAAGGTGGCATTTAAATAGTTCCTTTTCAATCTCTTAGAAGAAAAGAAATTAATTTAATTAACCAAATTAATTATCGATCCCACACATAGGTGTTAATTGACTTTTTTAATTAACAAAGAATATCTAACCCCATCAAGGTGATATTTATATAAAAAATCAATAAATATCAATTTATATCATTATTAACTTAAATAATATGAGCAATCATAATTAACTGAATTATTCTATCCATAAATACTTCACTGTTATGAATGATAAAAATTTGCATAATTGTTTATTGAATCTATATCTATGTTTATTTTTTTATGTTATTAGATTAAGAAATACAAAAATATCAAAATATCATGACATGATGTTTAAGATTTAATTTTGTTTTTAAAAGTTCGAATAATAAATTTAAAATCACATATATTCTTTCCTTAGATCGACCTTAGGAGTATACTTTTCATTTTCTATAAAATGATTCATGCACTTGCGAGAGTTTTACAAATATAAAACCAAAGTATCTACAAAATCGGTATTGATAACTCGATGCTAGTTTTGTCTTATCAATGATCTTGTGTTTATATTAGCGAGTAAGTCATTGATTCTCCAATTGTTGGACATATATTTGATGTTGAGGTACATGTTCACTAGTTGAGTGGCCTCCACATATGTGATTGGAAATTTTTTCATCATATCCCTTCAAAGGGGTTTTTAATGAAGAGCTAGGGGTAATGCACCCACAATCACTAAATTAGAATAGTTGGTCACTTGGAATTTTTTTGCTATTGAACCTGTCAAATAAATCTATCAAGCTCTCATCTTTCTCTTAATGTAGAGTCATCAAGTAAGGTGTGGAAAGTAATTGCTTTCCGAACTCGATAAATGTACCAATTGTACTAAGCTTGATGATACAGTACCAAGCACGGGCTTTGTCAATTAGGGTAAGCTAGAAGGCTTAACCTTTAAAGTTCTCAAGATGCTCTAGTGGATCTTTGTAACCATCATAAGAGATCACATTAGGCATCTTGAATTTATTTGTGAGTGGGATGACCATGACTTTAGGGATGAACGGGGACTCATTGGAAACAACCAAGTCTGGAAGTCTACCTTCGTTCAATCTTTTTTGTACCTCTTATAATTGGAAAACTAATCGTTCGATGATGGGATAGAGGATTACAGATAGGTCCCTTGGTTACTTTTCCCTATGGTAGCCATTGGGTATTGAGGCCACATTATCTCTATAGCTGACCTAGATTGAGTGATCCCGCTTGCAAACTTCAAGACGTTGATGCAAATCTAGATGAAAGGGTCCCAACTAGTCCAAGTTGGATGTATGGAGGTACGGGCCTAAGCCTCAATAAGTATGCGGCTTTGGACTATGGGGGCCAAAATTGTCTACCTAACTCATGGACTTTGACCTAGCCTGTAAGGATCAAGTCTCCAATTTGAACCTATATAGCTATGAGCTAGATTTGATGCACTATAGGCATTAGAAGTTATCGTAGGGACATTCCCTAATTCAAGGGCTTATGGCCCTGATAGACATCCTGAGTTAGTCTAGAGCACATTCTCCATTATGTTCAGATGGATTCCTATCTGTGCTCTTTTTTGGCGCTCTATTTGGGCCCAATATGGTTGTGGTGATGCAGGATTGGAAACCAGTATAGGTGGTTACACAACTTGTTGGACATGAGGTTGTACCTCATTCTCCCTTGCAAAAACTTGGTTGTTCGATTCAAGAGGTTGATTCATCTCGAAAGGACAGAAAGGTATGGTCTTTAAAAACCATACATAGTGAACTTCTTCTAAAGTAGTTTTCTTCTTAACTTTCAGGGCTTTTTTTCAAGAACCACCTACTTTGAAATATTGGAGAACACTATAGATCTTTCTCTATAATTATAATTCCACTTGTAAAGCACACTTATTCCCATAGATGGCACTAAATATTGATACCTTTTTTTGTAGTCATCAATGATTGGTGTATCTCTTGCTTCCTGTGTACCTAAAAACAGACAATACATCGTTAGAACCTTGAACCACCATGGGGTGTGGTGGTTCTTTACTCTCTTATACTCAAGTTAGTATGGGTAATGAGGGGGAGACTATTGTCTCTCCTTGTGATGTTGATAAATGTAGAGATATTTAGGGAAAAAATAAAGATCTTAGTGTCTGTAGTTGAGAAAAGAAGTTGTGAGTAAAAGTTGTTATGTTTAATGGTGAGTAGTGGTGAATACTTATAAGAAAGAATATAAATGCTAATAACCCTTACCCATACTGATAGACTTAAATTCAAATATCAGATTGGTATTCGATAATTATCTCATTGTCAGATAATTAAGGGTTTGAATACTAGTCATATATCATGTTAGATATTTAATTGATATTTACGCTTATCTACTAACTCAACATTGATTGGACTAACATGCGAGTTATTTATTGACTATAACCTCTTATATTATGCTACTTGCTATGAACTATTTCACACTCAACAAAAACTATATAATCCCTTACCAGTTAATCTTCTAGTGCTTAATGTTTGTAGGAAATAAAACAACCAAAACCAGTAAATAAACATTCTAATCTCACATTAATTAATCTTAACACAATTACAAAGCCAAATACCATACACAAAACATTCCAATACCTCAAAAAGTAGTTAGAATGTGAATTTAGAATTAGAATTAGAATCAAAAGTAAAATTACAAATGGTTCATTCACTAAGGAAAAGCACACACTAGCAAGCGTATACGAGGCTATAACAAGAGTAAGGAAAATGAGAAATATGACATACTGGCCATTATAGGAAGCAATTGGATTTCTAGAAGCAATAAAAGATCCAAAAGAAAGACAAGCCTAAACATGATAGTGAAGATGAAAAGAGAAAGTTTCTCCACATGCAACACATAAAGACATAGAGAGAATGTGAGGTAGTGATTGGTGGGTACTAAATAGGTTAGTAGACTTGAACTACGAGCTACTGTATACATATACTTTTTTTCTTACAACGGTAGAAATCTTATCACAGAGGTAGAAAACTCATAATGGTGGTGATGAAGTGCGACAATAGGAACAAATGAAGATGGGAGAGAGGTCCTGAGCGGCATAAGGGTCTAGAGTGTTTTTCTTGTGTAAAAAAAATTAAATGAATTTAATAGAAAAATTAAATGAATTGACATGAACAACCCAGCTTGGCTAAGATAAAAATGAGCTTAATTTAGCTCATTTAAAAATTAGATGAGCAAAAACTTAAAAAAAATTGAACCAACCTAGTTCGTTTGACACCTGTATATAAATGCATGGTTTAAGTAAAATTAAACACAAAACATTTACAATAGGTAAATGATTACTACTGTTTACCATGGTGTTGCCTCTGATAGGTTTAGTAAAATGAGGAAATACTAAGTTAGAATATTCTTATTCTCTGAAATCACCTTTTTAAAATAAAACATATCAACTAATATGTTATGTTGGAGATTGTTGTCAAAGATCTTAATTCAAGGAGCAAATTAAGGAGTAAATCAAGGCTTAATTCAAGTAGTAATTCAAAGAACTCTTAATTTAAGGGGTAATTTCAAGGAGTCAATTGCCTTATATATAGATGTATAATTATAATGAATTTATCATCAAATGATCATTCCAATAGAGAAAAAAGCTTTAGTGAGAAAAAATAGAGAGTAATTATTTTGGGTGTAATTGAATTGTGAATTTTGATTGTTGTAAACACCTTGTATAATTTCTCCCTTTTTTAGTAAAAAGTTCTGCAGTAGGTCTGTAAACGTAAGCAAAATTGACCAAACTTTGTTATCAAATTTGTGTTATTTTGTCTATTTTGTTTTCTCATTAATCTGGCTTATCAAAAATTTGCGTAATTTCCCAAAAACTTGTATAAGAGCTTTTGTATTGATTTCTTTCAATTTTCTACAAGGTTACTATTTACATGAATACTGAATTACGTGAATAGTAAAATTTTGTCAGCGAAATTAGTTTGTTGACATAGGTATTCTAATACACAATGGTTCGTAATAATAGTTAGAAGCTATCTAGAGGAAGTCATATTTGAGTGGGGGAAATGGCCGCATATGAAGGAAAGGTGAAACTTAAGAAATTCGTTGACACATATTTTGGGTTTTGGAAAATACAGATAAAGGATTATCTGTATCAAAAAAGTCTATATCAACCTCTCTTAGGGATGAAGCCAGAGGCTATAAAGGAAGAAAATTGGAATCTTCTAGAGAGATAAGCCCTCAATGTTATTCGATTTATACTATCCTACAATGTTGATTTCAACATAGCAAAGGAAAAGACCACGGCGGGTCTTATGGCATCTCTCTCCAATATGTATGAGAAGCCATCAACCTTAATCAAAGTGAACCTAATGAGGTGTTTGTTCAATTTATGGATGATGGAAGGCATGTCGATAGCTCAACATCTCAATGAACTCAATACAATCACAACCCATTTGAGTTGAGTTGGAATTGAATTTGATGAAGAAGTATGAGCATTGATACTTTTGTCTTCTCTACAAAAAGATGGAATGCTACTGTTATGGTTATGAGTATCTTATTAGGAAGTAATAAGTTGAAATTTGATGATGTTCGTGATCTGATTCTCAGTGAATAGATCAGACATAAAGAGTTGGGTGAATCATCAACCTCTTTAGTTTTGCATACAGAGTCAAAAGGAAGAAATTTAACTAGAAAGAAAATACATGGTAGAACAAGCTACCGAGGTAGATCAAAGGATAAGAGGTCCAAATCCAAGAATCCTAATAATTCCCATAGCTCGAAAACTATTGAGTGTTAGAATTGTGGAAGAGTTGGACACTACAAAAATCAGTACAAGAGTGCACCGAAGGACCAGGAAGCGAAGGTAGAGGAAAATGATACTTCCACCTTAGGAGGATATGATGCATTTATATTCTATTTGGAGAGTAAGGAAGAATCTTAGGTATTAGACTCTGGATCATCATTTCATGCTACTTCACAAAAACAATTCTTCAAGAAATATATCCCTAGAAACCTTGGAAAGGTATATCTTGGTGATGATCAACCGTGTGCTATTATTGGCAAAGGTGTAGTAAAGATTAATTTGAATGGGTTTGTTTGAGAGTTGAAGGATGTCAGACATATTTTCGACCTAAGAAAGAAGTTAATCTCAGTAGGACAGTTGGCTAGTAAAGGCTACACTACATTCTTCCATGGTGATGATTGAAAGATTTCAAAGGGTACAATGACGATTACTCAAGGCAAGAAGAGTGACACTCTTTACATGATAGTAGGTGCACATTGTTCAATTGTAGTTGTAGCCAACAATGAAACACCAAATTTGTGGCACCAGAGACTAGGCCACATGAGTGAGAAAGGGATGAAGATTATGCACTATAAGGGAAAAATTCTAGGTCTACAGTTAGCGGAGATAGACATGTACAAAGATTGCATATTTGGAAATCAAAAGAGAGTCAGCTTTCAGAAAATTTGTAGAACCCCAAAGAAGGAAAGGCTAGAGCTCATTCACTCTGACGTTTGGGGACCAATAACGATCTCATCCATTGGTGGGAAACAATACTTCGTGACTTTCATCGATAATCACTCTCGGAAGGTATGAGTTTACTTTCTAAAACATGAGTTTGAAGTGGTTGAGGCTTTCAAGAGATGGAAAGCCATGGTTGAAAATGAGATAGGTTTCAAGATCAAAAAGCTCAAAACTGATAATAGTAGTGAATATGAAGACACTTGATTCAAAAATTTCCATATGAGCATGAAATCATAATGGAGAGAACTGTGTCAAGCATGCCTCAACATAATGGAATAGCTAAATGTATGAACCAAACATTGATAGAAAGACCTAGAAGCATTCATATACAGTCAAGTCTATCGAAGTAGTTATAGATAGAAGGAGTCAACACAACAACTTACTTGATCAATCGAGGCCCATCTATTCCATTGGAGCACATAATACTAGAGGAGATATGGAGCAGAAAAGAGGTAAGCTTGATCCCAAATTCAAGAAATGCACCTTCATCGAATATGGTGAGGATGAGTTTGGCTACGACATTTGGGATTACGAAAACAAGAAAGTGATCTATAGTAGAGATGTGATATTCAATGAAAATTTGATATATAAGGACATGTATAAAATAGATTCCAATAAATTAGAGCAGAATGAGTTAGTATTTGTAGATGGAAATGATGTCCCAGATAGTCCTGTGATGGAACAAATTGTAACAAGTTATTAACTAGAGGAACTTGTTGGAGAGAGTAGTGCACATTAGTCCGACAAACCATAGCCTCTTACTCCAGCTCCTGTATTGAGAAGGTCTTCTCGACCTCATAACCCTAATAGGAGATACATAAACTATATGCTGCTGATTGAGGGAGGGGAGCCTGAATGCTATGATGAACCTTGTCAGATTCGAGATGCCAATAAGTGGGAGCTTTCCATGAAAAAAGAAATGAAATCTCTCATTTCCAACCAAACATAGGAACTAGTTGAGTTACCCATGGGGAAGAAGGAACTTCATAAAAAAATGGGTGTACTAGGTGAAAAAGGAGCACGATGGTTGTAAAAGATACAAAGCCCGACTAGTTGTCAAAGGATTTCAGTAGAAAGAAGGAGTTGACTACACTGATATTTTTGCTCCCTTTGTGAAACTCAATACTATCAAATCAATATTGAGTATTATATCCATTAAAGATCTTCATCTTGAACAGTTGGATGTGAAGACTACATTCCTTTACAGAGACTTAGATAAGGATATATACATGATATAACCAGAAGGTTTCTCAGAAAGAGGGAAGAAGAACATGGTTTGCAGACTTACGAAGAGTTTGTATGGCTTGAAAGAAGCTCCGACACAATGGTACAAAAAGTTTGACAACTTTATGCACAAGAAAGGTTTCCAGAAGTGTAATGCTGACCATTGTTGCTACTTTAAGAGATATAGGTCTAATTATATCCTTTTACTACTTTATGTTGATGATATGTTAGTAACAAGTTAAGATATGGATGATATCAGAAGGTTGAAGCAGCAATTGTTAAAGGAGTTTGACATGAAAGACTTGGGTCCAACAAAGAAGATTCTTGGAATGCAAATCACAATAAATATGAAGAGAGTATCCTTGCAGTTATCTCAGGTAGAGTACATTAATCATGTTTTGTAGAGATTTAACATGGGCGACGCCAAGCCAATTAGTACACCTCTGGCCAATCAATTTTGCCTATCCAAGGATCAATTCTCTCAGATGGAGAAAGAGATAGAATTCGTGGCTAAGGTTCCTTATGCCTCAACCATTGGAAGTTTGATGTACGCAATGGTTTATACGAGACCAGACATTGGATATGCAGTGAGAGTTGTTAGCAAGGTTATGTCAAATCCAGGGAAAACTCATTTGGAAACAATCAAGTGGGTTTTGATATATCTACAAGGCACCGTAGATAAGTGTTTGTACTTTAGTAAATGAGAGTTAAAAGCATAAGGCTACGTAGATGCAGACTTTGGAGTTGAAGTTGATCACCGAAGAAGCACCACCGGTTATATATTTACTATTGGAACTACAACTATTAGTTGGATGTCACAAATACAGAAGATTGTCACTCTATCCACTACAGAGGTTAAGTATATAGAAGTGATTAAAGTTAGTGAAGAGATGATATGACTTAAAGGTTTGTTAACTGAGTTGAGATTCAAACAAGAGAAGATTGTTCTGCATAGTGATAGTTAAAATGTATAATTGTAATGAATTCAAGGAGTCAATCTCTTTATATATAGATGTATAATTGTAATGAATTTATCATCAAATGATCATTCCAATTGAGAGAAAAGCTTAGAGAAAAAAACTTGATAGAAAATTGAGGGCAATTTTCTTGGGTGTAATTGGGTTATTAGTTGTGAGTTCTGTAAGCACCTTGTATAATTTCTCTCACTTTTAGTAAAAAGATGTACAACAGATTTAGAGACGTAAGCAAAATTGGCATAATTCCGTTATTAAATTTGTGTATTATTTTATCTATTTTGTTTTCTTATAAATCTAATATATCGAAAATTTGCATAATTTCACAACATATTCACCATCTATGGTCCTGTTATATATCAAAGTACACTAAAATCTTCCTTAAAAGTGATAAATGCATAGGTAGAGTTTGTATGATAAATGCAAGTTGTTTGCAAGATATAAAGAAACACTAGCTGAATACTTGAAAAATCTTCAAAAGACATTGATCTAGTAAGGTGTATAGAATGATCTGGGATTTTTCTTGGCCTGCCTGGCCAGGTTTTTCGTTTGGATCTCTTTGTTTTACATTCGGAAATACATGAACCAGCATTTCTAGTCTACCACAAACTAAAAAAAAATACAAACTTCATCCAACTTGAGTTTGTTAGCATTCCTAAAGTCAGTCCACCCTCCAAATAAAGAGTGCAAGCCATTGAAATTAAGACAAGAATTCACCACCCATTTCTTTCCTTCCTTGTTCCGTAGAATAATGCCAGTTTTTCGAGGAGGTAAGTGTTGTGGGCGGAAGAAATAAATAGCGGTATATGAATATCAAAGCGATAAAATGAGCACACAGAATTTACGTGGTTCGGCAATTCGCCTAGGTCCACGGGAGGCAGCAGATATTATTTGAACTGAGTAGGAAATATATAGAATACAGATACAGATTTCCTCACTAATAATATCTCTCAAGTGTTTCCCCAAACTCACAAGTATTTTCTCTCTTTAAGTTTGCTTATACTCTCTTGGATTTTTTCTGATTTTTTCCTTGTTCTTCATTGCATGAACTCTTCCCTATTTATAGATGAAGCAAGGCTCCCTTTTCCTAAATTGTGCCATAATTTAAGCCTTAAATTAGGCCACCAATTTCCTTAAATCATGCCACAAATTATGCCACAAATTATGCCACAAATTAGGCCACTAATTTCCCTAAATTATGCCACTAATTTGTTACTTTTAGATCTAATATTCAACAATCTAAACCTTGGCGAAAAAGTTCATAATGCTGCCTCCAAATACGCCCTAGGCGCTCTAAGCTCGAGAGATGTTGATCAAGTTCAAGCAGTGTTGAAACTTGATCCCTGTAACCACCTTTGTAAGCATATCTGCAGGGTTATCTGCAGTTCTGACTTTCTGGAGTATAACATTCCCTTCATCGACGATTTCCCAAACAAAATGAAATCGAACATCGATGCGCTTGGTGCGACCATGGTGAACTTGGTTCTTTGCCAAACAAATGGCACTCTGGCTGTCGCATAAAACCTCTATATTCTTCTGAACAATACCCAAATCCTTAGTCAACCCGAGAAGTCATATAGCTTCTTTGAATGCTTCTCTTACAACCATATAATCTTCCTCATAGTAGACAAAGCTACGATTGGACTGCAATATTGATCTCCAACAAATGGTCCTCCCGCCATTGTGAACATATAACCGATTGTAGATCGACGCTTATCCGGATCTCCAAAGGCATAGTTAGAATCCACATATCAAACTAGGTGTTTGCCTTCAGTCTTGTCTCTCTCAAACTTCAAACCAATATCCATAGTTCACATAGATGTACCGTAGAATCCACTTCACTGCTTGCCAGTGTCCTTTACCGGGATTATACATGTACCGACTCACCATACTAACAGCGTGGATAACACCGCGTGGAATTTCTCTCCTGCGAAGAAAAATAACTTTTATTAATTATATTTTCACCCACAAATATATTTCAAATTACATTTTAAACTTTGTTTAATTGCAGCCCTTTGGTAATTTTAAATTAAATTTTAAACTTTTAATAATTAAAATTAAGCCCGAATTTAATTTAATTTATATTTTCAACATTTATAAATTGCAATTAAATACTCATTTATTTTGAAATTATATTTTTGTCGAAAACTTGCAATTAAGTACGTTTTCGATACAATTTATTTACTTTTCATAAAAAATATAAAAAATAGTAAATACTAATTTATTCATCGAAAATTAACTAAAAACAATAAGAACATAGCAATTACAATTAATAAAATAGGTGAAAATAAGTATATAAAATACAGTTATCACTCGTAGAAATCAAACTTTCCAGTCTTGGCACCTTTCAAAAGACCTTGCTTCAATAAGCCTTGCAAAGCTTTTTCACCGACATGCCCTAAACGCATGTGCCACAGGCGGGAAGAATCATTTGTCTTTTCTTCAGAACTACTTGAGACAACTGCTCTTCCTGTAACTGTACTACCATCTAGGAAATACAAGTTCGCCTTCCGAGTACCCTTTATCGCTACAAATGCACCTCGTACAACTTTCAAGACTCCATTTTCCAATGTTACCTTGTAACCATCAGAATCTAGAACACCTAAAGAAATAAGGTTTTTCTTTAGGTCAGGAATATACCTTACATTTGTAAGTCGTCTGATTGTACCATCGTGCATCTTTAGTCGTACTGTTCCGATCCCTTTTGTCTGACAGGCATTTCCGTTGCCCATAAGCACAACTCCTCAATCGAACTCCTCAAAACTTGAAAACCAATGTCTGTTTGGACACATATGATAAGAACATCTAGAATCAAGGATCCATTTATCTGAGTAGGTTTTTGATGATGAAACTGAATAGGCTGATTCTTCATCTTCATCGGCCTTCTGTGCAACATTTGCATTTGACTTGTCCTTATTTGAAAAATATTTCTTCTAGTGCCCTTTCTGGTGACAATAATGATAGTGCCCTTATCTGTGAGTCCGTCTAATAATGATAGTGCAATTATGTTATGGCATTATGGGTTAGGTCATATAAATTTCTTGTATCTTAAGAAGTTGTTTCCTTCATTATTCCATAATAAAAATCCAAATGAATTTCAATGTGAGATCTGTCAATTCTCTAAACATATTAGAAATTCTTATCCTAACACACTCTACAAAGCATCTCAACCCTTTTCTACAATTCATAGTGATATATGGGATCCTTCTAGGATAAAAAAAATGTTATTAGTTCTCGCTGGTTCATCTCATTTATTGATGATCACATTAGACTCACATGGGTATTCCTTATGAAAGAAAAATCCAAGGCAAACCAGATATTAAAAAACTTTAATATAATGATCCTAACATAATTCCAAGCAAAAATTCAAATTCTGAAAAATTGATAATGCCAAAGAGTATTTATTTTTTAACCTTAATGCTTACCTCATAAGTCATGGTATTGTTCACCAAAGTTCTTATGTTCACACTCCTCAGCAGAATGGTATTCCCAAGAGAAAAAACCGACATCTTCTTGATGTGGCTTGGTCTCTTATGTACTCTACCTATGTACCAAAATATTTCTGGGGTAACGCCATCCTTACTGCTACATACCTCATAAATAGGATGCCATCTCAGATTCTTAACTTCTAGACTCCCTGTCAAATCCTCCTTTATTTCTTTCTCACTACTCGTCTCATCTCTACCATTCCATTCAAAGTTTTCAGGTGTTCATCTTTTGTTCATGTCCATCAACAACACTGGGACAAACTTGATCCTAAAGCTTATAAATGTATTTTTTTTGGGTACTCTCCAACTCAAAAGGAATATAAATGCTACTCACCGATCACTAAAAAATTCCATCACTCCATGGATGTCACCTTCATTGAGCAACAACCTTATTTCCCAAAAATCTAATAATCATAGGGAGACTAATTTTTCCTAGAATATCAGCTTTGGGATATTGAAGAATCATCTTATTCTGACCAAACCTGCCCATCACTAAATCATGAGTCACTTTCTCCCCAAAATTCTCAAAATATCTCCCTTGTGTCTTCTTACTTCCTAGAACCTACTACTCAAGATCAAGCCAACAATACACCTCAAAATCTGGAAACTATTCAATCAACATCGAATGATGAATTGATTACCTACTCAAGAAGGAGAAAGAACCAAAAGGAGATGGAACAACAAGCATCTCTTAAGAAAACCCAAGAGTCTAACTCAAGTCCTAGACCAAGTGAAGATCCACCAAGTAACACTAATCCCAAAACTAATGATGATAATGGCTTTCCTATTGTTGTGAGAAAAGGGGTAAGATCATGCACAAAACATCCAATAGACACATTTATGTCATACGAAGGATTGCCACAGAAGTTCAAATCTTTTGTTGCCAACCTCGACAACATCCAAGTTCCTAATAATATATAAGAAGCTCTCGGCTCACCAGAATGGAAAGCAGCAGTGTATGAAGCAATTCATGCACTAGAGAAAAATGGAACCTGGGAAATTTTTGACTTACCAACTAGAAAACGCCCAGTAGGCTGCAAATAGATCTTCGTAGTAAAATATAATGAAGATGGGAGTATTAATCGGTTCAAGGCATGGTTGGTTGCAAAGGGATTCCCCCAATCATATGGAATCCATTATGAGGATACATTTTCTCCTGTAGCAAAGTTAAACACAGTTCGAATTTTGTTATCCTTGGCTGCAAACCTTGAATAGCCTTTCTACCAACTAAATTTAAAGAATGCCTTTCTAAATGGGGACCTAACGGAAGAAGTGTACATGGAAATTCCCCCGGCTTTGAAACACAAATTACATGCAACAAGGTTTGTAAACTGAGTAGATCTCTATATGGGCTCAAGCAATTTCCAAGAGCTTAGTTTGAAAGATTCACAATGGTAGTGAAGAAACATAGCTACTCTATTTGTCAGATGAACCATACATTATTTGTTAAACACTCTTCTATAGGAAAACTTGTTGTCCTCATAATGTATGTAGATGACATAATCTTAACAGGAAACTATGAAGAGTACGCATCATAAAATGTTTACTAGCAGTAGAATTTGAAATCAAGAACCTTGGGAATCTTAAATATTTCCTAGGCATGGAAATTGTAAGGTCAAAAAAAGGAATCTCTATCTCATAGAGAAAATATGTCCTAGATATTCTAAAGGAGACTGGAATGCTCGGATGTAAGCCAACAGATACTCATGTGGATCCAACTATCAAGCTGGGAGCTAAGGAAAATTGTGTACCCATGGACAAAGGAAGATACCAAAGTGTAGTAGGTAAATTAATATACCTATCTCACACACGACCATAGATTGGATTTGCTGTTAGTATGGTAAGTCCATTCATGAATAATCCAAATAAAGAACACATCTGATAATTGTATTTTATATAGTTATTTTCATCAACTTTAGTAATGATAATTGCTATGTTCTTTTAATATTTAGTTAATTTTTGTTAAATAAATTAATATTTTCCTTTTATGCATTAAAAATACATTTTTAATAAAATTAAATAATTTGTATCGAAAATGTACTTAATTTCATATTTTTTTGTCCACAAATATAATTTCAAATAATATAGTTCTTAATTACAATTTATAAAAATCGAAAATATAATTTAAATTAAATTTGGGCTTAATTATAATTATTTAAAGTTTAAAAATTTAATTTAAAATTAGCAAAGGGCTTGATTGTAATTTAAGAAAGATTCAAATCTAATTTGAAATATATTTGTGGGTGAAAATGTAATTAATAAAAATTGAATTTTCTGCGCAGGAGAAGAATGTTACTCGCATCATTTAAATGCGCCCATCACTTACCGTTCGATCATCAAATCAACGGTCCAGATTTGGCGAGTACAACCAGACGAGACAAAATCGCGTGTATAATTCTTGCACGGCTGGGCATGCCCGTGGGCCCACCTGCCGCGCAGGCCGGCGTGCAGAGTGGACCCACATGTCGGCTGAGCAGAAATTCCCCCGAGGCGCATCTCTCACCGTTGGATCAGATGAACGGTCCAGATTGAAGCGCGTGAACCAAGCTGTCGCGCACCGAACCGTTCGACCAAAATTTGTGTGCGACGCAGTTCATGCAAGCTGCGTGCACCCTCGAGGTTTACTGAATACGAAGAAGCCACGTGTCTAGTTGATCTATAAGCCAATAATATTCTGACAAGTGGCATGTTACAATGAGCTCGGCCACGCTGGATCACACCTGTGTTGTAGCCGTTGTCTCCCGTGCGACAATCCACCATGCGCCCGTTTCTCGAAGCGAATGAAATGCTGCCACGTGTCCGCATTAATCCTTGCAGCGAATCAGACGCTGACACGTGGCATGCATAAAGAATTTAAAAAATGCAGAATCGGCGCCCCTACTTCACGCGTGATTTAATTAATAAAATCGATACGCGTGATTTTTGTTTTTCGATACAAATTATTACGCGTTTCTGAAAAGTAAAAAATGTATTATTTTAGATGTATTTTTTTTAGCTATAAATAGGTGATATTATGATAGAGGTTTTTAGGAGTTTTTTTGGTTTAGAATTTTTGTGGTATTAGGGGTTGGACTGCAGAACACACACAAAACATTTTTTGGCTTTTGTTGTGTTCTGCGTGTGCCAAATATTTCGTTTCGTGATGTTTTAATTTTCTGTGTTCTTCATCTTAATTTCCTAGTTGTAATTTTTATTTTAATTTAATGAAGTAATTTAATGTTTCTAGGGTTGCATTTGATCTGAATTTATGAAGCTTTGATTTTAATTATTTTTTTGAAAGATTTATAAGACGTTCTATTTGTTCACTCTATCTTGTGCTTAATGCTTTTTGATTATTTACGAATTTTATCAAAACGATTTATGGCACATTAATAAACTTGAGAGAGGCATTTTTGTGTATATTGCTAGTAGATAGAATGACATGTATGATGAAGGATAGGAATATACCCTAATTGTATGTGTGGCCATTTGAAAACTTAGAACATAATGAATCTTATTGAATTTAATTCTCATAGAGATATAGTGAATTAATTTAACGAGGTGTGTCTATATGGAGCTCGGAAGAGATGTATGGATAAAAATAGAAGTTTTCGGTTGACAAATTAAATGTACTAAAAAATAGAAATCAAAAGAAAGTAACACGATTATAGTGGATTAGTTTGGTGAAAATTGCAATCCTAGATTTCTTTTATTTTGTTAACTCTTTTCTTTTAACTTTTTTTATAAATCAACGATTGTTTTGGATAAAATCAGAGGGAAATAATTTTAGTAATCAACAAACTATAGTACAAATCTCCATGGGAACGATACTTTACTTACAAATCTTTATTACTTGTGACCGTATATGCTTGCACGATTTTATGTGTGTTGCAAAACACACAACAACATCCAAGTTGTGTATAGAATCCTGCGATACCTGAAACTAACACCAAGTAAATCACTATTTTTTTTAGAAGAATTGAAGAAAAGATATTGAAGTGTTCAGTGATGTAGATTGGGCACGATCAGTACAAGATCGAAGATGAACTTCGGGATATTGCACTTTCGTGTGGGGAAATTTAGTCACTTGGAGAAGTAAGAAGCAGTTAGTGGTGTCAAGAAGCAGTGTAGAAACTGAATTTCGGGCGATGACACAAGGTATTTGTGAGGGAATTTGGTTAAAAAGGGTGCCCAAGGAATTAAAAATTTCAGATGAAGAACCTATGAAAATGTTATGTGATAATCAATCAGCAATCAAAATTGTCAAAAATTTAGTTCATCATGATAGAACAAAACATGTCGAAATTGATCGACATTTCATAAAGGAGAAGATAGAGGAATGAATAATCAAGATGTTGTACGTACCTACATGTATGCAGACATCAGACATCTTTGCCAAGTGGTGTTTAATTATCTGAGTTCCAAGTTAGGTTTAATTAATATTTACTGCCGAGCTTGAGGGGGAGTGTAGAATTATAGAAAAGATTTTTGATTTAGAATCTGTTAGCAATATTAGGAGCTGATTTCGAGGAGATTTACAGTTATTAAATCAGCTTTATTTTTATCCCATGATTTTAAGAGATTTGTTAATCTGTTACTAAATTTGTAAATATAAGTTTTTCAATTTTAAGTAATTTTGGTTTACTTCTTAAATTAGTGGTAAATATCTCTAAGATATATGAGTATTATCATCTATATAAAGAGAGACGTGTAACTTTTGTTTAATGTAAAAAAAATTATTCTTTTTTCCACAACAAGAACATTAAAATTAACATCTAAAAACAAGATTTTTATTTTTAATAATAAGAGGCATAAGAGAGTAACAATGAGAGAAGATACATAAAAGAAAGAAATTGTAAATAAATAATGAAAAGTGGATAAGATTTATTTTATTAACTAATTTTTTATATTTAAATAAAATATTTTTATTTTTATTTTAATTACTTTATTAATTTAATTTTTAATACAAAAGAAAATATCACATTGGCTTACATAATATTTTCAATTATTTTTTAATTAAAAATATCAAAATGATGTTACTAATATTATTTTTGAACTTAAACTTTCTTTCTCACACTTAGCAAACGGGTAATTAATATTTAAAATTCTTTTTAGAAATATGAGATAGCGCCTATGAAAGTAAATGTTTCTCCTCTTGATATTAATATGTTAGATTTAATAAAAATGTGTACCTAGCGTACATCTCTATTACATTAGTCGTGGATGGACTAAATACATGTTTTAATATATATATATATACATATATATATATTGTAATTGTATTAAATTATTAAAAACCTTGTTATAAATATTTTTTACTCATTATATTAAAAAAATAATTTTTATTCTTAAATAGTATCTATTATAAAATTAAAAAATTTAAAATATAAAAAACTAAATAACCCAACTTCCTTTAATAAAACTTAATGACAAATTATATATATATATATATATATATATATATTTAAATTGTTGCAAGCTAAATTCAATTATTCTAAAATCTAATTGCATGAAATAACTTAACTTATATATAGAATTTTATTTTTAAACTCTTTTAGAAAAAAAATATTCTTTTTTCTTAAAAAGTAAATAAACATATATTTTATAATATTATATGAAAATAAACATACATTCTTTTTAATGAAAAGAGTTAAAGGGATATTAGAAGAATTAAAGTAAAAACTAAAGCTACTAACTACAGAATATTAAAGATATTAAAAATATAATTTTTATATAATTATGTATTTAATTACAATAGAATATTGTATTATATAAAATAAAATTTGTATAATTATATAAAAAAATAAGAACTAAAAATAAGTGTGGGTCAAAATTACATTGAATATTTTATTTAATTAGTCTAAAATTTAAATTTTAAAATTATATTTTGACTTTTTATTTTATCTTAAATTAAAAATAATTTTATTTTTATTTTTATCATGAAAGAAAAATATAAAAATAAATTAATATTGATTTAAATTTTTATTATAAAATTAGTTTGATAGGTAAAACAAATACACAAAATAATTTAAATATTATTTTAAATATAAATTATATTATTAAAATATTTATCATCAATTTTATAAAATATATTATACTCATTATTATCAAATAATATATAAAATAATTATAATATATTCATACCTAACATGTTCAATATAATACATTAAACATAGTTTCACAATCCACCAAACAACATTCGACTGATTTAGACTTTGGAATAATTTTAAGTAATATTTTTGAATCAATCAAGTCTCAAAACAGCAACCCAAAATGAATGAATACGGATAATCTTTGAAAGTGTATTTTTTTCCTTCTACTTTTATTTTATTTGATAAATTTATATTTATGTCAAGGTGAATAATATATTTTTATTTTTCTGTTTTCCATTTGTTCGATATATTTTACTTGACAATTTATACCTTTTAGTAGATAATTAATATAGTGTATTTATTTCTTACTTTTATTTTGATAATTATATATTTATTTTAAAATGTATAATATTTATTTACTACTAGAGTAATTGTAGCTAAGTAGTATTAAAAAAACCCTTCTTATAAGACATGTTAATATAAGGTCAAAAATCCTATTTTTAAGTGATAATTTATATATCTTTTAGTACATAATTATGTATTTTTTTAATAAACAACTTCTTTTTTATTACTTATGTGAAGTAGAGTTTTAAAATAATAACTTGATAGGTCAAATAAAAAAATATATATTAGATTAATCAAATTTAAAGAAATAAGTATCAAGTTTATGAAAAAAAAAATGATTAAATTTTTTAAAAATATTTAAGCATTCAAGTTAAAAAAAAGATCATACTAAAATAAAGAGAAGATAAAATACCTTAACACTTCGTCCTAATATTTATAAAAAAAAATTATTTTTCACATTATATTTTTTATCATTAAAAAATTTAATAGCATATAATGGATCACGTGACTTACACATACTTAATATATATAACGCTGTAGTTAGATCTAGGAAGAGAGCAACACCAAAGTAATATTGAACTCTTGGGAGAGAAACATATTTGTGATGATGGCAACAAACGGACGTGATATTTAATTAATACTTATATTTTTTTTAGCATTTATTATTATATAAATTTTAAATAATTTCTTAAAAATATATAAATTATTTAAAAGGTATCTACTTATTAAAAAAAATAAGTGTACAAAAATTTAAGAGTATTTTGGACTTTTTTTTTTATTATTACTTTTACTCTTTTCTTTCATTCTATTTTTTATTTTTCTGTCTTTCTCGTTCTTTTTCTTTAGGTTTAAGATTTATGATTTAAAATTTAAGATTTAGAATTAAATTTTAATATTTAGAATTTAGGATTTAAAAATTAGTGTTTAAAATTTAGGGTTTAAGATTTAATGTTTAGGGTTTGAGTTTAGTAAAAAAATAAATGAGAAATAATTTTATGAAAATAAATAGAGATGTGAAAAAGAGAGACGAGAGAATAAAAGAAGAAAAATACGAAAGAAACTAATAAAATTTATTTTTATCAAAATGTGTACCTTTTTAAAAAAATAACTTATATGTTGAAAGAGTATATTATTAAAATAGATTACCACGTCTTTAATTAACATGTTTTTATTTGAGATGATCTCACTCGTAAATTTCATAACAAAATAACCATACATAATTCCATCATTTTGTTGTACAACCTATAAAAAACAAGTATACATGATTTATCAATTCGAATATTTTTATTATTCAATAATACAATTCATTAACTTAATAAAATTAATTCTTAATATTTGCTTGTATATCATAATTTTATCTCATATAAGCTTATGCGATTTTTTAAGGGAAAAACCCTTACTCTTATTCCACAATTTTCATGACCTTACAATTTTAAGGAAAAAACCCTTACTCTTATTCCATAATTTTAAGGAAAAAAACCATAAGTATAACTCTTACATTTCAACAACTGTTTTTGTGTCTTTATTCACTTCTATGTAAACTGAGTCACAAAACCAAATATGATTACCATGTAGATAAATGATTATCAACATCCAATGATCTTGACCTTGTTCAAACTTTAGTAGCCAAGGAATTATCAACTTTTGATTTCTCCGAAGTGTTACTACCCTATCACATAATTGTTTATGCTAACATCATATTCTTGATATTAATTTACATATGATGAATCATAAAACATCGCTAAATGCGACAGGTGATTAACTTCAAGTCGATACATGCCTTATATAAATATATATACATATATAAATAATTAGATAATATAAACATAATTATATGTTCTACATAAATGAAAGTTATTTATTGATTGATGATTCATTTTGTTCACACTTAAATTATACTTAAGTTAATCATTTAAAATTCAAATAATTACAATATGCACTCGATCCATATATAAGATTCTCCAATGTCGACTTCAAAAATTTCTTTAGGAAGTGGCACAATCTATCCACCATTCATGCTATTTTTTCTCACAACAATAGTCATCAAAGAACCAAAAGTTTTACTGAAGTTTATAGCATACTCATAATTATACTTTTTTTATGTCTTCTTCTTGAATGACTTGGTGCATGATGATTGTCCACTAGATATAGATTTCCCACGAGATACCTCCTTTGCAACTCTTAAATTTGCGATACTTATCAATTTTGGTATAATATACTAAAAAGAGCTATTATATTAGTAACAATAAAAGAATAATAATAAAATACAAGTAGTAAAAAATTTTTATCTTAAATAAAAATAAATATTATCATATTAAAATTTAGTATAACTTTATTTGACAACCAAGCCATATATTATCCAACAGTTTCTTAGACAATGGTAACATGTACCGGTAGTGGACAATGATTAGTGGACAATGATGAAGTAATGAGTGGTCCATTACTATTCATCAATGATATGATAAATATTGATTGTGAATCTTTCGATTAATTCTCAATTGTTGTACCATTTCAATAGCAATATAATCCACAAATGATGAATCTTTTAAAAAACATTTTATATTCTGTAAAACATTTAAGCGTTATATACAATGAATAAAATATATAATGAAAAATAAAAATTATATACCATCTACATAAGTTTTAAATCTTACTACAAATGATTCATTAAATAGAGGACTCCCATGTAGGGTAGCTATTAGAAGGACATTCTCATCAAAATATTCTTATGATTTAATGGTAAGAATGCATAGATTGCATTGGAGACATTAAACTTCCATATGATTTCATAGACATTTCTCACATATATATGGGTCTAATAGGATGACTATATCCCATAAAGAACATAGGTTGGCCATGATATTGCATGGCTGGCATGACTGGCCAATAAGGCATGCCTTAATTATAGTATGGTAGCATGCTTGGCATGTGTTATGATGCCCCAACTTGGTAATTTTGAAAAAAAAAATTATACTTACAAGCTCACTTAACATAGTAGCTTTGAAGGAGTTCAATTTTTCTTCAACCTTTTTCAACTTATCCTTACTAACTATCTTAGAACTTTGTTTTAGAATATTAAAAAACTCTATGTAACCATCATATTGGCTTCCACCCTTAACACATCCAGGATGATCGGGTCCAAATGCATAATATATGACATCCTTTCTTGGTTGCTCAATTAATTCACCCCTATTTATTTGTTCTTGAATCATTCTCTACAAATAATAAAACAATAAAGAACATCATACATTATTACATGAATATGCAAATATTAAAATAGGACTTTGTATCAAGTTAAATTACTAACCAACTTATTCAATTGTTCTTCTCCTCGTTTATTTATTGATTTTAACTTCTTCGTTTTGTGGGTCTTTGTTTCTATATACAATTCAATTCAGATAATCGATCTATCAAATTCAGCTTTCTACGTACATAAATTAAATAAATTTATTAACTTAAGTTAAAGGAAAATAAATATAAATTTTTTATAAATTAACAATTTAATATTACCATTTTTTCTCTAACTTCAGGATTTAATGATATCTCAATATAGTTAGGAAGAATATTACGCATTTTTATATTTTATTGTTCTTTCCTAATGATTTGAAATTCATCTATACATCTATAATTTGTAAAGTCTTTCCATACTTGTGATTCTAACCACATGTGATTTTCAGGGATTTTATACGGTTCTAATTCGTTAAGTGGTTTCAAGAATGAAAACATATAATTTCTAGTCAATTTAAAGGTTTTATATTCCTTCTATGGCTTATTTGCAATTTTGTAACACTTATTAACCCAATTATCGAAGAATTTAAAATGATTATGTAAAAAACACATTTGAAAGGAGATATAATACAAAAATGATATAATATGTAATTAATTATAAAATAAAAGAGATTTACATAAATGGTTTTCAATATCTTGTACATTTTACATTCTTCAACTATACTCCAATCATTTATATTGATTGATGAACTTGACTTGACAAGTCTACCAATAGAAGATTTCAAATGTAGGTCATTTTCTCCTAATGAATTACCAATTGCATCAAATTCAACATGTAATCTATCATCTAGAATAAGTGGAGCACCAGGTATATTAGCTCAACCCCTTCTTTTAAAATTCCCCTAAAGATCATTTGGATCAATAATCTCTAGCACCCTAGGATCTATGAAATATCTACAAACAATGATGAAATAAAAATTAATTCATAATTTCAACTCCAAACATATAAATAAGAGTTATTAGAATAATATATAACATACATTATGTTCAATTATGTTGTCGATCGTGTGTATGTATATATATATTCCTTCATAATCATTTCAAATCCATGATGATGAATCATCGTCATCAACTAGATCATCACATACATTAGGAAATTTCTTTGAGAAATGACTAATATTTGATAATGTATCAAGCATGTTATCATCTTCTAAAACATCGCAATGGTAGAACTCTTTTTGTGAAAATATTAATATAACATATCATCTTGTGTCAATTTATTGCTCATGTAAAATACCTATTTTGCATGAAGTGCTAACAAGAATGGATCATTAGTATGACCTATCTTGGATAATTTTACAAGGATAAATCCAAAATCATTTATTTTATATCTAACATTTATAATGTCTTCGATCCAATCACACAAAAATACTATTTCATGGAAGACCTTATAATCGAGTTCCCAAATTTCTTGAATTATACCATAATATATTCTATCATAAAGTACATAATTACCATCTTTCAAACTAGCAAATCATCAAGTTTGTGCAACCATCTTTATCCCACTATTCCGATTTACTTGGACTTTGTCCCTTGCTTGTGTTGTAAACCCAAAATCATTGATTGTGAAATTAGAATACGATTTGACATCGAATTTTGGACCATGTGCAAACAATTCTAAAGTTTCTATTATTTTATGATTGGGTTTATTGAATTCAACTCGAATCTATGCATATAAAAACACGAAATGTGTTTAAAACAAACCTATAAAACATTATATAGAATGAAATCTTATGAATTCTTGTATGTGATACTTACATAATTGCGAAACCAATCAATAAACTCTCATTTATGCTCATCATACAACCATTTTTCCTTTTTTTTATAACAAAGATCAATCTTCAGTAAGTTCAAATGAATTCTATGATAATATGAAAGATATATCAATTATGTGTCATTAATAGTTAAATAAATAATAATTTTATTTTATATAAACAGGGTAAGCCTGACATGCATTGTCATTATTTACTCTATGTACGGTTGTGCCTCATTCTTATTTTCCATAATGATTTAGTGTGTTTTTTCTCATCGAGTGCGATCAATGAACAATTTCTTACTTCCACTAAGCATATGATTACCTACTTAGATTATGTCATGTTCTAGGAACAACTTGTGCGTAGGATTCCCAATTTCAGTGCAACCACTAAAATATTCAAAACAAAACTCAATAGCCTTTTTCAATAATGTAACGTTCCACCATGCATATTTCAAGATGATTTCTATTATTTACATATCCTTTAAGGACTTGCATGTATCTATCAAAAGGATACATCCACCTTAAGTAAGTAGGACTTCACAATTAAATCTCTCAGACTAAATGAACACACAAGTGAATCATTATATAAAAAAAAAAGATTAAAATATTTATCAAGTAGATACAAATTATCCACAAGATCTTTTTGTAAAGAGTTTAACATATATTTCTTGCATATTGTATTGAAGAATGAACAAAGACGAATTATTAATAATTGAACATATTTTGGAAGAATTGACCTAATATAAACTGGCAAGAACTATTGCATTAAGATATGATAATCATGTGATTTCAATTCATAAAATTTCTTATCAGTCATAGACACAAAATTTCTTAAGTTGGATGAGTAACCATCAGAAACTTTCGCACCCATCAAATATTTACAAAACACATCCTTATCTTTTGTTGACATTGTATATGATGTTAGGGGAAAATATGTTCGATTCTTATCATTTTTCACCTTTGGGGCCAATTGTGGTCGTATGCCCAGTTTCTTTAAATCCAATCTTACTTTAATTTTATCCTCTTTTTTTCAAGTATATTAAGTAATATACCAATTAAGCTCTTACATACATTTTTCTTGATATGCTTGACATCTAAGATGTGATGAATGTATAGGTCTTTCAAGTAAGGTAGTTCCCCAAATATTATTTTTTATTCTAACAATCATGTTTTACTGATTGAGTAACATTTTCATTTTCACCATTTTTATTAGTTAACCTTTTTTTGTTTCCCTCTATCAGTAAGTATTCTTTTTTTCATCTTTCCATATTTTTTGAATGTCATACCATTCAATCACCTTAATATCCTAACCCCTCACAAACGTCTTGGTAATCGCCTTAATATCTCAACCCTTCGCCTTAATCATTAATTGTCCATAAAAGGACCCCACTCAAGTTGAAGTAGTTTTCCTTATATATGTCATAAACATGTATACCATCATTCCATAATGCTTTTAAGTCATCTATTAGAGGCTACAAATACACATCAATATCAACTCTGAAATGTTTCGATCTTGAGATTAATAATGTTAGCATCATAAATTTTCTTTTCATATACAACCAGGGAAGAAGATTGTATGTTACCATAATTACTGGCCAACAACCATATTTTCTATTAAGGAAACTGTGTGGATTAATTCCATCAACAACAATGGCAAGAAGTAGATTGCGTGGATCAGATACAAATTGAGAGGATAAATTATCCACTACTTTCCAATTGAAAGAATCAGAAAGATGACGTAGCATCTCATCATTAGATCGATTCTTTGAATGTCACATCAACATTTTTAATGACTCTTTACGTTTGAACAACCTTTGAAAGCAAGGAATCAAAGGAAAGTATCAAAGAATCTTTGTAGGCATGCCTCTCTTAGGTGTTGTCTCATTTATAACATGTTTCTATCTCAATTCTTTATACACGAAACAATCATCTAATGTCTTACATTTTTTCCTATAAAGAATGCAATCATTTGGACAAACATAAATCTAATGATATTCCATGCCTAATCGACTAAGAGATTTCTTCACTTCACACATTGAAGATGACAACTCATTAACCTCATGAAACATATCTATTAGTACATTTAGTAATTCTGTGAATTCCTGTAAAAAAACCATTTTTCCCTTCATATGATACAAATGTATCAATCCCGACATTTTAATGTATTTCTTGCATTTTGAATATAACGACTTTTCGACATCTTCAAAAAGTTTTTAAAAGGTTTCGGGATTATCATTTTGTAATTCATCTTCTAAGAAAGTTTAACTCTAGAAATATAGTTCTACTCAATTCTACGCTTTAAAATCCAAGATTTGTCTATTTTATATTAATGACATTAAGCATATTAAATATGTACTCAATAAAATATAAATGTATTAATTATCAATATATTTCAGAATTTATTATATATAAAATTTATAATTAAAATATCAATCAAAACATCATATAAAAATAAATACATAAAATTCAAACAATTAATAAATTCACTATGACATTAATTAAAAAAATATAATATTATTTAATAGATATAATAATAAGTTAAAAAAAATTTAATTCAAAATAAATTAATATATATAAAACATGAAATATATATAATGCATAAAATTAGTTAAAATAAATAAATAAATAATACCTTATCTTTAAGCTTGAATTAAAATAAACAACCTACATAAAACAAAATTATATTCAAATAATCAATAACACATAATATACATAAAAATAAAAAAATAATTTACAAAAATTAAATAAATATATAAAACATCAATAATAAGTATAAAATAATTCATAGAAATACAAATAAAAAACAAGTATAAAATGAAAAAAATGGAGGAAAATGTGTAAGAAAATATTGAGTGTTATACTAAAAAAAAGGATAAATCTAGATTAGAAAGGCGAAAATAACAAAACCTAACTGACGGCGTTGAAAATAATAGTCGAAAATGGACGAAATAGCTTCAAGATAATGCATGACCATGTGAAAGAAGCTTAAGAGAGGGAAAATTGTCGAAACGAAGGGAATAGAAAGAAGAAAAAAAGACACGACAATTAACACTACATGTGGAATATCATCGATTGACGTGTCAATCGACGCTACGTGACACATGTATTTTTTTATTTTTTTAATATTTTTTTAATTTTAAGTCTATTTAAAGTCAATTTTTTATTTGAATCAACTTAAAATTTTAAATCGGTTTATAAACATACCGACTTATAATAAATTATAAATTGATTTTTCTTAAAATTGATTTTAAATCTTAACGTAGATATTCTTTATTGCAATAGTGCTTGTTTGATTTTGTTAGCATGTCTAATGTCAACCCATCCTCCACACATATATAGAGAGCCATTGGCCATTCTTTCCTTCCCAATTCCTTAGTACAATCTTTATAGACTTCTTTGGAAGATGTCCCTTCGATATGGATCTAGGAATAGCCTGAAACATCAATCACACAACCAATCAGCTAAAGAAACTGTTTTTTTTTCACATTAGAAATATAAACCAGAAATTCTTTTAGGCCAAGTTACATTGAGTATTCATTATTTGTGATATATCAGTGTCTAATTGACACAATATAGACATGGATATGGTGCTAGATACCCCAATTCAGTGGAAATATAACAAAAAATTGAGAAAAATGAGCATTACCAGACTCTCAAATATTTATCAAAATATGTATAACTTCTGGATACGTATCTAAATATTTACTAAACTCTAAGCCCTAGGAAACTACGTAGGGCTAAATGATGAAGCAAGTGATTTAAGAATTTCAATCCTGCAACTTCTATTCTATTTTGAGAGGGGTAACTTAGCCAACTGAACTAAAAGCATATTCAATCCTGCTATAAAAATATACCTAGAATGGTTAATGCAACATATATAAAAGCATAAAGTTTCAGAAGCCACTGCAAATTTTATTTCACGGCTTATTAGGCCATGTCGTGAAATGGATGGTCTAAGACATGGTTAAGCAAACGTTTGTCACATGAGGTAAATGGTTAGCTATTGCTTACGACTTTGTAGCAAGAGATACAGTTTGTAAAATGGGGAAATCTTGTGCTAAAATATTCAACTTCTTTCAAATCACCTGTTTCACATAAAAAAAATAGCAGATATATGAGTTAAAACAATCCATATTTGTGCCATCGTAAAGGAACCTTCGGAAAACATTTTTCTAGGAACATGCACAGTATGATTTGGGCGGTTTTTTCTTGGTCTTCCCCGTCAAAATTTTGGTTGGGAGTATATGGGTTGTCCATTTGGAAATGCATGAACTAACATTTCTTGTTTACCCACAATTTCAACAATACAAAAATCACTCACCTTGAGATTGTTACCCTTTCTAAAGGCAGTCCACCCTTGTCTTAACTATGTCCCCTTGCAATTAGGAAAATACTTTCACCACCCATTTCTTTCCTTCCAAATTCCATAGAACCATATTCATTCTTCTACGAGGTAAGTGTTGAATATTGGCTCTAAAAGTAATAAATTAGTGGTATAATTTGTTATATGATTTAAGAAAATTAGTAGCATAATTTAAGAAAATTAGTAACTTAATTTAAGACTTAAATTATAGTACAATTTAGGGAAAGAGAGTCTTGCTTCATCTATAAATATGGAGGAGTTCACGCATTGAAGAACAAGACAAAAAATAAAAAAAAATCAGAGAGAACATAAACAAACTCAAAGAGAGAAAATACTTACTGAGTTTGAGAGTTTTCTGTGAGTTTGGGAAAACACTTGAGAAATATTATTAGTAAGAAAATTTGTATCTATATTATGTATATTTCATACTCAGTTCAATAATATCTGCTGCCTCCCGTGGACCTAGGCGGCAAATTATCGAACCACGTAAATTCTGTGTATCCTTTTACCGCTTTGATATATTTATATACCGCTATTTATTTCTTCCGTGCACAACAAATTGGTATCAGAGCCAAATATAACAGTATTATATATCAAATCGAAGCTCTCGACGAGAAGAACGCAACAGTGAAATAATCGCTCAAATCAAAAATCAGAATCACTACCAAAAGTCATCGAAGTTCTACTGCCAGTAATTGAGTCAACTCACTGAGTTGGATCGAGTCAACTCATTGAGTTGGATCGAGTCAACTTAGTCACTAGTGATATTTGGACCGAGTTGGTCCGTTTTCAGCTGATTCGAACCTATTCCTAGCTAATTGGACCATTCTGGATTCAACCATGGACTTCATTTTTTCAAATAAGGTATAAAATTTGGAAAAACACTGTTTTAAGTTGTAAGTGCAAAATTTTTGTTATTCGTTTGTACTTATGACTAATAAAAAAGAGATCGAAGAAGGTGAACAAGCTGACCTTAGAATTTCTGGCAAACCAAGTTGTTCTACTCGAAGAAATATGTTGTCCAACGCAAAGTTTGAGATGGAGAAATTTGATGACACTAATAACTTTAGCATGTGGCAATGTGAAGTATTAGATCTATTGTTCCGAGAAGGATCTAATATAGCCTTGGAGACCAGGCTAGGAGATTATTCAAATAAACATTGGAATTATGTCAATCGAGAAGCTTGTGACATAATTCGACTGTGCTTAGGAAAAGATCATAAGTACTTTGTCATGAAAGAGAATGTAGCTGCAGTTCTCTAGAAGAAACTAGAGGACAAGTACATGATGAAAAGTATTAAGAACAGACTCTACCTAAAGAAGAAACTTTTCTGTTTCCAGTACAAGAAAGGTACCCCTATGATTGAGCACTTAAAAAATTTCAATAAAATTTTGGTCTATCTGCAAAATTTAGATGTTGAAATTATTGATGAAGATAAAGCTTTGTTGTTGCTGAATTCATTACCTGAGAGCTATGAGCATTTAACCACAACCCTATTATATGGAAAAGATGAGGTTAAGTTCGTAGATGTTTCAAATGCTTTGGTAAATAACGAGTACTGGAAGAAGAATCAACATGATCACAGAGACTCAATGTCAGAAGCATTGACGGCAGCCAAAGGTAGGAGGAACAACAAAAAATCTGGCAGAACAAATAATAAGGGCGATCTAGATCAAAGTCTAGAGGAGAGTCATCCGAAAGATGTCCTGCAAAGGACGAGTGTGCCTATTGTCACCAGAAAGGGCACTGGAAGAAAGATTGTCCAAAAAAGGACAAGTCAAATGTAAATGTTGCACAAAAGGTCGATGAAGATGAAGAATCAGCCTTTTCAGTTTCATCATCAGATACCTACTTAGATAAGTGGATCCTTGATTCTGGATGTTCTTATCATATGTGTCCAAACATACATTGGATTTTGAGTTTTGAGGAGCTCGATGGAGGAGTTATGCATATGGGCAATGAAAATGCCTCTCAGACAAAAGGGATCAAAACAGTACGACTAAAGATGCACGATGGTACAATTAGACGACTTACAAATGTAAGGTATATTCTTGACCTAAAGAAAAACCTTATTTCTTTAGGTGTTCTAGATTCTGATGGTTACAAAGTAACATTGGAAAATGGTCTTGAAAGTTGTATGAGGTGCATTTGTAACAATGAAGGGTACTCAGAAGGAAAACTTGTATTTCCTAGATGAGAGTTCAGTTATAGGAAAAGTATCTATCTCAAGTAGTTATGAAAAAAAGATAAATGATTCTTCCTGCCTGTGGCATATCCGCTTAGGGCATATCGATGAAAAGGGTTTGCAAGGATTAATGAAGCAAGGTCTTTTGAAAGATGCCAAGACTGGAAAGTTTGATTTTTGTGAGCATTGTGTAATGTGAAAACAAACAAGAGTCAAGTTCGACACTACCATTCATCGTACTAAGGGATCTCTTGATTATATTCACACGGATATCTGGGGACCTTCCAAGAATGCGTCACTTGGAGGTAAACGCTAGTTTGTGACTTTTCTTGATGATTTCTCTAGATATGTCTGGATATACACCATGAGTCACAAAGATGAAGTTCTAGATATCTTTCTTAAATGGAAGAAAATGATCGAGACTCAGACAGGTAGGAAAATTAAGAGGCTCAGATCTGATAATGCTGGCGAGTAAAAATCAAATCCCTTCTTCAAAGTTTGTTAAGATGAAGGGATAATCAGAAATTTTTTAGTTCCTCGTACACCACAACAGAATGGAGTTGCAAAACAAATGAATCGTACTTTGGTTTAGAAAGTTCGATGTATGCTATCTCAATCCAAATTGAGCAAGACATTTTGGGCTGAGGCTTTGTCATATGCAACTCATATAGTCAATAGACTTCCTACGACTGCATTATATGGGAAAAATCCTAAAGAGGTATGGTCTGGACAACCTGCTTCTGATTATGATTCATTATGAATATTTGGATGTCCTACATATTTTCATGTTAGTGAATCCAAATTGGATCCTAGAGCAAAGAAAGCTGTTTTCTTAGGCTTTAAGGAAGGAGTTAAAGGACTTCGACTTTAGTGTGGTGAATCCAAGAAGATCATCTTAAGATGAGATGTCACATTCGACCAGTTTGTTATGCTGAGATAGACAAATTTAGAGAAAGAGAATGAAAGTGCAAATACTCTTTCTAAGGTGATACTTGAGACTCCGGAAGAGCCAGAAAATATTGTACCAACTACTAATTGTGGTGAAGATGAAATTGATGATCAAGAAGAGATCTCAGATGAGGTGGAGGTTTTCTCACCATCACCACCGATCAATCAGTAGCCATAATCTATTGCCACTACTTGACTGAGAAGGGAGATTAGGAAGCCTACCATATACACATACATGGTAGCATTCGCACTTCCAGTAATTGATGATGATGTCCCATGCACTTACAGAGAAGCCATGTAAAGAGTTGATAGTATGAAGTGGAAGATGGCAATGGATGAAGAGATGAAGTCTCTACATCAAAATCATACTTGTGAGTTGGTTCAACTTCCAAAAGGAAAGAAAACTATTGGTTACAAATGCGTCTATGCCAAGAAGGAATTTTTTCCTGGTAAAGACAACATCAGATACAAAGCCAGACTGGTAGCAAAAGGATATGCTCAGAAAGAAGGAATAGACTACAATGAGTTATTCTCACCTGTTGTTAAGCATTCATCTATTTAGATACTATTGGCTTAGGTAGCATAGTTTGATCTCGAGCTAGCTCAACTCAATGTCAAAACAGCTTTTCTCCATGATACATTACTACAAAAATACGCTTTAAAATCAGTTCGCTGAAATAACTTTAAATTGAGTTACTTAAAATGTAAATTCGGTTGATCGCATGAACCGAATTTACATTTTATGATTTTTTTATTCTCATTTTTCACTCCACCCTGTATTCAATATTCAATATATATAGCACCAAAATATAAATAATAATACAAATAATTAAAAATTTAAATATAATTAATTACTTGATAATTAAATTTATTACAAAAACAATAATGTATATACAATACATATAGTTAACATAAATTACAAATAAAATAATATCGTCAAAATGTAATTGGATTGTATGAGCAAGCTTGCTTGGCTTAGAATCACCAGCATTGTGACAAGGAAACTGGACAAAAAACAGCTGATCCATATAATAATTCACTCCCCTACATACATGAGCACGTAAACATCCATCAAACAAGCAGTCTAAACTTCAGAGACATACGAATGGAAAAATTAAATCATTATAAATATTACCATAAAAAAGAGATTACCACAACGACATCCGAGTGATATAACCCTTCGAACTCATATTAGCACTTTTTTAATCATTTGTCTATAAATATGAAGTTATCTAGAATTTCTGCTAGTATTTTAATGCTATAATGAGCTCTAAATATGAAATCAAGTGTAACTCTGATTTGTTACTTGGCTTGTATGAGTTTTGTTGCCCTTAAACATATGAAACAATTTTGTAATACGTTCATGGGCACCAAAACTCATACAAGCCAAGTAACAAAATATGAGTTACACTTGACTTCATATTAGAGCTCATTATAACATTAAAAATACCAACAGAGATTCCAGATAACTTCATATTTATAGACAAATGATTAATAAAGTGCTACCATGATGTTTTCATAAGAAAAGTAGGCAAGATATATGAAATGGAGTTTGGGCCAAAAACATGCACTCCCCTAAATACATGAGCACATACCAATCCATCAAACAAGGGACTTCAGACACAGGAATAAAGAAATTAAATCATTAAAAAATTTACCATTATTTTGTCATATGCTATTCAAGATCATCAGAATCTTCTCCTGTTTCTTCTTGTGATGATATAATTTGAACCATGTGTTATGCCCACTCCTCTCGTAAATCATCAAAAATTTGATGGTCGTAGCCCGTCTTGTTCTAACCAAAGAACTACATGTATTTAAAATCAAAATAAGAATGTAATTTCATGTATTTACAAAAAATAACTCAAATATATTAAAAACTTTTATGTATATATGGGTAAAAGATATTACCACATCATCAATTGGAATTTTGATATTTGTGATGATTTTGCTCATAAACTTCATAACATAATAACCACACATGACTCCATTATTTTGTTGTGAAACCTACAAAAAATAAGTGTACATGATTTTCCATATTCGAACATCTTTATTATTCAATTGTAAAGTTAATAAAATTAATGTTTGTACATACCATAAATTTTTTCCATATACGGTTATGAGATTTTTTAAGGATAATGCCCTTAAACTTGTTCCACAACTTCCATGACCTATCAAGGTTTAAAATGGTTAGTTTTTATTAAATATTACAAAAAATAATAGAAGAAACTAATATCTAGCTGTAACTCTTACATTTCAACAATTGTTTTTGTATCTTTACTCAGTTCTATGGAAGTTGAGTCACAGTACCAAGCATGATTATTGAACAGATCAATGATTACCAACATTCAATGATCTTGGCCTTGTTCAAACCTTAATGGCCAAGGGATTATCAAATTTTGATTTCTGTTAAGCGTTAATGCCCTATCACATAATTGTTTAGCTCTGATTCTAACATCCTTCTCTTGATATTGATTGACATATGAAGAATCATAGAACATTTCTAAATGTGTGAGTGATTATGTTCAAGTCGATAATATCACGCCCTATATAAAAGATATATATATATATACATATATAAATAATTAGATAATATAAATATAATTACATATATTCTACATAAATGAAAGAAAAATAAATATATTGAGGACTCACCTTGTCCACACTTGAATTATACTTAAATCAATTATTTGATATTCAAATAATTACAATATACACTCGATTGATATATAAGTTTGGTCGAGGTCTACACCAGAAATTTCTATAGGAAGTGGCACAGTCCATCCATCATTTATGCTAGATACCCTCCCAACAATAGTCATCAAAGTGCCAAGATTTCTGCTGAAGTTTAAAGCATAATTATAACTATACTTTTCCAAGGCTTCTTCTTGAAGGACTTCGTGCGCGATGATTGGCCACTAGACATAGATTTAGCATGAGATACTTGCTTTGTATCTCTTAAATGTGATGCATTTAAGAGCTCTGGTATAATAGACTAAAAACACACATTATGTATGTTAGTAACAATAAAAGATATAATAAAATAATAGTAGTAAACAAGTGTTATTTTTTAAGTTAAAAAATAGTACCACGTCAAAATTTAGAACAACTTGAATCGATGGCCAAGCCTATACTGTCCAACCGCCTCTTGGAGTGTGGTAGCATTAGAAGGCACAGGTAGTGGACAATTATGAAGCAATGATTGATCAATTACTATTGGTCAATGATTAGGAAAATATTGATTATGAATCATCTTATCATCGCTCAATTGATGTACCGTTCCAATAGCAACAAAGTCCGTTGACGAATGATGTTTTAACAAACATTTCATATTCTGTAGAAACATTTAAGTGTTATATATAAAAAATAAAACATATAATAAGAAATTAAAATAATAGATTATATACACCAGAAATTAAAATCTTACCACATATGATTCATCAAATAGAGGAGGACTCCCATGTGGGGTAGCTATTGGATGTACATTCTCACCAAAACGTTCATCGTGGTTTGATTGATGGTAAGAATGTGTAGATTGCATTGGAGAAAATGAACCACTACTTGATTGCATATGCATTCCTGGCATATAGGGAGGACCAATAGGATGACTATATCCCATACTAGATGTAGTTTGAATGCAATGAGATTGTGTGCGTGGAATGGCTAGCATGGATGGTTGCCTGCCTAGCATGGATGGTGGCATGCCTGGCATGGATGATTGCATGCCTAGCATGGATGGTTGCATGCCTGACATGGATGGTTGCATGCTTGGGATGGATGGTTGCATGCCTGCCATGGATGGTTACATGCGTGACCAATATGGCATGCCATGGTTGTAGAATGATGCCATGCCTAACATATGTTGTAATTGATATTCTTTTAGAGTGGCAATCTCACTTAACACTGAGGCCTTAAAGGAGTTGAGTTCTTCTTCAATTTTAGTGTACTTCTCCTTACTAACCGTCTGAGGCTTTTGTTTTGGAATGTTAAAATACTCCATATAACCATCATATTGGCTACCTCCCCTAACACAACCAGGATGGTCGCGTCCGAATGCATGATATAGAGCATCTTTCCCAGGCTCTTCGATTATTTCACCCCTGGACATTTGTTCTTGAACAGCTCTCTACAAATAATAAAGAACACAAACATATCATTCATTATTACATCAATTATTAAAAATCATTAAGACTTTTTATCAACCGAAATTACTAACCAACTTATTTAGTATTTCTTCTCCTCGCTTAATCATCGGTCTTGAATTCTTCGTTTTAGGAGTCTTTGTTTCTATATACAATTCAATTCGGGTAATAAGTCTACCCAATTCAGCTTCCTACATAAATTATGAAAAATTTATTAACAATGACATGAAATTAAATTGAGGAAAATAAATATAAAAATATTTATAAATTAACACAAATTAATAATACCATTCTATATCTAACTTCAGGATTTGAAGACCTCCCAAAACAGTTAGGAAGAATGTTATACATTTGTATATTCTAATGTTTTTTTCTAATAATTTGAAATTCATCTGAACATCTATAATCCACAGTCTTTCCAAAATTGAGGTGTAATCTAGAGGTGTCCTTCAGGGATTTTGTAGAGCTCTACCTCATCAAGTGGTTCCAAATATGGAAGCACATAATTTCTTGTATTCCTTCCACGCCTTATTTTTAATCTTATAACACTTAAGTTTCCAACTGTCATCGACTTTGTAACGATTCTGTAAAAACATAGTACAAAAGATTAGATATAATACAACAAAGATATAATATATGTAATTGATTATAAAATATAAGAGACTTACACAAATGGTTATCCATATTTTGAACTTTTCTACATCATCAACCTGAGACCAATCATTTATATTGATTGGTATACTAGACTTCGCAAGTCAACCAATAGAGGATTTCAATTGTTGACCATTTTCCCCTATTGGATTACCAGTAGCATCAAATAGAATAGGTATTCTATCATCTGGGTTAAGTGGAGCATCAGGTATATTCTCCCAACTCCTTCTTTTCAAATACCCCAATGGATCATTTGGATATACAAGCTCTGTTACCCGAGGATCCATGAAATATCTGCAAACAATGAAGGAATATAAATTAATTGACAATTTTAGGAACACACACACACACACATACACACACACACACACACATACACACACACACACACATATATATAAGAGTATTACAACAATATAGAACATACGTTATGTTTAATTAGGTTGTTAATCATATCATATATTCCTTCACAATCACTTCGAGCCCATGACGAAGAATCATCATCATCAACTAGATCATCACATACATTAGGCAACTTATTTGAGAAATTACTAATATTGGTTAATGTATCAAGCATAGGGTCGTCATCTTCTAAAGCATCACAATGGTAAAACTCTTTTTTTGGAAGCGTTAACACAACAGACCATCTTGTGTCAATTTGATCGCTCACGTAAAATACTTGTTTTGCATGAAGTGCTAACGTGAAAGGATCATCAGTGTGACTTATCTCGGATAAATTTACAAGGGTAAATCCAAAATCATCTATTTTATATCCAACATTGATAACATCTTTGACCCAATATCACAAGAAAATTGTTTCATGGAAGACCTCATAATCCAATTCCCAAATCTCTTGTATTATACCATAATATGTTCTATCAAAAAATACAGGATTAGCATCTTTTGAACTGGAAAATTGCATAGTTTGTGTAACCATCTTCGCACCACTATTTTGATTTACTCGAACTTTGTCCCTAGCTTGAGTCGTAAACCTCGATCCATTTATTGTGAAACTATAAAATGATTTGACATCAAATTTTGGCTCATATGCAAGCTATTGTAAACTTTATGATATTTTATGATTGGGTTTCTTGAGTTCATCTCGAATCTATATATAAAAAAACATGAAATGTGTTTAGAGCAAAGTTTTAAAACATTGAATAGATCTAGGAACATATATGCATGAATTTTTGTTTGTGACACTTACGTGGTTGTGAAACCAATTAATAAGCTCTCGCTTATATTCATCATACAACCATTTTTCTCCTCCTTTTTTTTATAATGAGGATCGATCTTCAATAAGTTTAAATGCATCATGTTATGTTATTAAATATATATGAAGTATATATCATAATTAATAGTTAAATAAAAAATGATTTTTGCATAAAATGGAAAGGTTGAACATCACTTACTCTATGTATGGTTGTGCTTCATTATTATTTACCAAAATGATTCGGTATGCTTTTTCCCATCGAGTGTGATCAATAAAATATTTCTTACTTCCACCAAGCATAGGGTTACCTATTTGGATCATGTGACGTTCTAAGAACAACTTGTGCATAGGATTCCCAATTTCAGTGCAACCACTAAAGTATTCATAACAAAACTCAATGGCCTCTTCAGTAATGTAGCGTTCCATTATGCATCCTTCAGGTCGATTTCTATTATTTACATATCCTTTAAGGACTTACATATATCTCTCAAAATGATACATCCATCTTAATTAAGTAGGACCACACAATTGAACTTCTCGAACTAAATGAACACATAAGTGAATCATTATATCGAAGAAAAAAGGAGGAAAATATTTTTCAATTAGACACAAAGTCTCTACAACATCTTTCTATAAAGAATTTAACTTGCCAATTGATATAGATTTCTTGCATATTGTATTGAAGAATGAACAAAGCTGAATTATTGATAATCGAACATGTTTTGGAAGAATTGATCTAATAGCAATTGGTAATAACTATTGCATTAAGATATGACAATCATGTGATTTCAATCCATAAAGTTTCTTATCAGTGATAGACACAAAATTCCTTACGTTGGATGAGTAACCATCAGGAACTTTCACACCCTCTAAACATTTACAAAGCACATCCTTCTCTTTTGTTGACATTGTATATGATGCTGGTGGTAAGTATGTTCGATTCTTATCATTTTTCACCCTTGGTTCCAATTCAGGTCGTATGCCTAGTTTCTTAAAATCCAGTCTTGCTTTAATTCCATCCTTTGTTTTTCCAGGTATATTAAGTAAAGTACCAATCAAGCTCTCACATACATTTTTCTCAATGTGCATGACATCTAAGATGTGACGAATGTGTAGGTCTTTCCAATAAGGTAATTCCCAAAATATTGATTTTTTATTCCAACAACCATGGTAAGTTGGTTCAAACTCTTTTTCATTTTCACCCATTTCATTAGTTGACTTCTTTCGTTTCCCTACCTTAGTGAGTTTTTTTTTCATCTTTCCATATCATTTGAATGTCATACCATTCAATTGCCTTAATATCTCAACACCTCGCAAAGGTCGGGTTGCATGATCATGATCTTCTTCACCATCGAACGATTTATTTTGGTATCTAAACTTGTGTCCAGATGGAAAAAATCTTCTATGTCTTCTATAAGACATCTTTCGTCCGTGAACAAGATAAGTTGTAGAAGTTCCATCACTACATATAGGGCATCCCTTGTAACCTTTTGTTGCATGTCCTGATAAGTTTCCATAGACAGAAAAATCATTAATTGTCCATAAAAGGATCCCCTTCAAGTTAAAGTGTTCTTCTTTATGTGCATCGTAAACATTTACACCATCATTCCACAACGTCTTTAAATCATCCATCAGAGGCTGCAAATATACATCAATATCAACATCGGGTTGTTTCAGTCTTGAGATCAATAATGTTAACATTATGAATTTTCTTTTCATACATAACCAGGGAGGAAGGTTGTATGTTACCATAATTACTGGCCAATAACTATATCTACTACTAAGGGAACTATGTGGATTAATTCCATCAACAGCAATGACAAGATGAAGATTGGGCGAAATTGAGGAGATAAATTATCTATTACTTTCCAATTTGGAGAATCACAAGGATGATGTAGCACCCCATCATCAAATTGATTATCTGAATTCCAAGTCAACATCTTTGATGTATCTTTACTATTGAACAACCTTTGAAAGTGAGGAATCGGAGGAAAGTACCAAAGAACCTTTGCAGGCATGCCTTTCTTATGTGTTATCTCATTTGTACCATGCTTCCATTTCGATTCTTTACACATCAGACAATCATCTAATGTCTCATAATTTTTTCTATAAAGAATGCAATCATTTGGACAAGTATGAATCTTATGATATTCCATGCCAAATCGACTAAGAGATTTCTTCACTTCATACATTGAAGATGTCAATTCAATACCCTCAAGAAACATATCGACTAGTAGATTTAGTAATTTTGTGAGTCCCTTGTCAAAAAAAACCCTGTTTTGCCTTCACATTGAACAAATGAACCAATCACGACATTTTAGTGTATTTTTTCATTTTGGATACAACGGTTTTTCGGCATCTTCTATAATTTTTTAAAGGTTTCGGGATCTGATGAGCAGAATCGTGATCGCCAAATACTTTGATGAACGAAAACCGGATCGCCGATCCTGCCAATACTTTGGTTTTAATATTTATAAAACTCTCGCAAGTGCACGAATCATTTCGTAGAAAATGATAAGTATACTCCCAAGGTCGATCTAAGGAAGGAATGTATGTGGTTCTTAATTTATTATTCAAACTTTTAAAAACGAAATTAAATCCTAAACATCCTGTCACGATATTTTGGGTTTTGTGTTTTTAATCTAATTACAGAAAATTAAACATAGATTCAATAATCATTCATGCAAATTTTATCTTTTATAAATAGTGGAGTATTTATGGATATAATAACTAAGTTAATTATGCTTGCTCGTATTATTTAGGTTATTAAAGATATGAATTGATATTTATTGATTCTCCCTTTTTGTATGAATACCACCTTTGGTGGGGTTAGATATTCTTTGTTAACTAAACAAATCAATTAACACCTATGGGTGGGGTTGATAACTAATTTGGTTAATTAAATTAATTCCTTTTTCTAAGAGATTGAAAATGAACCATTTAAATGCCACCTTTGGTGGGGTTAGATAGTTTAAACTTTATTCAAGGTGTCCAAATTAAACCTAAGAATTTAGTTATCCGAGTACTAACTTTCAAGTTTTAAAACCACTACCGAAAACATGTCGTCAATACATTTTCAGATAATAATTCTTATAAAAACTTTTGAAATAGAGCTTCACTCTAACTACCGGGCGATTGTACCATCAAATAAAAGAGCACTACTCTAAATCAGACCGGATAACTAAACCTTAAAATCTAATTTTCAGGTTTAAGTTTGTAATGAAAAATAATATATTTCTCTCTAACATTCTTAATATAAAATCATGAATAAAAATAAAATCAATTCATTTTAGAGATTTTTACCTATTTAATATTTCGCAAGCATAACAACGTCATTATTATATCATGATTATAAACAGCTAGCACAGTTAAATTTAATCACAGACAAATTAAATATAACATGTAAGAATAAAGCATAAAAATAACTGTAAAGAAAATAAAATCCTTACAGAACTTCGACGCTATTCCCGTTGCTAGAAAACCTCCAAGCGGAATTTGCACTTCCATTTATTGAATCAAAAATCTAAATTATTACAAAAACATAACTAGTTCTTCCCTAAAAAGGGAAGAACTCTAAAACTAAGAGAAACTAGCTAAAACATAAGAAAAACTAGCTAAAACATAAGAAAAACTAAAAAAAACTAAAAACTAAGAAATGGAGAGAAAGAAAGAAGAGAGAAGTGTGTTTTTGAGGTGTTTTGAAGGTGTGCTTTGAAGTGAATGGAAGAGGGGTATTTATAGGTGAGGATGGAGAGAAAAAATGATTAAAAAAATGTTAAAAAAATATTAAAAAAATAAAAAACGTGTTTTGGACCTCATTGAGGTCATCAATGACGCCAAGATGACGTCATGGGGCGCACGTGAAAAATGGGTCAAAAACGCGTTGGGCGCGTAGGGCGGGCGATGGGCGGCTAACGCGCGCGCGTGAACAGAACCCGCGCGCGATCTTTGCCGCGCATGAACGAACCTCGCGCGCGATCTTTGCGCGCATGAACAGCGCGCGCGATCGCGCGCATGAACATACCCCGCGCGATCTGCGCGCATGAACGATACCGCGTGATTTTGGGCGGAGGGTGCTTTCAGCGTGGCTACGGGCGGCGCGTTTTTCTCGCTTTTGACATTTTTGACCTTTTCGACCCATTTTGTCCAATTTTTCCATGTTTGTTGACCTTTTTCCACTTATTTATTAATTTATTTGTGATGTATTGCTTCAAGTATTCTTCTTTGAGTCTTTAAATTGCGTTTTTAAGCCAAAATACCCGAAAAACAATAAAAATACCCGTGATTCCGAAAAAGACAAATTTATATAAATATATGATAAAACATATAAATATATATATTTTTAATCAATTAATGTGCATAAAATCATGGTTATTTTAGTGCTTTTTGAGCACTTATCACAACCCCCAATTGACTTCTTGCTAGTCCCTTAGCAAGAGAAGCGATAAAAACTAAAAATTAAACTATCCTAAATCACTTCCGTGGATTGACACGGTTGCATTTAGCCTATGCAACAAGCCTTTAAACCCCTAGGTTGCCCTAGTGGACGAGTTTGAGTCTCGTGAGGGTTTTCAGTAATGATACCCACAAACATTGTACTAAATGTAAAAACAAAAGAAACAATAAAAGCAAACAACTTAAAAATTAAATTTACAACAAAATAACAAATTAATTTATTATTATTATTATTATTTTTTTTTTTTTTTTTGAACAACATATCACAAAAATGTCTCATACTTTTTAATCTCCTTTAAGATCATAATTAAAATCTTAAGCATAAGTTATTTTAATCTCTTCAAACAATCATGATTTATTATAATAATTAGTCGAAAATCATTTTCATATTTCATATCAAAAATGTATCAATTTAATTTCACCCAATTTCAGTGTCATGAATCATAATTCGCTTCGACTCTATTCCTCACAAGTCAATACTCTCAAAACACTGAATCCTATGGGTTCAAACATTCATACTAATTTATATGCGAAAGAGTTGATGTATAGAAATGAACTAATATGTTCGCATATGTATAAAGAATAAAGGCTCAAAGTGTTATTTTAACATTGATCTCATGAAAGGAATCAAATGTATAAATTATAAAGATATCATATATAAAAATTATTTTCATGCATAAATCAAACTCATTAAGAAAGAATTTCAAGATATATGCCTTTTACAAATGAAGAAATTGCAATGACTTTTTAGGGAATTACTTCTTATATCTTTCTTTTGTAATTAGCCTTTACTCACAACTTTGTAGGCAATGCGGGTTATAGTATGTAGATGATACTATTTTTATTTCTCTCTTTTTTTCTGTAGATATTTTTCAATATGTGTATTTTTTAGAGAGTCAACCCATGTATGATTGTACATTGTTTTGGATTTTGGTGAGTGGTTAATTTTGTGGCTTTTCTGTTTGATCTTGGTTTAGGTAACCCAGGACATGTCTTTTTGTTTTTGTAGTAGTCATGCATAAATGAGATATAAGCATATACTATCAATTTCTACTCAAATCATTTAATCTAAGCAAAAATAATAATCAAAAATATATGATACTCTATTAAGATGAAAAAATTCATACATTCAATGCTAATACCTATAGAGATCATCTAAAAATTTGAAGAAATAAGAAATGTGTTTGGAGTAGAAAAAATATATATTTCACTCTGAATAAAGGAAATTAGGCTCAAATTATCTCACAAAGGTAGTCTCCACTAAAAAAACTCATAAACACCGATTTTGGGTTTGATATAATTTCTACATCTTATCAAGAAATACTAATTATGACAAAAACTAACTAATTATCAAAAATAATTACAAAATATTTCATGATATGTTTTCAAAAATTAATCTAACAGTACAAAAGACTTAACTATTTACTTAAATTTGATTTAAAGAAATGATAAATTTTTGTGAAAAAGTTTTTTTTTTTTTTTTTTCAAAAATTACTAAATCACACAAAATAGAAATAAAACCAAACACACAAAAAAAAATTTTTTTTTTTTTTTTTTTTTTTTAATTTTTAAATTGTTAAAACTTTTTTTTTTTAATTAAGCATGGTAACTTTTCACCACCCCCAACCTAGAACTTACATTGTCCTCAATGTAACAACTGTAAATTAAAGATAAAGAGAAAAGAGAAGAAAGATTACCTATTTCTTGAGAAAGTGCAAGTAGTAATGGAAAATGCAGGTGCATCCATCATATTCATCATTAAAGTGTATACGACGGATCGTGTGAACTTCTAACATCTCAACAAATATTTTTAGTTTTAACAATTTAAAAATTATTCACATGTAATTAAATAAATGAAACAAATAAAAGAAAATTACCTAAAATGATGGGTTGCCTCCATCCAGCTTAGTTTAACGTCTTAGCAAGACGTAACTTGGGATTGCATTTTAAGTAAACTCAATGTCCCCTCATCATTGAGTCAATCAAACCTGCAGGTAAGACAAGGTTGTCTTCCTATACTTTTTCGATCATGCCCTATTGATTTTGATTTCTTTCGTACTTAAAACTAGAGGCATACTTTGTGATTTAAGATAACCCACATCTAGGTACAAATCAAATAATTAAGGCATAAAAACACAATTGTACCTAGATTAAATAAAGAAACTAGCTCCTTAGATTGTAATTAAAACTTTAAAATTTTGGAGATAGTTAAAAAATTTTGTTTTTGTTTGTTTTTTTTTTTTTTTTTTTAAATAACATAATCGATTAACCAAGAGTGCTCAGGAAAGAATGGTGGTGCAAAGGCTCCTTAAAAACCATCCTCCTGACGTAACAACGTTCCCCGGGAAAGACTAGTGGCACAAAGGCTTCTAAGAACTAGTCTCCTGTATTAACTCCCTTAGATCTTTACTTTTCATGTTATTAAGTTAAGCTAAATAAAACTTTAAGTTAATGAAAATTTAAGTTAATTAAGTTTAAAGAAAAGGTTAATTAAGTTAAGTGAATTAAAAAAATCTAAGTTAATTAAGTTAAGTTAAAAAAAAAATCTAAGTTAATTAAGTTAGTAAAAAGTTAATTAAGCTAAGTGAAGTAAAAAAAATCTAAGTTAATTAAGTTAAGTGAGAAAAAAAAAAAAGTTAATTAAGTTAAGTGAAGTAAAAAAAAAATCTAAGTTAATTAAGTTAATGAAAATTTAAGTAAAAACCTAAGTTAATGTTAAAAAAAAAAAAAATTTAAGTTAATTAAGTTAGTAAAAAAAAAATTAAGTTAAGTAAGTTAAATAAAAATCAAGAAGAAAAAAAAATAGCTAAAGAAAGAAAAAAAAAATAATAAAATAAAATAAAATTGAAAAAGGTAAAAGAAAATAAAAAAAAATAAAATTATGATTTAAAATAAATAAAAAAAGTAGTAAAAAATAAACTCAAAAAAAATTAAAATTTTGGTTTTTTTTTATTTTTTTATTTTTTTTATTTTTATTTTTTTTTTATTTTTTATTTTTTTTATATTTTTTTTTTTATTTTATTTTTATTTTTATTTATTTTTTTATTTTTATTTATTTTATTTTATTTATTTTTTATTTTTTATTTATTTTTTATTTATTTATTTATTTTTTATTTTTATTTAAAATTTATTAAAAAAATTTTTATTTTTTTATTATTTCTTATGAAATTTAAAATTTGATTAAATTTTTTATTTTTTTATTTTTATTTTTATTTTTTTTTTTGCAAAAACAAAAAAAAAAATCCTGATATTCTGGCCAAAAAATATTTTTTAAAATTTTGATAAATAAATTAAAAGCATTATTCGCTTCACGTAATGACGCGAAAACTTGATGAAGCGAGAATCGTGATCGCCGAATACTTTGATGAGCGGCAGGATCGCCGATCCTGCCAATCTTTGGTTTTAATATTTATAAAACTACCATGAAGTGCACGAATCATTTAAGTAGAAAATGATAAGTATACTCACGAGTCGATCTAAGGAAGGAATGTATGTGGTTCTTAATTTATTATTCAAACTTTTAAAAGCGAAATTAAATCCTAAACATCTGTCACGATATTTTGGGTTTTGTGTTTTTAATCTAATTACGAGAAAATTAAACATAGATTCAATAATCATTCATGCAAATTTTATCTTTTATAAATAGTGGAGTATTTATGGATATAATAACTAAGTTAATTATGCTTGCTTTCGTATTATTTAGGTTATTAAAGATATGAATTGATATTTATTGATTATAAAACTTTTTGTATGAATACTACGCTTTGGTGAGGTTAGATATTCTTTGTTAAGCTAAACAAATCAATTAACACCTATGGGTGGGGTTGATAACTAATTTGGTTAATTAAATTAATTCCTTTTCTAAGAGATTGAAAATGAACCGTTTAAATGCGCTTTGGTGGGGTTAAAACGATTTAAACTTTATTGAAGGTGTCCTAATTAAACCTAAGAATTTAGTTATCCGTCTTAACTTTCAAGTTTTAAAACCACTACCAAAAACATGTAGTCAATACATTTTGAGATAATAATTCTTATAAAAACTTTTGAAATAGAGCTCTAACAACCTCTGAGGCGATTGTATGCGAAATAATAAGAAGACTACTTTCTAAATCGAATAGGATAACTAAACCTTAAAATCTAATTTTCGAGTTTAAGTTTGTAATGAAAAATAATATATTTCTCTATAACATTCTTAATATAAAATCATGAATAAAAATAAAATCAATTCATTTTAGAGATTTTTACCTATTTAATATTTATGAAGCATAACAACGTCATTATTATATCATGATTATAAGCAGTATACAGATTAAATTTAATCACAGGACAAATTAAATATAACATGTAAGAATAAAGCATAAAAATAAGCTGTAAAGAAAATAAAATCATACAGAACTTATTATTATTCTAGTTGCTAGAAAACCATAAAGCGGAATTTGCATTTCCATTTATTGAATCAAAAATCTAAATTATTACAAAAACATAACTAGTTCTTCCTAAAAAAGGAAGAACTCTAAACTAAGAAGAAACTAGCTAAAACATAAGAAAAACTAGCTAAAACATAAGAAAAACTAAAAAAAACTAAAAACTAAGAAATGGAGAGAAAAGAAAGAAGAGAAGTGTGTTTTTGAGGTGTTTTGAAGTGTCTTTGAAGTGAATGGAAGAGGGGTATTTATAGGTGAGGATGGAGAGAAAAATGATTAAAAAATGTTAAAAAAATATTAAAAAAATAAAAACGTGTTTTGGACTGTGAGGTCATCAATGACGTCGGCATGACGTCATGGGGCGGTACACGCGTGAAAAATGGGTCAAAAGCGCGTTGGGCGCGGCCAGATTTGCGGGCGATGGGCGGCTAACGCGTGGTGATAACCCGCGCGATCTTTAACGCGTGAACGATAACCTCGCGCGCGCGATCTTTGCGCATGAGTGATAACCGCCCGCGATCTTTAGCGCGCATGAGCAGTACCCAGCAGCGCGTGTCTTCGCGCGTAAACGATACCAGCGATTTTGAAGCGGGTTGGGTGCTTTCATACATGGCCCAGCCTTGGATGCGTACGCATTCTACTTTTTGACATTTTGACCTTTTCGACCCATTTGTCCAATTTTTCCATGTTTGTTGACCTTTTTCCACTTATTTATTAATTTATTTGTGATGTATTGCTTCAAGTATTCTTCTTTGAGTCTTTAAATTGCGTTTTTAAGCCAAAATACGAAAAACAATAAAAATACATTGATTCGAAAAAGACAAATTTATATAAATATATGATAAAACATATAAATATATATATTTTTAATCAATTAATGTGCATAAAATCAATTAATTAAGTTAAGTTAAAAAAAAAATCTAAGTTAATTAAGTTAGTAAAAAGTTAATTAAGCTAAGTGAAGTAAAAAAATCTAAGTTAATTAAGTTAAGTGAAAAAAAAAAGTTAATTAAGTTAAGTGAAGTAAAAAAAAATCTAAGTTAATTAAGTTAATGAAAATTTAAGTAAAAACCTAAGTTAATGTTAAAAAAACAAAAAATTAAGTTAATTAAGTTAGTAAAAAAAAAATTAAGTTAAGTAAGTTAAATAAAAATCAAGAAGAAAAAAAAATAGCTAAAGAAAGAAAAAAAAAATAATAAAATAAAATAAAATTGAAAAAGGTAAAAGAAAATAAAAAAAATAAAATTATGATTTAAAATAAATAAAAAAAAGTAGTAAAAAAATAAACTCAAAAAATTAAAATTTTGGTTTTTTTTTATTTTTTTTTTATTTTTTTTTTATTTTTTTTTATTTTTTTTTATTTATTTTTTTTTATTTTTTTATTTTTATTTTATTTTTATTTATTTTATTTATTTATTTTTTATTTATTTTATTTATTTTTTATTTTTTATTTATTTATTTATTTTATTTATTTATTTATTTATTTATTTTTATTTAAAATTTATTAAAAAAAATTTTATTTTTTTAATTTTTTATTATTTCTTATGAAATTTAAAATTTGATTAAATTTTTTATTTTTTTTATTTTTTATTTTTTATTTTTTTTTTTGCAAAAACAAAAAAAAAATCACAATTATTTACAGCACAAAAATATTTTTAAAATTTTGATAAATAAATTAAAAACGCTATTCCTTCCCAGTAATGCGCTACAAAAACTTGATGTAGAATTGATCGCCAAATACTTTGATGAACTAAAACCGGATCGCTTGATCCTCGCCAATACTTTGGTTTTAATATTTATAAAACTCTCGCAAGTGTACGAATCATTTAGTAGAAAATGATAAGTATAATTCCCAAGGTCGATCTAAGGAAGGAATGTACGTGGTTCTTAATTTATTATTCAAACTTTTAAAAACGAAATTAAATCCTAAACATCCTGTCACGATATTTTTGGGTTTTGTGTTTTTAATCTAATTAGAAAATTAAACATAGATTCAATAATCATTCATGCAAATTTTATCTTTTATAAATAGTGGAGTATTTATGGATATAATAACTAAGTTAATTATCTTGCCGTATTATTTAGGTTATTAAAGATATGAATTGATATTTATTGATTCTCCTTTTTGTATGAATACCACCTTTGGTGCAGTTAGATATTCTTTCATAACTAAACAAATCAATTAACACCTACGCTGGGTTGATAACTAATTTGGTTAATTAAATTAATTCCTTTTTCAAGAGATCAAAACGAACCATTTAAACGCCACCTGGTGAGTTAGATGATTTAAACTTTATTCACAAGGTGTCCAAATTAAACCTAATTTAGTTATCCGAAGTACTAACTTTCAAGTTTTAAACCACTACCGAAAATACGTCAATACATTTTCGATAATAATTCTTATAAAAACTTTTGAAATAGTAGCTTCACTCTAACTACCTAAGGATTGTACCATCAAATAAAAGAGCACTACTCTAAATCGGATCGATAACTAAACCTTAAAATCTAATTTTCGGGTTTAAGTTTGTAATGAAAAATAATATATTTCTCTCTAACATTCTTAATATAAAATCTTGTATAAAAATAAAATCAATTCAGTGTAGAAATTTTCACCTATTTAATAGTTCGCAAGCATCACAACATCACTATTATACCATGATTATAAATACATACGCTTAAATTTAATCACGCACAAATTAAATATAACGTAGTTAAGAATAAGCACAAAAAATAATCAGAAGAAAATAAAATCCTTACAGATTGACTTGTTATTCCCGCTGCTAGAAAACCTCCCAGCGGAATTTGCACTTCCATTTATTGAATCAAAAATCTAAATTATTACAAAAACATTACAAGTTCCTCTCAAAAAGAGAAGAACTCTAAACCTAAGACAATTGAACTAAAAACTAAGAGAAAAGCTTAGAAACTAAGAAAGAAACTAAGAAAAACTTAAAAACTAAGAAATGGAGAGAAAGAAAGAAGAGAGAAGTGTGTTTTTGAGGTGTTTTGAAGGTGTGCTTTGAAGTGAATGGAAGAGGGGTATTTATAGGGGAGGATGGAGAGAAAAAAATGATTAAAAAATGTTAAAAAATATTAAAAAAATAAAAACGTGTTTTGGACCTGCTGAGGTCATCAATGACGCGCGATGACGCCACAAGGGCCGCACGTGAAAAATGGGTCAAAACGCTGGCCAGCATGGCCATGTTGGCGGCCGATGATGGCTGCGCGTGAACAGAACGCGTTAGTGAAGGCGCGCATGAACGGTAACCTCGCGCGCGTTCGCGCGCGATGAACAGATAACCGCGCGCGTTGCCGCGCGCATGAACAGTACTCCTGCGCGCAGCGATCTGCGCGCATGAACAATGCACACAGCTTTGGGCGGAGCTTGGTGCTCGCGCGCTAGCGTACGGCGGCTGCTTTTTCTACGCTTTTTGACATTTTTGACCTTTTCGACCCATTTTGTCCAATTTTTCCATGTTTGTTGACCTTTTTCCACTTATTTATTAATTTATTTGTGATGTATTGCTTCATGTATTCTTCTTTGAGTCTTTTAATTGCGTTTTTATGCCAAAAATACTCGAAAAACAATAAAAATACCCGTGATTCCGAAAAAGACAAATTTATATAAATATATGATAAAACATATAAATATATATATTTTTAATCAATTAATGTGCATAAAATCATGGTTATTTTAGTGCTTTTTGAGCACTTATCAGGATCATCCTCACGTAATTCATCTTTAACACCATGAAACATATTTTCTGTCTGTACATTATGATAAAATGTATGTAATCCACTCACATTGTTATTTATCTCTTCCCCATGAGTATTATCAATATTTTCTCCATGATAATACCAACATTTATAGCTCAAAATGATACCATTATGGATAAGGTGATACTTAACCTCATCAAATTCATGAAATCGTTTATTTTTACATTTAACACATGGGCATCGAATCATACTAGTTCCAGTATTACTATTTCTATAAGCAAATTCCATGAAACTTTCAACTCCAGAAATATAGTCCTGCTCAATTCTATACTTTGACATCCAAGATTTGTCCATTTTCTATTAATGACATTAATTAAGCATATTAATTAATTATGTATCCAATGAATATATTTCAAGTATTATTATATATAAATTCCCTAATTATTAGAATATATATCAAAACATACATAATACAAAACAATTATCATTTTACAAATGTATTACTTTTACTTAATAAAATATAATTATTTATATATAAATAAATTTATCCACGTACGGAAAATATTATAGTCTCTCAAACCCACAACATTCAGATATTATTTCCACAGAAAATAAGCCAAACATAAATAACAAGCATAATAAAAAAACATACATAAATCAAAAATTTATACAAAAAATAAAACAAATTGAATAATAAGCTGCAAAATTAATAGAAATACTTACAAGAATGTTATGAAGTGACTAAATGAAGGAAATGAAGAAGAAAAATGTGTTTTGTAAGCGAGAATAAGTGAAAAAATGGGTATAAAAAATTTGAGTATTTCGCTCAAAAAAATAGTAGATCTGAAAGATAATGAGAAGAGGAATATAACCCATAAAATGGCATTGCAAATGGTGGTCGGAGGTGGCCAGAAATTGAGAAAGAGGGTGAGTGAGCTCAGTTTTGGGAGAAGTGGAGAAGAGAAGTGAAATTTTTTTGGGTTTCTACAGTGAAGAAGAGAGCCGAACGGTAATATTACATGAATAGCATCGATTGCCTCGTCAACCGACGCTACCCACGTGGCTAGCGTCAGTTTTCCACGTCAACCGACACCCACGTGGCTAGCGTCAGTTTGCCACGTCAACCGACACCCACGTGGCTAGCGTCGGTTCGCCACGTCAACCGACGCTATCCACGCAATTTAAAATTGATTTTTTTTGTCAATTATTATTTTATTTAAACTCTTATATATATATATATGTGTATTATAGAAAAAGAAAAAATAATAATTTTACAATAATATTTAAAAAAATACATAAAATTAAATAAATATATATTGTACGTACGTATATAAATTTAAATATCCAAACAAATAAACATAATTATATAATTTTAAAAAATAATTGTCTAGAAAAAAAAAGAAATTATACTATATATATATCAAACTTAAATTTTAGAAAGTCAAATAAAATAATAATTGACCTAAAAAAATTTCAATAAAAATTTCAATTGTAAACTGCATGCATTTTTTAATTCAAAAAATACATGTAGGACGTAGCGTCGGTTGACGTAGTGAATCGATGCTATCCACCCATGTAGCATCGGTTCTCCTCGTCAACCGATGCTATCCATGTAGGATATAGCGTCGATTGATGTGGAGAACCGACACTACATACATGGATAGCGTCGGTTTGCCACGTCAACCGATGCTACGTCCTATGTGGATAGCGTCGGTTCTACACCGAACCGACTTTAAATTCATTATAAGTCGTTTATTTCCAAAAAATGACTTTACACAGTGACTTAAATACCCCTTTTTGTAGTAGTGGTACTTTGAATGAAGAGATCTACATGTCTCAATCGGATGGCTTCAAAGTTTCAGGATGAGAGAATTGGGTTTACAAGCTGAGTAAGTCAATGTATGGTTTAAAGCAATCACCGCAACAGTGGTACAAGCGCTTTGATAGCTTCATCAGAGAGCAGAAGTACACACACAATCAGTTTGATCACTGTGTATGCTTTCGGAAACTCCAAGATGGCACCTTCATTTATTTGCTCTTATATGTTGATGATATGTTGATTGCATCTAAGAGCAAGGTGGAGATCGACAAATTCAAGACTCTATTGAGTTCAAAATTTGAAATGAAAGATCTTGAAGAAGCTAAGAAAATTCTTGGGATGGAAATTATAAGAGATAGAATTGCAGCACAGTCTGTCTAACACAGACTCAGTATCTGAAGAAAGTACTACAAAGGTTTGATATTGATAAGAAAACCAAACCAGTAAGTACACCGCTTGCTCCTCATTTTCAATTGAGTGCATTGATGTCACCTAGAACCGTCAATGAGAAGAAGCAAATGGAGCATGTTCCATATGCAATGTCGTTGGTGCCTTGATGTATGCAATGGTATACACCAGACCTGATATTTCTCATGTTGTAAGTATGGTGAGTCGCTACATGCACAATCCTGGTAAAGAACACTGGCAAGTAGTGAAATGGATTCTACGGTAAATCTATGGTACTGTGGATATTGGTTTGAAGTTTGAGAGAGACAAGATTGAAGGCAAGCACTTAGTCGGATATGTGGATTCTGACTATGCTAGAGATTTGGATAAACATTGATCTACAATTGGTTATGTGTTCACAATGGCAGGAGGACCAGTTTGTTGAAGATCAATATTGCAGCCAACTGTAGCTTTGTCTACTACAGAGGCATAATATATGGTTGTAACAGAAGCATTCAAAGAAGCTATATGGCTTCTCAGGTCGACCAAGGATTTGGGTATTATTCAGAAGAACGTGGAGGTTTTCAGCGATAGCTAGAGTGCCATTTGTTTGGAAAAGAACCAAGTTCATCATGGTCGCACCAAGCATATTGATGTTTGATTTCATTTTGTTCAGGAAATCGTCGATGAAGGGAATGTTATATTCCAGAAAGTCGGAATTGCAGATAACCCTATAGATATGTTTACAAAGGTGGTTACAGGGATCAAGTTTCAAAACTAATTGAACTTGATCAACATCTCTCGAGCTTAGAGCGCCCATGGCGCATTTGGAGGCAGTGTTATGAACTTTTTCGCCAAGGTGAAGATTGTTGAATATTGGCTCTAAAAGTAACAAATTAGTGGCCTAATTTGTGGCATGATTTAAGAAAATTAATGGCCTAATTTAAGGCTTAAATTATGGCACAATTTAGGGAAAGGGAGTCTTGCAAATATGGAGAAGTTCATGCATTGAAGAACAAGGGAAAAAATAAAATAAAAAATGAGAGAGAGCATAAGCAAACTCAAAGAGAGAAAATACTTAGTGAATTTGAGAGTTTTCTGTGAGTTTGGAGAAACACTTGAGATATATTATTAATGAGAAAATTTGTATCTGTATTTTGTATATTTCCTACTTAGTTCAATAATATCTGATGCTTCCCGTGGATTTAGGCGAATTATCGAACCACGTAAATTTTGTGTGTCTTTTTATCGCTTTGATATATTCATATACTGTGCATAATAATAAATATACCTCAAAAATTAATAAAATGGTATAATATATAAAAAGGGGAAATGGTCCCGATCGTCCCTTTGTTTTAATAAAAGATGGAATTTCTTCTTTTTATGAGTGAGAAACAAGAGAGATATGCGCGAGAAATATGAGAATAAAAAGAGAAAATGGCAGTAAATAAGATCGCAAAGAAATCAAAATTTTAAATAATATTCACTGCATCCGCTTTTGTAGTTCAGTGCTATTCAAGTGACCAATATCAAATAGTTAGAGAGCATTGAACTTAAGTATACATTTATTTTATTTTTGTAATGTACACTTAAAAGTTAGGGTACCAGTAGGGGTGTCCACGGTCCGGTTCGGTCTGGTTTTCCTTAAAAAAAATCTAACCGGACCAAACCGTTCATATTACTAGAACCGGACCGGACCGGACCGTTTGAAACGGTTTTAAAAAATAAAAACCGGACCGGACCGTTTGACTTATAAACCGTTAGGTTTATTTCCTTTGGTTCGATTTTTTTATAATTTAATGAAGAAAAATGTGAAATTTTTAATATATTATTAAACCGGTCCGGTCCGGTTTGAACGGTTTAAAATTAATACAAACCGGACCGGACCGTTTGATTAGTAAAACCGTTCGGTTTGGTCCGGTCCGGTCCGGTTTTACGGTTTGGTCCGGTCCAATCCGGTTTTTGGACACCCCTAGGTAACAGGGTGTATTTTTTTAAGAAGGGGAACTTAAAGCAAGGAACTCATATAAAAAGAGAGGCACATGCTAGCACAAAATCCTAATTCACTAATCCTGTTTCTATGTCTACAATATTTACACACAAAAATGTGAAATTGAACATAGGATGCTAGTAGTTTACAACATATAGGATCCATTGTCATGAAATTCATGGTCTAAATCAAACAAAGAAAAAGAAATTAATTGCTTACCATAGAGTAACTCCTTACATATCATTTGTAACGAGGAAGTTTAGAGTCCAAGGATTCAACTGCTTTCAAAGCATCTGCTTCACATAATGAGTAGCATATCCTCTTTTAAATAACTGACATATAATGATAATAGTATAAATGCTTATTTAAACAAGGGAGAACTTTAAGAAAATGTATACCTTAGTTCTAAAATTTGTGCATTTTAATCCCAAAAACAGTACAATTTAATCCCATAATTTTGACTTTAAAGATTAAAGAGTACATTGTTTGGATAGTATGAAACTAAAACATTTTAGTTGAAAATTAAGAAACTAAAATACTCCTTTTGTAAAAGCTATGAAACTCTAGTGTCCCTCACTTGATATTTGCTTCAACAATTCTGCTGTGATTTGCTTCACGATAAAAAAATAAAAAAAAAACAAAACAAAGAGCGAGTAAAAAAGAATTCAGAATCATTCAATAAATGTTTAAAGGAATTATCTACATGAATCATAAACCCCTTCCAAACAAACTTCAATAGTTCTAAGAAATACTATCACAAGTTTAGATTTTCAAATAAAGAACAACAGTTTAGTATGCAATGGTTAGAGAAAAGGTAAATTTTGTGAAGTATTAATCACTAGGGTCACTTACTTTTTTAATTTAGTCAATTTAGTCCAAAATCTCCACATGATAATACCATTTATGGAATATAATGATAAAACTGATCATGATCAATCGCATACAGATGCTACTTTTCAATGTAAATTCTATAATAGATTCTATTTTTTTGGACCAAATGGACAAAAACTTAAAAGGTATGATACTAAAACGATTAACACACCCAAATGTAAGGGACCAAATTGACCTTTTACTTCCATTGTTTTAGAAACATAAATTATTACAAAAATGAGTAATAATCAACAATAGTTCAACAGTTTTTTTGTTGTTCTAAAATTTGCAAGTTAAAACAAGAGAGAACAATGAAAGCTAGGTAGGTATAGAATAAAAATATTACCAAAATCTGATTTTTGAGCCCTTTGGGCATATATAAATGGTTAAAGCTACACATAAGAGAGACCAAACAACTACATTCACCTTCTACCAGAAGTGGAGGTCAATTGTAATGTGAGTTTAGAAATTGCTCAAATATGCCAGAGAGACAGGAGTAGACTATTTGTGATCTCCCATAATACATTTTAATACATTATTATAGCAAATCCCAAATTTAAAAAGTGATGAGATTACAAAAATTGGTGCTAACTTAAATATACAAACTGTTAAAAACAAAAAAGAGAGAATAAGAGAGAAGGAGAGAAGCTACATTGGGTTACACATTTAAAACACACTAATGAGTAGCAGACTTGTGCAGAATCCAACTACTTATTTATGTATATATATATATATAATAGTTATTTTTTTAATTATTATTTATTTTTAATTAAAAATATATTATATATATTATATTTTAATAAAAATATGTATAAAATAATTGATTTTATAATGAATTATTAACTATGTGTATTCTATTAAAATTTAAAGATATTTTAATAAATTTAAATTTTAAAAAAATTTATAGATTTTTAAATACTTTAGCATATATTTTATTAAATTTTTAAAAACATTATATAAGTTTTAATAGATTTTTATGACTTTTTTTAAGAATTTTTATTAACTTTTTATAAAATTTAATATATTTTATAAAATTTTATTTTACTCACATTTTTTCACTAAATTTTTAATTATTTTATAATTTTTTAATTAACCTTTTAATTATTAAAAATACTCAATATATTACTATATATTTTATATAAAAATTTAATAAAATTTGTATTATTTTTTTAGCTGTAAAAATATTTAGAGTTTTCATAAAAATAAAGACAATTTTACATTATTAATTAAAAAACGAGACATGATAAATTATAAGTTATGGTAAAAATTATTATCGTAAGATAATTGATATTTTAAGAATAATATGTGAAAATTATATATTTTTTTTAAAAAAAAAACCTTCTAGTTAATTGCCAAATTATGTTTTATGAATACTGAAATTCTTCATAATTTTATTCATTGTTATTAAAAAAAAAGTTCAACCTTAATCACTAATTTTATGCATTGTTATTAAAAAAAAGTTCAACCTTAACTTAGTGATTGAACGCAGCAAATATAAAAAGAAAAATAAAAGAGAGAGTCAACAGACAGAAAAGAGAGAGAGCTAAAAAGGGAATTAAATAAAAAAGAAATAGAAGAGTGAAAAGAGTTTAAAAAAACACAAAACTCTTCGTCTAATGTTATTTTATACGAGTAAATTTTATTCATAAATATGAGATTAATATATGTGTTATTTAAAATAAAAATAGAAATTATTAATTAAAAGATATATTTTAAATAAAATATATATTAACTTATTAATAATTACCTTTTATTGGTAGATAAACCCTAAGCTTAAAACCTATCATCTAAAAACCTAAATCCTAATTCCTTATTTCTAAACCCTAGATTAATTATATTTAAGATTATTTTAATATTTTTAATATATATATATATATATTTATTTTTTTAAGTATATTTTTTAATTATTAAAAATATTATTTTTATCCTTTTGATTGCTTGATGTATATGTCCAATATATTGAGTTTTTAGATTAATAAAACCTATATTTTTTGAAGTTTTAAAAATATCAAGTTTTTAGATTAATAAAACCTATATTTTTTGAAGTTTTAAAAATATCAAGAGTTTTCGTGAAAACAAAAGAGAGCTTACATTAATTAAAAAATGTATATATGTTCCGATTAATATATAGCAAAAATTATTATCGAAAGATAGTTAGTCTCTGATAATTATTAATAAAAATATATTTATTTAAAATTAATATACGAGAATTATATATTATTTAAAAAAAATATTTTTGTTAATTGTGACATTTATGTTTTATAGAAATTCTTAATAAGTTTTTGTGATGCAATTAAAAAAATTCAACATTGAGTTGATGATTGAATTCATCAAATATAAAAGAAAAATAAAATGGGAAGGTAAAGGAGATAAAAAAAAAGAATGAAGTAAAACAAAAAAAAAATGTGAAAATAGTTAAGAAAGTTTTTCTAGGAATCTTCGTAGGAGAATATATTATTTGAGGTAGAATTTATTTTTATATAAAAAAATTTAAAATCTTGAAATATCTTGATTTAAGTAAAGTTTTTAAAGTTATTCACGTTTTAAATAACTTATATTTTTGTAAATTTTTAAAAAGTAGTAATTAAATACACTTAAATTTTGTATAGATTTTTACAAATTTTTAAAAAATCTTAATAAATTTTAATCGAATATAATTAACCTTTTATAAATTCTTAAAAAACTTTAAACTAGAATTTATTAAAATCTATCAAAATCTTAATTCTAAAACTTAAAATTTACACGAATTATAATTTTATTTTATAATATAATATATTTATAATTTATAAATATTCCATCTAAATTTAATTTTATTTATCGACGGTTATTGGATTCTCACAACTAGATACATTATTCACCGTGATAAAAATAACAAGTTTTCGAGTAAAACTATATCATTCGAGCTTTCGGCCTAACGGTGATAAATTTGCTTGTCCATGTATATTGGGTAGAATTTTCCCATTCACATTTCTCAACTTTTCAAAAGTATAGAAGTTCAGTTTTCTTCATCATATTATATAAAGCAAAATTCATTTTCATTTTTATTTTTATTTTTATTTTTTTTTTATTTTTTTTTTCGATCAAAGGGTTTTAAAATTTTGTTTTCATATATTATTACATTTCTTCACGGAGAAGGAACACCAACTTCCATAACCTATTGGACAAGATCCAAGAGGGTTGCCGAAAAAATCGTTTAATTGAATACAATATTTGTTTTAACTTCCATTTCTTTCTCCTCTCAAGAATTCGAGCCAATTAAGCATCCCTTAAACATTTCATATCTAAATTCCTCTCTTGTTACTTGAAAAGTAGCCAAAATCATTTTATCATTTCATCTTCTTATTGACAATTCATATACAAAGACTACAGAATCTGATTCCGAAATTGGGTTAAAAGAGCTTTTTATTGGCAAATTAACAAGGAAAAATCATTTATTGAAGGTTTCTTTAGAGGTATATCTTGGAACTTTGGTTCATCCACTCCTTTTTAAAATCAGTTCCTGCATATATAATTTGGTTTCTTGTCCTTTTTCTGACATTGCAGTTGTTAGTTTTGGTTTTCCTTTTGTTAATTTGTTTCATAATGAAATTCATTGTTTTTGCTATTCCTTTATATCCCATAGATAAGGACGTGATATATATTGTGTAAGGTTCAAATCCTAATGTTGGGATACACACAAATTTAAAAATATACATATTATAAGGAATAATGTTTTTTTTATATAGATCCATATAATTTTATGAAATTTATTTTTCGTTAAAAAAATTTGCATGTGTTATGATATATTTGTGTACATAAGATTATTGTATTAAAAATAATATTCATTTATAATAAAAAAAATGAAGTGATTGGTTGATTTCTCTTTATGTTGTTTCTTATATTAGTACTTTTCTTTAATTTGAATATAATAATAATATATATTTAGATGAATTTGTTTTCTTTTTTAAAGAAACAAAATAAATTGAGATAGACTACTAAAAAGAAGGTGACCAAGATGATCTATTTGTGAAAGAAAGCCCGTTAACGTTTGAACTTTAAAAAAAGAAATTCATATACACTACTTTTTTCTGTCAATATTATTTGTGTTTTTGTTTCTTGAATTATTGGAAGGTTTTCTTTCTCGAACTTGGTTGTTTATTTATCAATTACCACTGGCATAGTTGTATTTTGTATATTAATTGAGTTTGTCTTGAGTTTATGATGATTTATATTCTGTACTCTTTATAGAAAAAAAAGAAAAGAAAATCATACAGATTGGTGAAGTAGAAATACCCCACATCAGCACAAGAAAAACAAAAATGGTGGAGAAAATGGTGATAGTGGTGCTAATGGTAATGCAAATAATTATAGTAGCAGAATCAGCTGATAAAAACAATGAGTATAGTCCATGTTCGGATACTAAAGTTGAAAGAGGAGACGGTTTTAGCTTTGGAATTGCTTTTTCCACTAAAGAAAGCTTCTTTTTCAATGAAACTCAACTTTCGCCTTGTGATAAACGTCTCCCTCTTTCTGGTTCTATAGCTCAACTTGCTGTCTTTAGGCCTAAGGTTGATGAGATTTCTCTCCTTTCAATTGATGACACCAATAACTTTGATCCGGTTTGTACATCTACTCTTTATCATTGTTTCTTTTGTGTGTGTTTTTTTATTTCATTTTATATAATTATCACATTACTTGGTATGAAATTTGATCATTTCAGGGTTCATCTGGTGGGTATATGGTAGCCTTTGCTGGGAGGAAATATGCAGCAAGATCACTACCAACACTAGTCGTTGAAAACACAAACATTATAACTAGTTTCACGTTGGTAACATCTTTTATCATTAATCCCTATCTTGCAAATTCATTTACTAAAATTACTGATTGGTTATGTAAAATAAAGGACCAAATTCGGGCAAATCATGGCACCCAAATTTGAGTTACATGATTTTGGATGTCATAAACTACCTGACTTTTGGCACCACGTAACATTTCCATAATCTGTGTTTGAATAGTGTTGTTCAAGTTGTGCTTTTGAATTGTTGAAAATAACAGGTCCTTGAATTCCAAAGAGGTACTCTTCAAAATTTATATTGGAAGAAATTTGGATGCAAAGCATGTAAGGGAGAATCTGTGTGTCTCAACAACGAAGAATGTGGTATATCCAATTCCAAGTGTAAAAAGAAAGGGGGTTCTGTTGATTGCAATTTAAGCATACAATTAGCCTTCTCAGGAACAGATAAGAACCTTGATGTTCTTAACTCTTGGTATGAGGTCAAAAATCTTCGACAGTACTCTCTCTTCAGTCTCTTTTCTGATCTCCGTGATTCTATCTTCGGCCTCTACTTCAATTAACTCTGTCACAGTATGAGTCGATGATTCTTCAAGAGTTTAGTTGATCCTCTTCGACCATTGTAAGCCTGCATGGTTCCTTAGTACATATTGGAACCACCATATGCAGAGGAAGTTGTCATTACAAGCACTAGTTATTACAAATTGCCTAGCTTTGACTAATTTTCATATCTCATTGAGTTTTGCTATAATTCCATTTTCCCTGAACTTGAAGTCATTATCCAAAAGTGTTTTAGACGACGATTTTGTTGTATATTATTTGAGATTCAGACTCATGAACCAAAGTACATGAGTTTGGTACAAAGCTATATTTTGTGAGTTGCCCAAAAATAAAATTAGCAATGTTGCTCACAGTACAATTAAAAGTCCACAACCTTCTGTAGCTGAAGTAAAAACATTGAAACGAACATAATTTTGCAATCCACTAATTCCCCAACTATATCCATATTTTCATAATAATACACCAACAACTTTACATTTAATTTTAAATACACTATTAATCTAAAATTAAATTTAATTGATTTTATTAAGAATTTTACTATAGGTATAAATAAAAAAATGAAAGTTAATCATTATTAACTCTAAAGAAAAATTTCAATTTAATCACAAAAAGAACAAAAAGATGATATAAAGTCTAAAAAAACTCATAAAAGGTCAAATCATATTAAAAATGATAGTTTTACAATAAAAATCAAAGAAAGATAACTTTTCAACAAAAACTTAACACTTTTATATCAAATCAACACCTAACAAATTTTTCATAGCTTCATGCTAGTACGAATAATAAGTTGAAGAATGAAAGATAATTTTCTAGTTGAAAACAATTTTAAAGAAGAATTTATCTTTTATTTTTTGTTCAAATAAATATGTTAAAATATCTAATTAAATCTTAATTTTTGACCAATATTGTACCTAAAATTAAACATAAGAACTTCTAATATACTACTATAAAAATATGATTCCATATACATACATTTTGTTGAATAGGGATACTATTAAAATATCAAAACACTCAAAACATATTTATAGAGTAATAACTTTTTACACAAGAACAAAAGTGTTGTACTAAAATGAAGAAACATCCATCCTCAAATTGTTTTCAATTTTCCCACCTATTCTAGCTGTGGATACAAAATTAGTTAGTGCAATGCAAAGCAAGTGTTTATAAATTAGCTTTGTTGCCGTCTTGCTTACTGGCATCCCCCTTTTCTCATGCTAGCTCATCTTTTTGTTCGACCCTAACATAATATTATCATCAAAATCAACATTCTAAACCTCTTTGTCTTCCATTTTCTCCATTTCTTCTTCCACAACATCATGCATTGATTCCTGAGGAGGTGATGTAGAGAATCCTTCATCTACCTTCTCGGTGTCATGTGAACCATCATGCAGGACAGGATCTTCCAAAGACACGGATCTCTCAGCAGGATGCTCGGCACCCATGTTTGCTAAGTTTGTTTTAGAGCAAGTTTGAAAGAGATAGTGTGCCACAGACTTATATCCCAATTTCTTGACCTGTAAATAAGCAAAACTTACCGTAAGAGGTTACTTCTTTTCTTTTTTTTGGTGTTAAAACACACCCATTCTATTTAAATCTGAGTAGTTACATCCATAACAGTCCTATTCCCATCATTTACATCAAAAAGTAAAACTTCCCTGACTGTTACTGGTTACTTAAACATGTGATTTTGACTTCTTTTTCCACTAAAGTGAAAAACCAAAACTACAAAATCATAGAACATACTGTCATCCTCATATAGCCTCAAATAATATATCTACACATCTTTCTATCTCTATGTCTAGTACAGATGCATTTGCATGTCAACTTGAAATGAGTAAATGCATCAACTTCATGTATTTTATGTTTAATATAAATCTTATATGGTGCACTGCCCCTTAAAAAGTTGGAATGTTACAATATTTATTAGATTTAAACTAGCAAACTAAAGAGGCACATGATGCTGTGAAGAACACAATCACAATGACAAGTTCATGGTTTTACCTTCTTATAAATTTGACCGGTAGGCATCCATCCTTTAGCTTTACGACAAAGACTACAGTTGCAGATTCCGCGACATACAGGGCATACCCAAGTGGGATTCTCGTTGGCTTCTAAGACATGTTCTCCATATCTGTAAATGAACAAAAATGTAAACAAGGTCATGATATTGAAGAACGTATAAAGTTCAAAGGTTATTTGGATATAAACAATTAAAATGCTAAGCTGAACCAGGGATAGTAAGTCACCCCCCTCTTCCAATAGGAGGGAAGAGGTTCACCCTTCTCCCCATAAGTATTGACCTAAAAAATTTAAATGAACCTTACTAAAGTGATTAAAGAAAATAAATAACTGTTTTCACCAAGTTTAAAACAATTTACCTCATGTATAGGCAATCTCCACAGAACTGCCCTTGGACCAAGTTGCATTTGCTGCAATGGGTACGCTGGCCAAGAGTCTTTTGCCTGCAAGGAAGCAAATCAACTTCTAACACACTTCATCAAGTTAAAGGGCCAAACAAAAATTACACAGCACTTTAACCAGGTACAAAACTAAATTATTGCAACTTTCAGATAATTGGGAATACATTTTGAACGGAATGAGAGTTTAATCAGGTTTTGACAAAATTTCCTAAAAAGGCATCTATATTAACCCGCATTTTCTCCAAATCCAAATTTAATTTAATAGAGGTATGCAGAGCAAAATAAAACTCGACAAAGGGAAACTCTCCTCTTCAAACAGTTATTGACATCCATTAATAAGGCTAGGCAAGTTCTTTCAAACCCTAAACCTTATACAAGCAGGAACACTCTCCTACCACTAAATAGCATTTTAGGATGTTCTTGTACTAAATGTAAATCAAAAGAAAAAATGCACAATAGCTTTCCCAAATTAAGGATAACTACATAAAATAATGAATCTATTACTACGCACAAGACCCTAATAAAGACTCTTCCTATATGAAGCATATCAACAAGAAAAGAAACAAATATCAAAGAAAGGCTGTTAACATATGGTGTTCATGTGTAAATATTCTAGGAAACTATTTCAAGTAAAATCTAGCAAATGTTTTTTAGAGACACTTCTAGAGTCAAATATAGAAAAATCTAGAAAATTTATTAAAGCCACAAGCGAGAGTCAGTGAGCATTGGCAACCGACCTCCAGCTACTATATGCATAGCATTTGTAATACTTGTAACTAGTAAGCCTGTAAAGCTAGCTTCAAGTTCAATACAAGTCCCTTTTCTAGCTACTACTAATAATGGTCATCATTCAACTATTTCACTTGAACTCCTTTCCGGCAATCAAATAAGCCAAACTACTATAACTAATCAACTGCTCTCTGTTAAAAATCACAAACCATTAATCATCACAAATACTCATTCTAAACAACTACCCATTTAGAGATTCTAAAATCCATCAACATACAAAACTATATAGGTATATAGAGAAAGCACAATGAGATGCATCAATAATAACAAAAGCTAAAAGTATCATTTCACCTGCATTGATGGCATGTTTCCCCATTTTCAGGGTCATATATGCGTTTCCCATTCTTTCCGTATCCATCAACACACAGAATCCAAATTTCCTTACAATCCCCCAAAAGTTTTTCATCCTCTTCTGTGTAAACCTCTGGCTTTTCACCTTCTTTTATATGGATCTCAACGTCATCTGAGGAACCCAAATCTCTTTTCTTTTTAGGAAGATTTTCCACATAACTAACAGGTGTCAAAGCCTTCAACCTAAAAAAATCGCATATGCAAAAATTAAAAAGTAGGACTATTTCCTGTAGTTTCTTGTCTCTTTAACTCCTTACCCATTTTTTCCTGATACCCATAAAGGACAAAGAAAATAAATAAAATGGGGTTGGATTCCAGTACCTGGATGAGCGCCTTGGAGGAGACCCAGAAATGGGATGTGAGTCTAAGGGTTTTTTATCAGAAGGGTTTTTTGCGAGGCCCTTTCGGGTAGCAAAATCAGTCTTGAGTTTTCGAGACAGTTCCAAAATTCCAAGCTTCTGTAACCTCTCTTGGTTCTCTTTGATCCTTTGGTCTCTGAAGTGTTCGTAACCTGAAAGGCCAGTGTTTTCTTCATTGCCCTCTTCGGTGGGACCTCGTGCTCTCTTTGGACGACTCACCATCTCTCTGTCTCTTTCTCTAATTCTCTCTCTCTAAAAGCGTAAGACAGAGCAATGTAGAAGAGGCTACGGCCAACAATGGAAACAAAACAAAAAGCTGCCTTACAGGTATCGCCGATCGAAGAAAGTAAAGAGGAGGGAAAGTTAAAATAACTTTGAAAGGCGCGCGAGTGGTTGGTCAGTGAATGTCGTATCGATCCTTTGTCAAACCTTTGTGCAGACGTGGAGTGGGCCAGTCCTCAACATTACGTGGGCATGGGAATTTTGATCAAATTTTAAGTAAAATTTCAAATATAAAAAATTTGTGACAAATAATATAATTAAATTCACATTAAATAAGATTTTGTCAAAATTAATTATATTCTTAATACTTTTTTTTTATATAAGAATCGTTAATTTTTAAAGAGTATTTTATCGGCTCAAGTCATTTAACATTTCAATAATGCTGTGAAAATATCAATACTTTTTTTAAAAAGCTATAAGATTAGTGATTGAGCAAGCAATTTTTCACTCAAGTTTTAGCAATTTCTACTTTTCTATCGGCCCTCTTTTTGTTTTCGGAAATAGTCTTGTATTGAGCTCGAGCGAGTCAACTAGGATGAAAAAGCATTTTTTATATAGATATTGTACATTTTATTGAGTAGTTTTAAGTAGGTTGTAAGAATGATACAATTGTGATTTTTAAAAACTTACAAATGTGGTGATCCAAATTTTAAGGGTATTTGTTGCTTTCGTCTATTTATGTTTCTCAAACAATGAATTGTGATTCTTTTGATCTAAAATTTTATTTATTATTAATTTTTTATAAATTATGTAACCAATTGACTTATACGAGTAAATAAGTTATTTTTAATTTTTATCAATTTATAAAATAATAATATAAACGTATATCGGTCAAGTATGCAATTGCATGTTAAAAAATATACAAAAATAAAATAAAATCATACAATATTTTTAAGTAAAAACAACTTCAACCACAATCATAACTTCAAAAGAAAACCACCGTTTCATCAAACTATCTAACTTTTTACTATAAAAACCAAATTTTTAAATACAAATTCGATATTATGCTACATTTTTTATGATATTGTCTTTAATATACTTTACTTATGAGTCTTTGATTTGTTTTAACAGTTTTTATTATTAGCGTGATATCAAAATTCCAATAAGCGTCCAACTAATTAGATATATTTATGAATTAACTGCAAAAATGTTAACACATTTAGAACGAATGTAATAATGAATAATTTTAATTAAATAATTCAAAATATATGTCACTTAAATTAAATCAACGAGTAAATTCTAGAAGAAAAGAATTAAGTACAAATTCAATAAAAAATAACTTCTTTGAAATTTAATAATTATAATTATACATAAAATTATTTAATCTAAATATATAAAAATTTAATAAAAAAATTATATAAACGTAAAAATATCAAATAAATTTATTAATAAATATTTTTGATAGGAATATTAATTAAATAGATAGCTTGTGATTCAATTATTTTGTTTGATGTAATTTGTTTATTTCGACAACACACATCGAGTAGCCCATGTATAAGAAAAGCTAATTCCTTTGCACTTGATTAGTTATATTAATTTCAATTCTTGTGAAGCTCTATTGTCGAGTAGCACGCCAAATAACACCTTAATACGCTAATCTCTTATAACTCTTTTTACGGTTATGCGTTAATCACTAAGGAGATATAATGGAATATAATAATTCTAATAAATATTAATATGAATATTTCATCTTTGGCGGCTTTTTTTCGCCAGGTAGATCAGATCTTGTAAATTGCAACAGTTTGGCCAGCTTCACTCATTTTTATTCGGCAACCCTCGTGTATATATATATATATATATATATATATATATGATAATGATGATGATAAATTAATTGTATTAGTTTTAAATTATTTTGTGATTAATTATTTAAAATCCTTAATAATATAAAAAAATAACTGTAAATATTAATCTATCTTTCCTACGATTTAATAAGCTTATAAATAATTAAAATGATATAGACAAAGTATACAACAATTTAGCTTAAAACCTTTATATTACATTAGTTCAGTTTACATAAAAATAAATAAAATGTAAAGAATAATCAATCATATAATGCAAGCATTTATACCAATTAAGTTTAACATAAGAAAAAAAGATGGAAAATATTTTTACCTTAAATATGTTCTCCTATATTTACATAGCAAAATAAATCATGAAATTGAAACATATTCATCCTCTTTTCGACATACGAGAAAGATAAAGCATTAGACAAAGCAGTGAAACTAAACTCCCCCTAAAGATTTAGCAATGTAAAAGCATATTAATGGAGAAACGTAATGTGATTTAAACTCATCTTAAATTTTATGGCTTTCTAACTTAAAAAATAATTAAAAAGTTAATAAATAAGAATCAAATATAAATGAATAAAAATTTGAATTTTTTTTAACTTTTTTTTTATAAATAACCATATAAGGTATTAAACTCATTTAATCACATATGAGCACACAACTAATTGAGAATTCATATATTTTTTTCATTTTTTTGATCTCATGTTTTGATTATCTATTGTATAAGTAAGTAGAGTAGAATAAATCTACTTTTAACATATAATGACATATTGACGTTTACTTAAAAGAAATATATATGTTTAAACTCCACAAATATGTTAATCAATCCGTTTATAATCAATTAAGAAAGACTGAAAAGAAAAAAATATCACATGTTATGTAAAATTATAATCGAGTCTTCAATATCATAAAATAAAATATATCTACCAAAATAAGATTTAGATTTTTTATCTTTATTTTTGTAAATGAAGGAAATGATTTTTTTCTTTAACCTCTATTGGTCCTTTCTTTTTGTGCATTCAAAGTATAAGTTTTATAACCAGTCTCTTTTTTCACAATCCTTTTTTTTTTTTGCACGAACCATAAACTTAGCATGATAACTTTCACACTAGTTATGAGATAGCCCTATTTGCTCACTGTGGTAGCTTTACACATCATATTAGGTATCCATCTCAATACTAGGTGTCTTCATATGGTAAAATTTTAAAAAATAAGAAATAAAACTCAACACAATTTTACAGTCAAGATTAGTTGAAATCCTAGAGTCTTTCAAGAGAATCCATAAACTTCAAGCATAGAATATGTGTGTGTTTGTAAGTGTGTGAATAAGTTCATTTCATCATCGATAATCACATGTATAAGAATATATGTGTGCATAAGCCAAAATTATAGAATAATTTATACAATAAATATCAAAATGAATTAAGTTACTAAAAATAAAGCTATATGTCTGTAAGTGTTGAATAAGTCTAAAACCTTGTTAGTCAGATAAGGATTCTACTTTTTTTTTTGTAAGTTTAACTAATAAATAAAATGAAGACAATAGAATTGTTCACCGAGGATCATTTAAGCACTCTAACAAAAATACTTAGATGAAAGAATAAAAGACGGTCAAGTGACCAAGAAAAAGCAATATTTTCTAACCCAAACTTGACAACTTTTTCTACCGTAGGTACAATAGTTCTTTATGCATAGGTAGTAATAGTAAGAGTAGAATTTAAGGGCCTTACAAATGTGGTCTTTGATGTTAAAGGTGTCGACTGTTTATCTATGTATCCAAGACCTTTCTTATCTCCATGTTGTTTTCCATAGTCTAGGACTTTGGTCAATTTTTCAACACCTATGGTCAAATTACTCACTGTCTCTTTAACAATACTATGTTCTTGCTTAAGCCTTTTGTTTTCTTGATTGGTTTCTACAAGACTCATATTTAGAGCATTAATATGTTCAGATAATTTTTTTTATCTTTCTTTAAGCTAGATGAATTTTTTTATGAACATTGATAATATTATTAAGTTTAGTTACTTCAACAAGTAGTTTATCTCTCTTTCTTGGTACCAAGATAATCTATGAATAGTTCATCGTAATTTGATACGTTAAACTTAGACAGTATGAGAGAAGAGTTTACTTCCTCATTTTCTTCATCCAAGCTAGAGTCGAAATCATTATGATGTGCTTTGGTAGTTGATGAACACAAGACCAATATTAGCAATGCCGATCTTGTTGGTACTTTGATTTTATATTTTTAAAACTCTCGCAAGTGCATGAATCACTTTATAGAAAATGATAAGTATACTTCAAAGATCTATCTAAGGAAAGAATATATGTGATTTTTAATTTATTTTTCAAACTTTTAAAAACAAAATTAAATCTTAACCATTCTGTCACGATATTTTGGTTTGTGTGTTTCTTAATCGAAAAACATAAAAAAATAAACATAGATATAAATTTAATAAACAATTATGCAAATTTTTATCATTCATATCAATAGAGTATTTAAGGATATAATAATTAAGTTAATTATGTTTGCTCATATTATTTAGATTATTAAATATATAAATTGATATTTATTGATTTTCTCTTTTTGGTATGAAAGTATCCTTTGATGGGGCCCAAAATTCTTTTGTTTAATATTAATTAACTAATATCCTTAGACGATGCCTATTAATTAATTAAATATTAAATTTTAGCTTTATTTGTAAGAAAATAACAAACCATTTAATTACAGCTTTAGGAAAAGTCAGTTAATTAAATTTTATTCAAGGTGTCCAAATTAAACTTAAGAATTTAATTATCCGAGTACTAACTTTTAAATTTTAAAATCATTACTGAAAATATGTTGTCGAGATATTTTTGAATAATAATTCTTATAAAAACTTTTGAAATAGAGCTTCACTCTAACTACCAGACGATTATACCAACAAATAAAAGAGCACTACTCTAAATTAGATCGGATAATTAAACCTTAAAATTTAATTTTTAGATTTAAGTTTGTAATGAAAAATAATATAGTTCTCTCTAACATTCTTAATATAAAATCTTGAATGAAAATAAAATCAATTTATTTTATAGATATGTTTTACATATTTAATATTTCGCAAGCATAACAACGTTATTATTATATCATATTTACAAACAGTCAGACATGTTAAATTTAATTACAAACAAATTAAATATAACATATAGGAATAAAAAATAAAAAATAAAAAATAGTTGTAAATAATTGATTTTAAAATTATACTTTAAAATAATCCTTACAGAACTTTGATCCTAATTTTGTTGCTAGAAAACCTCCAAATGGATTTGCATTTCTGTTTATTGAATCAAAAACTAAAAATCTATAAAAACATAGCTAGTTCTTCCCAAAAATAGAATAAATTTAAAACTAAAAACTGAAGAAAAAAAAGACTTTTTAGAGAGAGAAAAAGCTGAGAAAATTGTGTGTTTTATAATATGGGAAGAGGGTCCTTTTATAAGTGAGGAAAAGCCACAAAAAAGGGGAAAATATTTCAAAATTTGAATTTAGATGCAATTAGATAGGTTGGCATGCATATGGGGCGTGAAAATTTTGGCTAACGTGTATTGGGTGCATGTGGACGCGTGAGTGGATGTGCACAGAACACGACGCAGGAGTGTGTTGGCTCGCGCATAACACTGTGCAAGCGTGTGTTGGCACGTGCAAAAATCCACAAGGCATGTGTCAGGCGTGTGCTGGCACGTGCGAAAATCTGCAAGGTGTGTGTCGGGCATATGTTGCCTAGGCATGTGCCGACTGCGTGTGCTAACTGGGTGTTGTATGTTTTGGAACACACAAAAATCGTGCAAGTATACACGGTCACAAGTAATAAAGATTTGTAAGTAGAGTATCGTTCCCACGAGGATTTGTTACTATAGTTTGTTGAGTACTAAAATTGTATTTCTCTGATTTTATCCAAAATAATCGTTGATTAAGAAAATGTTTAAAAATAAAATAAAATAAATCTAGGATTGCAATTTTTCACCAAACTAATCCACTCCAATCATATTATTTTCTTTGGATTTATATTTTTTGGTACATTTAATTTGTCAACCGAAAACTTCTTTTTTTATTCATACATCTCTTCCGAGCTCCGTACAAACACACCTCGTTAAATTAATTCACTATATCTCTATGAGAATTAAATTTAATAAGATTCATTAAGTTCTAAGTTCTCAAATGGTCACACATACAATTAGGGTATATTCCTATCCTTCATCATACATGTCATTCTATTTACGAGCAATATACACAAAAATACCTTTCTTAAGTTTATTTTTATGCCACAAATCATTTTGATAAAATTCGTAAATAATCAAAAAGCATTAAGCACAAAATAGAACGAACAAATCGAACGTCTTATAAATCTATCAAAAATAATTAAAATCAAAGCTTCATATATTTGAATCAAATGCAATCCTAGAAAAATTAAATTACTTCATTAATTTAAAATAAAAATTACAGCAAATGCAGAAAAATTAAAAGAACAAGAAGGAAAATTAAAACATGAAGAAACGAAAATATTTGGCACACGCAGAACACAACAAAAGCCAAAAAATGGCTTCTGCGTGTTCTGCAGTCCAACCCCTAATACCACAAAAATTCTAAACCAAAAAAAAAACTCTTTAACTCTATCATAATATCACCTATTTATAGCCAAAAAAATACATCTAAAATATTACATTTTTATTTTATTTTTTTATAAAAAATGCGTAATAATTTTTATCGAAAAACAAAAATCACGCGTATCGATTTTCGTATCGAAAAATGTTATTTAATTCACGCGTGAGATAGAGGCGCCGATTCTGCATTTTTTTTTAATTCTTTATGCATGCCACGTGTCAGCGTCTGATTCGTTGAAACAAATAGTGGGACACGTGGCCGCATCTCATTCGTTGAAAGTAACAGGCGCACGTAGAAACTGAAGCACGGGATTGGGGCGCCGAGAAAGTGAGGCAACGATTGGAACGAGGGCGAGATTCTGTGCATTCGCATTCATTGTAAATAGCCACGTGTCGGAACATGATTTTCTTAAATATTAGTGGGACACGTGGCAGATTCTTATTCTGTAAAAACTGAGGATGCACGCTGCTTCCATAACCCGCATCACACACGATTGTTACACAAATGGTTCAGTGCGTGATAGCTTGGTTACACGCGCTTCAATCTGGACCGTTCAAGAGATCCAACGGTCAGCGATGCGCCTCGGGGAAATCTGCGCAGCCGACATGTGGGTCCCACTCTGACGACGGCCTGCGCGACAGGTGGGGCCCAATGGCACGCCGAGCCGCGCGAAGGAAGATCTCTGAGCCCACTCTCCTTGGTCGGGCTTGATGAACACGTGCGAATCTGATCCGTTGATCCTTTGATCGGACGGTCCACGTTTCGCGTTTGGAATAGGGCGCGTGGCCTTCTTCTCTCCTGCGCAGAATATTAAACTTTTATTAATTATATTTTGACCCACAAATATATTTCAATTTACATTTTCAACTTTGTTTAATTACAATACATCCCTTTTGGTAATTTAAATTAAATTTTAAACTTTTAATAATTGAAATTAAGCCCGATTTTAATTTAAATTATATTTTCAACTTTTTTAAATTGCAATTAATAACTCTTTTATTTGAAATTATATTTGTGGACAGAAATATGAAATTAAGTACATTTTCGATAAAAATTATTTAATTTTATTAAAAATGTATTTTTAGCACATAAAAGGAAAATATTAATTTATTTAACAAAAATTAACTAAATATTAATAGAACATAGCAATTATCATTACTAAAATTGATGAAAATAACTATATAAAATACAGTTATCACTGGGCGTGTACTCAGCTTATGTTGGGCATGTGCCGAAGTGTGATGGGCATGCACAGACGTGTTTTGACCTATTTTGTCCAATTTTTCCATCTTTTTTACTCCTCTTCATTTCTTTTCTTAATATATTTGTGATGTATTATCTCTAATATTTGTTTTCGTGTTTTTAAGTTGTTTTTGAAAAAAAATAACTGAAAAATAATAAAAATACCTATGATTTCAAAAAAATAAATTTATATAAAAATATAATAAAATCATACAAATATAAATATATTTAATCAATTAAAGTATATTAAATCATAGCAATTTTAGTGTTTTTTAAACACTCATCAGTAGTTGCGGTGAAGGCATGATAGTTAGTGTCATCATCTTCTGAGTTACTAGCATTATCGTGCTCACTTTCTATGTCATTGAGTATAGCATTAAAGGCTTTTCCAAATTTCTTTCTATTATTCACACATTCTATAGAAATATAACCAAAGCCTACACAAGTAAAACATTGAGGACTAGTAGGCTTAGTTTTCTTACCATCAAAGCTAGGAGGCTTGTTTTCCCTTGAATTTTGATCCCTCAAACAACTCGATTATCCCTTATTAGATTGATTATTCTATTGAATTTTTTTTCCTGGAACTTCATAAATTTCTGTGCTAACAAGACTAGTAACTCATCATTCATATCCTCATCACTATCAAATATGTCCTTTTTGAAGATTTTGAATGCCACATCCTTGATTTTCTTAGGTGGATTAAGAGTAAGCTCATTGGTTTGGATTGACCCGAAAAGTTAATCAATGTTAATTAGTGTGTCCACATTCTTACTTTTCTCTATCGTTGTAATTTTCATCTTATAGTCTGCTATTAAGGAGCTTAGGAGTTTGCGTACTGGTATAGTTTGTGAAAATCTCTCACCAAGGTTAGAATAAACATTAGTTATATCACAAAAGTGAGCATAAAATTGACCAAAAGTTTCAATTTTGCTCATTTTAGTGGAATCAAACTCAGATGTTAGCAATCTCAATTTTGTTTGTTTCACTTAAGAAGTTCCTTCATAAGCAAAAGCAAGTGCATTCCATGCTTTTTAGCAATTTCACAGTCGAAGATATGACAGAACTCATCCATAAACACTACAGCAAAGATTAAACTTAGACCTTTTTGATTTTCCCCACTAAGGGTGTGTTCTTCAATGATCCAGTCTTTTCATTCTTTAAGGTTACACAATCTTTCATTACCAAAAGTGGTTCCCAATCATCAAAAATAGCATCCTAAAATTTTTCATCTTGTTTGAGAAAGGCTTACATACGGCTCCAATAAGGGTAATTATATCCATCAAAGAGTGGAAGTCTAACGGATGATCCACCTTCTTTCAATTGGTCCATAAGTAAGAGTGTGTGTCCCTAAGGATCAAACTCTTTAAGTATGTCTAGTATTTGCTTTGATACCAATTGAAAGTTTATAAATTAAGGACCTAATTAACCTAAATAGGGTGAATAGGTTATTTTCAACTTTTATCAATTTATAAAATAATAAACAAAACAAAACAGATAGGCATGAAATTAAGTGTAAAATAAAGTACGGAAATGAAAGAATAGCACAAAATATTTTTAGGTCGAAACAACATAGGTCACAACCATGACCTAAGAGGAAAACCATCATTCTATTGAACTACCCAACTTTTCACAATGAAAAACCAAATATTCAAGTACAAACTCGATATTATGCTACCTTCCATAGGATACTGTTCCATTGTACTTTACTTACAATCTCCTGCTCTGTTTTCAAAGTTTTTAATATTAAAGTGAGTGATTTCTAGACTAACGTTTCAATAAGCTTCCCGCTAATAAGATACGTTTACGAATCAACTGCAAAAATGTTAGCAAAAAAACACAAGTGCTCATTTGTGTTATAGAATGGTTAATAATGAATAATCTTAACTAGATAATTCAAAATATATGTCATTTAAATTAAATCAACTAGTAAATTTTAGAACAAAAAGATTAAGTATAAGTTTAATAAAAATAATAATTTATTTGAAATTTAATAATCAAATCAAATAATTATAATTATGCAATAAAATTATTTAATTTAAATATATAAAAATAAAAATATTAAATAAATTTATTAATAAATATATTTGATAAAATATCAATTTGAAATGTAGCAAAATATTTAATTCCTTATGCTCCAGTTACTTTGTTCGCTGTAATTTGTTTATTTCGACAACACGCATCGAGAGTATCCCAGATGTAAGAAAAGTTAATTCCTTTGCACTTGATTAGTTATATTAATTTCAATTCCTGTGAATATATGTTGTCCACTAGCACGTAACACCTTAATACATGAATCTCTTTTCAAGTTATGAGTTAATAATCACTAAGGAGATATAATACACTATAATAATTCTAATAAATATTAATATGAATATTTCATCTTCGGCGGATTTTTTTCGGCAGGGAGATCAGCGTCTTGGAAATTGCAACAATAACATATTCAACTCTTATACTTGTGTATATATATATATATATATATGTTAAATTATTTTGTGCTTAATTATTTAAATTTTATTAAAATTTTTAATAATATAATAATGTTATTTTTGAAATATATCCTAAAAATATTGAAATATATTTAAAAAATAATTAATTGATAATTTTATAAATTAATTAAAGTTTATGAATATATGTTATTAAATATATGAGTATAATCAAATGTGTTATAATTATAAAAGATATACCTGAATTATGATTATTTAAAATTTTGATATATTTTTTAACTTTATTTGATAGATTTGATATCGAACATAAAAAAAATTTTATATATAAATATTTTATCTACGAAAATTATCAATATTTATAACATGTAATTCTTAGGTTCATATAATGAATATAGCTACTCATTGGTGAGTTGATATTTTATGTACTTCTTACGTTCATACAATGAATATAGCTATTTATTGGTGAGTTCATATTTTATAAGGATAAATGTGCGTAATCTAGCACTCTTAAAATATAAATCCATGAATGAAAGTATCTGTCCAAAACCATTACTCTTAAATACAAAGATATAGACGTTCTGTCAATCTTATATGTGAATCAAAGCAAAAGACACATTGCTTCAATTGCAATTTTCCATGTAATTAACAGTTATTATCAATTAACATATACATATCATACAATCATAGTTTGTTACGTTATCTATACAATACCTAAATCAAACTACTTTTAAAAAATGTAACATATATAAAAATCAATAATTATTTATTTTATTGAAATAAATTGTTATAAATAAATACATTTTACATTAGGTGGAATTTTAGTGACTTGTAACTTCTTCTTCTTTTTTATCTTAATAGACTCCTAACATATGCCATCACTTTGCTTTGCCCCATGTCAATGGTAGATGTTGTTAGGTAAAAAAAATTTTAGCATGATAAGAAATAACAAGTGAACCACAAGTGATACGTTTGAATGAGGTAAAAGTCACAAATTAAATAAAAAAACATATGTTATACATTAGAAAAATAAAATAATCATATATCCAATATTCAATAAAATTATATCAATACCATATCATGATGATGTAAGAAAAAAATTATCAACCCAAATACAGAATAAACAAACTAAATGGATCAAAAACAAGTAAAGAAAAGATCTTACCTCTAACCATTGAAATTTTCATTCAAGCTCCAAAACAATCAAAATTATTTTGCCCTCTGTGTTAGGAACTTTTAAGCTCTTAACAATATTCAAATTAGATGATATATTGCGTTGAAATTATGTGTTGAGCTTAGAGACCATAGCATCCTTTTTATAGCCGTGCTTCCTATCAAAGCATTGACACTGTTACCAGCTTTCAACTATAACTGATGAGTTATGGCTCTTCAATGGCAGAAATGTTTGAACCATACTTGAATGATCAGTTAAAGAAAAAATAGATTGAAAATTAGAGAACGGATCGGTTACATTCTCCCACTTGGTCCAAACGTTCAACTTAACCCCGTCGATTATTTTTCTTAAGAAATAAAGACATGAATCATGGCAATAGGTCCTCTAAGAGAGAGTATTATCTTTCATGTATTACAATATAGTTAGTTTCTCAAGTATTACAATATATGTGGTAACAAAACTTAATAAATAAATCCTATATTTATTCTTATTCCTATACAAATATATTTTCTCAAATAAATTAAGGTGCACATGAATATGAGAACATATCACAACATATAAGAGTTTCAGTAATAAAGTGTATATATACCTTTACAAAGTAGACCCAAGTCCCATTTTTGCTACATAATCCTTAATTTTTAGTGGTGGCATGCCCTTAGTTAAAGGATCAATAATCATTAATTGAGTGCTAATGTGCTCAATAACCACTTTCTTTTCCATAACATGTTCTCTTATAGCCAAGCATTTTATTTCGATATGCTTACTAGTTACTACAACTACCACTCTTTTTATTCTTACCCATAAACATAGCAGTTGAGTTATCACAGTACAATCTCAATGGCCTAGAAATAGAGTCAATTACTCTAAGCTCATAAATGAAACTCTTCAACCATACGCCATATGATGTAGCCTCAAAGTAAGACACGAACTCATCCCTCATAGTGGAAGTAGCAATCAAGGACTACTTCACACTCTTCCAAGACACAGCTCCACCAATAAACATGAAAATGTAACCAGATGTAGATTTGTATGAACCAACACAACCAACGAAGTTCGCATCAGAGTAGCCAATTACTTTCAGATCGTTAGTTCTTCTATACATAAGCATATAGTCCTTCGTTACTTGAAGGTACCTCATTACTTTCTTTGTAGCTCTCTAGTGATCCAAACTTGGATTACTCTAATATCGTCCCAACACTCCAACAATAAATGCAATTTTAGGCCTTGTGTAAACCTGAGCATACATTAGGCTTCCAATAATAGAAGCATATGGAATATTCTTTATTTGTTCTCTTTCAAAATCATTTTTTGGGTATTAGTCCAAATTGAATTTATTGCCCTTCATAATGGGAGCAACACTTGGTGAACAATATTTCATTCGAAATCTCTCTAAAACATTATTGATATAGGTATCTTGAGACAAACCCAAAATGCCTAGAAGTTTGTCTATATGGATCTTAATGCCAATGACATAAGATGCCTCACCCATATCTTTTATATCAAAAAATTTAGAAAGGAATTATTTTACCTCGTATAGAAAACCTTTATTGCTGGTTGCAAGAAAAATTTCATCCTCGTATAAAATCAGAAAACATATCTTACTCACACTACCTTCTGGTGTATACATTGATCTATGAGGTTTTCAACAAATTTGAATGAAGAAATTACTCCATGGAATTTAAAATAACATTGGCGGGATGTTTGTTTTAGTCTGTATATAGACTTATTAAGCTTACAAACCAAATGCTCACCATCACTAGAGAGAAATCCTTCATGTTACTTCATATAAACCTCTTCTTTTAGATCTTTATAGAGAAATGTTGTTTTTACATCCATTTTGATGCATCTCAAGGTCGAAATGGGATACTAATGCCAATATAATGTACAAAGAATCTTTCTTAGATACATGAGAGAAAGTTTGTATAATCAATTCCTTCTTTCTAAGTGAATCCTTTAGCAGCTAATCTGGCCTTGTATCTCTTAATGTTGCCCAACGAGTCATTCTTTGTCTTAAAGAAACATGTACATCCAATGACTTTTGCATCATTAGGCAATTCAACAAGGTTCTAGACCCCAGTACTCTTCATGGAACTCATATCATCCTTTATAGCATCGTACCATAATTCAAAATCTTTGCAATTCATGGATTTTGAAAAGGATTCAAGATTATTCTCAACTCTAATTTTACAGTTAGATCTTCTTAATAGTTTGATCTATTGGAATGTTATCAACGACTTTTGTGGAATTTCAATGATTGGTTGTTTAACACTAGCTTGTACTTGAGGGGTGTTATGAATAACAATAAATATATCTCCTAAAGTGGAAGGTTGAGACTCTAAATTATTAGTATCAAAAACTATGTTCCTGATTTGATCACTCCCACTAATAAGATCATACTCAAGAAACTTTGCATTTCTTGATTCCACAAACTTAATGCGGTGAAATAGACAATAAAATCTATAGCCCTTAGACCATTTGACATATCCAATGAAATACCCATTATTGGTCTTTAGGTCTAGCTTCTTCTCTTGTAGATTATAAATCCTCACTTTAGACAAGCAACCCCAAACATGCATATATCGCAAACTCAGTTTCCAACATTTACATTATTCAAAAGGCATATTTGAGATAGCCTTGGTTGGAACTCGGTTTAATATACACAATAGTCTTTAAAGCTTCAATCCATAAGGATTTAGGAAGATTAGAGTAGCTAAGCATACTCTGTACCATGTCTAATAATGTTCGATTTCTCATTTTTGTTACACCATTCTAGTCTGGTGAATCAAGCATAGTATATTGGGCAAATATCCTATGCTCTTGAAGAAACTTAGAAAACAAACTTGGTGCTTGTCCATTCTCAGTATATCTACCATAATATTCACCACCTCTATCTGATCTCACAAGCTTTATTTTCTTTCTACATTGTTTCTCTACTTCAGGCTTATAGATCTTGAAAGCATCTAATGCTTGGCTCTTATTACGAAGCATGTAAAAATACATATATCGAGAAAAATTATCAATAAAGATGATAAAATATATCTGACCATGTCTGGACAACATATATCAGTATGTATGGTTTCTAATATGCCTGAACTCCTATTGACACCTTTCTTTGACATATTAGTCTGCTTTCCCTTAATACAATCCCCATATGTCTCAAAATCAGTAAAATCTAGAGTACTAAAAATCCCATCTTTCACTAATATTTTAATTCTTTCTATAGAGATATGTCTTAATCTCCTATGCTATAATGTAAAAGAGTCCTTGTAATTAATACACCTTTTAATGGCAGCTTGAACATGCATAGCATTATGAGTGGCATTATTTCGTAAATTAATGTAGTAAAGACCATCAGATAAAATACCACTCTATCCACAATCAGATTTATTAAATAAACTGAAAGATGTTTCTAAAAAGTGAAAGGAATAACCAGAAGGTACAAGTCTTGAAATCAAAATCAATTTTCTAGATAAAATTGGAACATAAAAAGTCTTTTCTAATTCTAATACAAAACCACTATTTAAAATCAAACTACATGTCCCTACAGCCTCCACATGTGAGCCCATCTTGTTGCCAAATCAAATGTATTGCTTACTTTCCACTAAATTCCTTAGGTTTCGCATATCCTGTAAAGAGTTTGTGATGAGTGCTTAAAAATCACTAAATATACCATATTTTAATGACATTTAATTAATAAAATGGATTTGTATTTGTTTTATTCTACTATATTTTAGACAAATCTATTTGTTCTGAGTAATGGGTATATTGTAGTGTTTTGCAAGTATCTTAATGTATAAATATTAAAATAAAGAAAAATACTTGAAGCATGCTTATCACACTTTTTAGAGCTTTAATGAATATTATTTATTTGATTATCCAAAGTTAAGAAAAGAGATAATGGAAAATAAAGAAAAATAATTGTATGTTGTGACACAAGGAGGTTTGAACTGGTCAAAAATCTAGTTGCAATCTAACCATACCATGGTAAAAACACAAGCTTTTCTCACATTTTTTCCTATAAATAAGACCCCTTGTATACCAAGAAAATAAGCGTCTAAGTTACATTTTTAGCAACTTTCTCTCCCTCATTTAGCTAGATTTTTATATTTTTAGTTTTTTGAATTTATTTAGTTCTTCCCTCAATTTTGAGGAAGAACATGTTTATGTTTTAGTAGTTTCTAGTTTTTGATTCAACAAATTCTAGAGTGCCAAAGTTTTTCTAGTCTTAGAATTAACTCTTCAAAGTTCTGTAAGGATATTGTTAAGGTATTAATTATATTCCTTTTGCAATCCATATATTTGTGTTGCTTCTTCTGTGTCATTCTTGATTTGTCTATGATCAATTATAACATATGTGAGTGATAGTGAATATGATATAATAATAACGTTGTTATACTTGCAAAATATTTAATAGGTAAAACATTTTCTTAAAATAAATTGATTTTATTTTTATCCAAATTTTTATAAAGAATATTATTTGAAGGAGTACATTACTCTTAATAACTAACTTAATATGAGAGTTAAATTAAGATTTAATTACCTGGACTTAATTTAGAGTAATACTCTTTTATTTTAGATTTAATTATTTGGATTTTAGAGCGAATCTCTATTTCAAAGATTTTTCAAAGATAATTATTATTTAAAAATGTATCGACAACATATTTTCTTAAATAGTTTTAAAATCTGAAAGTTATTTTTCAGATGGTTAAATTCTTAAGTTTAATTTGGACACATTGAATAAAGTCTAATTATGCAATCAAAACAATTTTGGGACAGAGAGTGGAAAAAAATTTGCATGTCATATACTATGCGAGCAAAACACTCAATGATGCCCAAATTAATTATTCCACCACTAGAAAGAATTATTAGCTATTGTGTTTTCTTTAGAAAAATTTAGGTCTTACTTAGTCGGTTTGAAAATAATTGTGCATTCTTATCACACTACTTTGAGATACCTATTAAGTAAACCTAATATAAAGCCAAGATTAATTAGGTGGTCTTACTCTTATAAGAATTTGACCTAGAAATCGAAGATAAGAAAGACATTGAAAAATTAGTAGCTAACTATTTATTTAGGTTAATTTTTTACTTCAATTATCTTGAAGGTGAGAGTAAAGAAGATATAATTGAAACCTTTCCTGATGAACAGTTATTTTTAGTATGTCCAAACCCTTGGTATGCAGATATCATTAACTATCTGACCATCGGTGTTTTGAGACTTGACATTTCTTCTCATGAAAAGAAAAGGTTTCTAACTTCTTGTAGAAAATACTTTTGGGATGACCCGTATTTATTCAGAATTGATCTACATCAAGTCATCCAGAGGTATGTGCCTAAAGAAGAACATAAGAGCATTTTTACATTTTGTCATGAACTTCCTTATGGAGGCCATTTTAGTGGTAAGAAAATTGCCTTAAAGGTATCATAGTTGGGATTCTATTAGCCAACTCTTTTCAAAGATGCTAATATGTTTTGTGCACAATGTGATCGATGTCAAAGAACAAGAAACATAAGCAAAAGATCTTAAATTCCTTTTACATCTAATTTATTTATTGAATTCTTTGATGTATGGAGGATTGACTTTATGACTCATTTTCCCTATCCAATGGTTTCGAATATATCTTGGTTGCTATAGATTATGTATCCAAATGGGTAGAAGCTATACCCACTAAAACCAATGATGCAAATGTTGTTGTGAAATTCATTAAGGATGTGATATTTAGTAGATTCGGGATGCCTAGAGCAATAATAAGTGATGGAGGTAGTCATTTTGCAATAGACTCTTTGATAGAGTATTGAAGAAGTAGAATGTTTCACATAGAGTAGCAACTTCTTATTATCCTCAAACTTCCGATCAAGTGGAAGTAAGTAATAGGAAAATCAAGGGAATTTCATAATGCACCGTGAATCCTTCAAGAAAGGATTGGGAAATCAAGTTGAATGATTCCTTATAGGTATACTGCACAGCTTACAAAACACCCATTGGGATGAGCCTTTACCGGTTAATCTTTGGGAAAGTGTGTCACCTTCTCGTTGAAACACAAGGTTTATTTGGAAATTAAAGAGCTAAACATGGATTTAGATAAAGTAGGATAAAAATGGTTGCTCCATCTAAATGAGGTTAAAGAGATTAGGGATGAGGCCTATGAAAATGAAAAATTACACAAAAAAGCGTAGTAAATGCTATCATGACAAGAGGCTAGTTCCTAAGTCTTTTCTTCTTGAAATAAAAGCTCTTTTATTTAACTCTCATTTAAGATTTTTTTCCAGGAAAATTGAGATCAAGATGAGATGGACCTTACACAATTGTCCAAGTTTTTTCACATGAAGCAGTAGAGTTATTGAATCCAAAGACATGAATAACTTTTAAAGTCAATGGGCACCGTGTAAAGCCTTATTTATAAGGAGAATACAACATGGATGAAGTTGATTTCATATTGATAAATTGATCCTTAGCACCATGAAGATGTGTCTTGCTGAGACGTTAAACCAATCGCTAGATGGGAAGCAACCCATCATTGTAAGTAATTTGTTTTATGCAATTTTTTTTAATTAGTTTCTTTTATGTTTGTTTATTTCATTTTAAACATTAATATAATTCACATTTTGTGATGTGTTAGAATTTACAGTATTCTATCTATGAGCATAATTATTTCAAGCTCATATTGGTTGTACCTTGTTTTTTTACATTAAATCGTTAACACATTAAACATATCGATAACTTTTCTATCTCTATTATTGTAATTTACATTTATTAAACATTGAGGACAATGGTGATTCTAAGTTGGGGTGGGTATAAAAGTTACACACTTTACACTTTTTTAATCTTAGATAATTTAAACAATTTTCACATAATTTTATTTATTACTTTTATTTGTTTAGTAATTTTTAGTTTTTTTAGAGTTATTTTAAAAAAATTCACAAAAATTGATCATGTTTTAGAATTAAATTTAAATGATGATTAAGTATTTTTGTACTATTTGATTAATTTTACAAAAGCATATCATGAAATAATGTGATAATTAGTTAGTTTTTGTCATGATTAGTATTTCTTGATAAGGTATGAAAATTATATTAAACTCAAAATCGGTATTTAGGAATCGAATAATGGAGACTACCCTTATGAGAAATATTTTGACCTATTATTCTTTATTCTGAGTGATAAATATTTTTTTTACTTTAAATACTTTTTCTTATTTCTTCAGCATTGTAAGATTATCTCTATATGACTAAGCATTGAATGTCTGAATTTTTACATCTTAATAAAGTGTTATATATTTATTTTTCATTTTCTTAGATTAAAGGTCTGGTAATGAAATTGGTTTCATATAACCTTTTGAGGTCATGTTTTCTGGTTCAAAATCAATTTCACTGATTATTGTCATATCATCTTCTTCTTTGTTAGTATAAAGTTTTTCACTATAATGTTCTTCTATTTTTTCATTAGTTAATGTCAATAATCTAACCAATGTTTCTATATCTCTATTTTCAAGGTCCATGGATTTTCATTTTAATTATTTTCTATATTCCATTAAATTGGTATTATCTCTTTATTCTTAGATTGGTCCTCATTTTTCCTTTTCTCATGTTTAGGAATCAAAGAATCTGATCTCCTTGGCGGTTCTTCTTTTAATCCTTCTAAAGGATCATATTTATAACCTATTATTTCATTATCCTTATGTATGTTGTATATTTCTTTTCTTAGTTCTAAAAATTTCTTGTGCATATCATGTTGTAGTTTATTATAACCATATTATTTTATTTCTTTTAGTAATTCTTTTTGTATATCTATTATTTCCTATAAATATTTTGTGTTTGATTCTTGGACTAAATTCATTTCCTTTATTAATATTTGTACAATTTCAAATAATGTTACTTGACTTTTTGCTACACCTACTAGGATTCCATTTATTTCTAAATGCATATTTTTTATTTTATCTCTAAACATTATTTTTTCTTAATATACAATCATGAACTAATACCTTCATTATTTTAACTTCATTTTCTAGTTTTTAACTTCTTATTGATTAGAAGTTTCTCCTTCTTGATTATAAGTTTCTCCTTCTTGATTAGAAGTTTCTCCTTCATGATCTATAAAAGTAAATCTTGGTATGCTATTAGTTTTAACAACATTACTATTTCTTCCTGTTATTAAGGGTTTTTCTTTAATATTTAATTTCCATTCTTCTGGTATTTCAATGTCTGTTAGTATTTTTGGTTTAATTATTTGTCCAAATTCCTTAAAAGTTTTATCTATTTCTATAAATTCATTTTGTCCATATATTGAACTATGATGACTATTTGTTAAAGAATATGCCACTAGATAATGTATTGAAAATGGATGATTTCTTTCTTTCATTAAATCTACTCTTTCAAATTCATAAGCTAGACTTAATACTTGATTTAGATTTTTATCATATATATTTATAGCAAATCTAGGGTATGCTATAAATTTTAGCTATTGATATTCTAAATTATCATGGATCATTCCTAATAAGGCATCTTGTCTATTTATTATTCTATTATCTAATAATGTTTATCAGTATATCTATTCATTCTCTAAAATGAGCTTTTATTAATATTTGAATTTCTCCTAAATGGATGTATCCAATCTTTTTTTAATCTTTATGAGGAATTTTTGCTAATTTGTTTAATATAATTTCTTTATCAATTAATGGTATATTATATTTCTTTTTTTTATCTGTAATTTTAATACTCATTTCTTTATTACTTATGCCATAATAGATTATATTTTTCTAGGGAATAATTTTCTTAATAAAATTGATGAGTCTTTAAATCAATCTCCTTCTTTAAGATTTAATTTTTCTTTTTGAATTTCTTCAAATTTCTTTTTACTTATTACCATTTCTTATGAAAAACATCCTAAAATATCTTCTATTTTTATGTCTATTATTTCTTGGTTTACTTTTTCTTCTTCCATTTTTTAAACCTTAGGGATATTTTTGATAATTGTTAAATTTGATTTCTGTTATGTTTTCAGGAATATTTTTGAATTTTTTAAAACCTTTGGGGTATTTCTGATTTTTTCCTGTGAAACCTTAAAATATTTGTACACATAATAAGTAAAACTAAACAGATATTAAAAACTTATTGTCTTGAACAATAACTGATATTGTATTATTATTGCTAAATATAATTGATAGAATAAAAATGATGTATTTTTTTGTCAAAAATAATAAAATAAACATGTAAATAAAATATGAATAAATAAAGATATTTAATTGATTTTTTTTCTATTTTTATGTAAAGTAATTCATGTCATGTGACACAATATAAGAGATTCTAATCAGCAAGAAACTCGCACGTCACTTTAGTTTGTGTTGTTTCGGTAGATAAGTATCAACATATGCTAAATATTCAATAGATAAAATATGTGTATAAATTCTTAATTATCTGACAATGACATAATTAAGCAAATGAAACTCTCACATTTAAAGATAAGTTTATCACTATAGATAAGGATTATCAATGAGTATATTTTCTCTTACAAATATTCTCCACTACTTACCATTAAACACAACTTTTTCTTATAATTACAAACACTAGGATATATACTCTCTTCATAAATATCTCTTTGGATTACAATGAGATACATTAATTTCCTCATTCTTTTTACTACCCCAGCATAAAAGAGCTAAAGGATTCCACACCCATGATGGTCCAATGTCCTAACATTGTGCTCTCTGTTCTTAAGTCCACATGAAGCAGATGTGCATCTAATGATCGATGTTGAAAAAATTGACATTAATATTTTGCACCGTCTATGAGAACTAGTATGCTTTACTAGTTGAATTATAACTAGAGAAAAAGATTTAATGTGTTCTCTAGCATTTTGAACTAGGTGGTCTTTGAAGAAAATATCATAAAAGTTTAGAAGAAAACTGTCCCAAAAGAAGTTCATTTGCATGTTCTTTAAATGCCACAGTTTTCTATCCTTTCAAGATGAATTAAACTCTTAACTTGGATAGCCAAACTTCTACAAGGGACAATGAGGTCCCACCTCATGTCCAAAAAGATGTGTAGCGATCTATACAGGTTGCTAGAACTAAGAGTCTGTCCATGACCAAGGATAAAGAAAAATGGTTCACACTTATTTCAACCCTACCAACAAGGTCACCTGATGGGTACACCTGTCACATCATTATCGACCAAGATATAGCCGGACATGGACTATCCCTCACCACCCAAGGAGTGTTCGGACAAAGTATGCCAGACACATAATGGCTGATCAAACTCAGTGGTACCACCCAAGCATCACCAATTGACTCTCCGAGGGCCATAAAACCTTGAACTAGAAAATTAGCTTATGGAATCTTCCAATACCCATAGTGCACCAGATCCGGTCCATAGACACACAAGCTTAGATTAGAGATGCTACCTTTCCTAGTAAGGTCTAAGCCCCTTGGTAGGGCAAACAAGTTTAGGCCATATGATCCATAAGCCAATGTACATGTACCATAGCCATTACCCCTAAATGGTGGCTTAGTTTTTGACACCTATAAGTAATAAAGCATCTTTGGTTTCTAGACATGAAACCTCATTTAGTCATTCACAGCAGCTCAACCTGAAAAGGATCCACTTTTCTGTTTGCTCAAGTGTCCTCTATTTAGATAAAAAAAATATGTGCATCATTGAAAAATTTGAAACCACCATTGAAAAGATCACATTCTAAATAGCCACAACTCAAAATTCCATGTTGAACAGTCATCCAAGGAGCCCCTTCGCACCACTATGTGCTACTAGTGCGAGTAGATGTCGGACATATAGGTAGCCACCAAAATTTGGTTCAAATTGGTCTGATTCATTAGATAGGGACATAATCTAATTTAGTGTCAGTTCATCCACTTTTTGGTCGATTCCTAGGGAAGTAAAATCATCCCCTCGATGAGATGATTCTGAAGATTATATATTTAATATTTTTTGATATACTTGCAAAAATAAATTGCATACTACTCTAATGCCAATTAAATTGCATACTACTCATTAAGTTCATCAATTATGGATCACTTTCTCAAATCTATTTAATTGCGTCTATAAATAAATTGTTGGTCAAACAATTAATAGCATAAAATTCAAATTAAATAATATAATTAAATTATAATTATAATTAGGGTAAATTATTAAATCATCACATGGTGAAAATTGGGTTTATAAGATCTTTAGATTAATAAATTAACTACACATAATTGTGTCCATAAAGCTCATATTTTTCATAAAAAAAGACATAAAAATTAATAAAGAAAAGATTGGAAGAAGAAATACAATCAATCTCTTAAATTATTGTGTTAATCTCTTTTTATATCTCCACCAAAATTGTATCCCCTCTTGAATTTTTTTATACTTTTCTCTCTTTTTAGCTCCAAAAATTGACCAATATTATGCTAATAATGACCCCTTAAGGTTTATGGAGTGATTAGGAGCTTAAATATAGCTTAAGTTCGACATGGACGATTAAATTAGTTTCAAATCAAGGGTTGAGATCAAAACAAGCAAAAACTAACAATGCTAGCCAATCATAGAGCGACATATTACACAAGGAATTCACTGGGTGAATCAAAGAATGATGTGTGACAAGGGAGATCAGTCTGAGTCAATTCATGTTGATTTAGTGACATGCGACACGAGGTGATTCGCATGAATAGATAGTATGGCACACTGGTGGAACACGTGGCAACTTGACCGATCTTCGAACACAGATTGAACGTTGTGCTGACATATGGCATATGATTCATTCTTCTTACATATGGAGTAACGTGATTCATTGTACTTGCTTACGTGTTATCCATATGGCTTTCCCAGTTAGCTCTTTTGCTTACGTGGTATTCCATATGGTAACTTCTGATTGGCCCTACATCAAAAATTCATAAAAAAATCCAAAAACTTATATTTTCACCACTTTCCACTAAAAAGTTTATATTTTAATATTTTTGGCCCCAAAATACTATTTATTGAATAAAATAAGTAAATATTAAGTAAAAAAAAGTACGCTAATGACTATACTTTCATAGAGTCATCACACCCCCAAACTTAACTCTTTGCTTGTCCTTAAGTAAAGCCAAATATAACTAAATAAAATAACATGGGTAGTATATTCATAAATACACTTCTATAAGTACATGCATATTTCACGAAAACTATCTCTCTCAAAAGTCATACAAGCCTACGATAAGGAGGTTCACATATTCATCAACCAACATTCCATCAATACAAAAATATGCTAGGTTTTTGACAAATTGATCTGTGTGTATGTGCTGCATATGATATCATCCAATGCACTCATGAAATCAACCTATATAGGCATGATAATTAATTCAATCTTAGAACTATTCTCATAAGTCTATTTTTCACATCTTTCTCCACTAATATAAATATGAACTTAATTCAAAATCAATAAGGAGTTTACATGATTGTAATGTAAATCTTAGGTGGGGTCATGAAAATACTTAGGCTCTTTTCATACCTTAGCTTTTTTCATCATGCATATTTTAACTACAATTGAGCTTTTACTTGATATTTCATTGCACCCTCTTTTGTCATTCTTTTCATATTCTTTTATTCCACGTCTTTTTTTTGTAATTTCACAACATCCCCAAACTTATTTTCAATTATATTTTATTTTTCTTTAGAGGGATAATTGTGTTGTGAGTTTTGCTTTTTCTTTTTTTCTCTTTTTTTTAAGGTGCATTACATTTCACCTTACTCTATAGCATAACACATGATTGCATTTTTTTTTCTTTTCATACAAGCTAAAGGTGTAAGGGTAAAGGTAATGCGTATTAATTATGCATAAAATGTGGTTTAAAGATATGAATGGTTCTTTGTTAGGCTCAAAATGGGTAACTAAAGATATTAACAAATGTTGGCTTGAAAGGCTCAATCGATCCAAATAAGGCCTAAATCATTTTTCTTTATAAATACTACTCAGAATTTTGCCTCAAGGGATGATCAAATTGATTTTAAAACTTGGTAAATCTTATCAACTTGTATAACTCACTACAAATTTTATCTCAATAAGAACACCAAAATCAATCATGAACATGTGCATAAAAATTTGAATCAATTTAATCAAAACTAGCAAGCATATCACATGATTAATGTAAATATCTTAAAAAATATGTTACATTTCTTATCTTAGTCATGAAAACTAATTTTTATCATTGAGTTCATATGTTTTGTATCAAGAATGCATGCATTTAGTTTCCATATATTTGTCAATTTCTACCCAAATCATGATTAAAAACATCCTAAAAATTTAAAAAAATTCCCTAAAAATTTAAAATGCATAGTAAATACTAATATATAGAATGAAGTTCCCTCCCCAAACTTAAATTACACATTGTCCCTAATGTGCACATATAAATATGAAAAGGTAAAAAGAAATAAAACTCCTTTAGCCTTGGCACACCACATCTATCGTTGAAATGCTCAATCTTGTTGCATTATAACTCTCCACATTTATTCACCTACAAAACAAAAAATGAAAATATAAGTAAAATAACATTGGATTTCCTCCCAACTAGTGTCACATTTAACGCCCTTGACTAGACGATCATATCGCGTATTAAGGTGCATCTACTAAGGTTATCACAGATGTTTCATTTAATAATTGATCTTCATAATATTGTTTCACCATATTCTCATTAACCATAAATCGTTCTTTATCTTTGTTTTCTAGTTCAATGCCTTCATGGTTTGTTACCTTAGTGATGCTGAATGAACCTGATCATATACTCTTTAATTTGCCCGAAAGCAATTTGAGTCTTGAGTTATACAGTAACACTTTCTGACCCGGTTCAAAGATACGGTGCATAATTTTCTTATCATGCTATCCTTTTGTCTTTTACTTGTAAAACTCATCATTTTCATAAGCATTCCATCGTAATTCATTTATTTTAAGCATTCTTTTCTCACCAGCAGCATCTATAGTCATATTCAACTATTTCAATACTCAATATGCTTTGTACTCCAATTGTAATGGTAAGTGACAAGCCTTTATATAAATTAGCTTATACGGGGTGGTACCCAATGGTGTTTTAAATGCACTTCTATACGTCTATAAAGCATTATCCAACTTAGATGACCAGTCCTTCCTAGAGATATTCACAGTTTTCTCCAAAATTATTTTCACTTCTCTATTGGATACCTCTACTTGCCCATTTGTTTGGGGATGGTAAAGGGTATACACTTTATGCTTAATCCCATACTTAGAAAATAAGGAATTAAATTCTTTATTGCAAAAGTGACTTCCTTTATCACTAATAACGATCCTAGGAGTTCCAAACCTAGTGAAAATATTTTTCTTCAGAAACTTCATGAGAAATTTGACATCACATTTGTTGCTAGCAATGGGTTTTACCCACTTCGACACATAATCTACTCCTAAAAGTATGTATTGGTTACCAAAGGATGGAGGAAATGGTCTCATAAAGTCGATGCCTCACACTTTAAACAGTTCCACTTGAAGTATACTATTCAGAGGCATCTAATCTATTTTTGAAATATTACCTATCCTTTGACATTTGTCACATATCTTTATATAATTGTAAGCATCTTTAAATAGTATGGTCCAAAATAACGAGATTGAAGTACCTTAGCTACTATTTTTGTGCTACTAAAGTGACCTCTATAGTCTGAGCTATAGTAGTGATAAAGAATACTTTTAACTTCATCATTAGGGACACATCTTCTCAAAATACTATCACCACATTCTTTATAGAGGTAAAGGTCATCCCAAAAATATTGTTTAATGTCATGGAAGAACTTATTTTGTTGCCATGTGAGTTTCAGTGGAAGAATGTTAGGGGTAAGAAAATTTGCAATGTATCCATACCATAGGACTTCTATTTGAGCTACAAAAAATAGTTGCTCATTTGGAAAATATTCCCTAATCACCATATAATCATCCATTTTTGCTTCCCTCTCTAGTCTAGACAAATGGTCTGCTACCTGATTTTTTGTTTATTTTTTATCACAAATTTCCAAGTCAAATTCTTGTAGAAGGAGAATCCATCTTATCAATCTTGGTTTGGCATCCTTCTTCATCATGAGATACTTTATTGTAGAATGATCCATGTAGACAGTCACTTTGGTGCCAACCAAATAAGATCTGAATTTCTCAAAGGCATATACAATGGCAAGGAGCTCTTTCTCTATAGTAGCATAATTCATTTGAGCCTCATTCAGTGTCTTGCTTGCATATTAGATGGCATGAAACATTTTGTCTCTTTGTTATCCAAGAATAGCTCCAATAGAAAAATCACTTACGTCACACATCAACTCAAAAGGCTTATTCTAATCTAGTGTGAATATAACTATTGTTGACACTAGTCTCTCTTTAAGTGCTTGAAATGTTGTTAAACATTTATCATCAAACTTGAAAGGCATGTCCTTTTCCAAAAGATTGCACAAGGGTTTGGAGATTTGGGAAAAATCTTTTATGAATCTACGATAAAAACCTTTATGCCCAAGAAAACTCCTTACTTCTTTTACATTGGTAGGTGGTGGTAGTTTCTCAATCACTTCTATCTTAGCTCTATCCACCTCAATACCATTAACTGAGATTTTGTGGCCCAAGATTATACCTTTATATACCATGAAATGACATTTCTCCCAGTTTAAAATCAAATTCATTTCTTCACATCTTTGTAACACTAGGGATAGATAGTGTAGAAATTCATTAAATGAATTTCCAAAGACAAAAAAAAACATCCATGAAGATTTCTAAATGCTTTTCCACCATGTCTGAGAAAATGGCCATCATACAGCGTTGAAATGTAGTAGATGCATTATATAATCCAAAAGGCATTCTCGTAAAAGCAAAAGTTCCATAAGGACATGGAAAGTGGTCTTTTCCTGGTCTTTAGGTGCCACAACAATTTGGTTATAACTAGAGTATCCATCTAAAAGGAAAAAGAAAGAATGCCCACCTAATTGATCAAGCATTTGATCCATGAATGGGAAAGGAAAATGATCTTTCATTGTAGCTTTATTTACTTTATGAAAATCCATACATACTCTCCATCCTGTGACAGTTCTAATACGTATTAACTCATTGGACTCATTTTCCACCACAATGTATCCTCCTTTCTTCGGTACACATTGGACTGGACTTACCCATTCACTATTTGATATTGAGTAAATAATGCCCATGTCTAGCCACTTGACAATTTCCTTCTTCACCACTTCTTTCATAATGGGATTTAAGCGGTATTTTGCATCCATGGTGGGTTTAGCCTCTTCCTCTAGCAATATTTTATGCATGCATATAGATGGCTTATGCCTTTGATGTTGAAAATAGACCAACCTTTAGCTCTTTCAAATTTTTTTAGCACCTTTAGTAGTGCTTCCACTTGCTCCATACTTAGATCAGTCGAGATTATGACTGGAAGTGTCTCATTATCACCCAAAAATGGGTAACGAAGATGAGAAGGCAAAGGTTTAAGCTATAATTTGGTTGGCTCCTTAATGGATGGTTTCAACCGTGAACTTATTTCAAGACATTCCATAAATGCATTTGATACACACATAAGAGGTGTGTGCTCCAAAAAGTTCACACAGTTCACAATATCAATCTTTGATTCCATATTTTCAAAATTAAAATGGGTTGAGTTGTTTTATGTTTAGTTAATGTCCTTGTTCATATCTTTATATGTTAAAGTCATAAGTGAGGGTGATTCAACAAGTATTGTTAAGTTGTCGATATGAATTTGTGCACCTATATGAGTGTCATAGTATTCATTAGTATGTGTGTTTACAAAATTAAAAAGCACAAACTCTAAAGCATCAATAGGGCACATGTCATAAAGCACATAAATGGTTAGCTCAAAAGCACTATCTATTTGAAAGCAATCACCAGAATTATCATCATTAGAAAATTTAATTACTTTGAACACATTAAATGTTACTTGTTCATCTTTCACTCTTATTTTAAGCTCACATGTCTTCATATCAATGAGTTCTTCCTCAATGTCTAGCACAATGAAGTCTGCCAAAAAGATGATTTTTTCTATTTTTACTAGCAAATCTTCTACCACACCCCAGGGTCTTTTAATTGACTTGTCTGCCATCTACAATGTTACTGAAGTGAGTTTGGCTTTACCAACTCAATCTCTCGAAGACTGATAATGGCATGAGGTTAATGCTAGAACCCAAATTACATAGGGCCTTGCAAAAATGGATGTTCCCATTAGTGCAAGGGATGTCAAAATTACCTGGATCTTTTAGTTTTTATGGTAGTTTTCTATCAAGGATGGTGCTACAACCTTTAGTCAAGGTTATTGTTTTATGATCTCTAAGCCTCTTTTTCTTTTATAGTATATCCTTCATGAATTTGGCATAAGACCACATTTTTTCAAGTACCTCTACAAATGGTATGTTTATATGCAACTTCTTGAAGACTTCAAGAAATTTTGAAAACTACATATTTGACTTTTGCTTTTGTAGGCTTTGAGGAAAAGGAATAGTGGGTTTGTAAAGGTTACTCTTCTATGGCTAAATTATTTCCTTTCTAGTTCTTCCTTTTTCTACTCCTCATCCTTGTTAATTTCCTTTTTCTCCTTATCCTTTTCTGTCTTATGTTCATGCTCTAAAGTTTTACCACTTCTCAAGGCTAATGATTTACAATGGCCATCACCTTCTCTTCGTGGGTTTATAATTGTATCACTTAAAAGGTAACATTGAGGCCTTTAACTTATAGCCTGGGCAAGTGACCCTATTTGGTTCTCCAAATTTTGAATTAATGCCTCTTAATTTGACACTTTTGCTCTAAATGATTGGATGAAGTCTTTCATCATCCCTATTAAGGAATTTGTATTGTCCTTAGTAGGTGACTTCTTATCTTGGGCTTATGACTAATGTGGTTGTTAAAAACTAGGTGGTGGAAATGATTGACAGTTGAATTGATTACCAGGTTGATTATTATTATTCCAAGAGAAATTTGGATGTTGTCTCCATCTTGGGTTATATGTGTTCAAGTATGGATTATTGTTTCGATTCACATTACCCATATAGCATACAGATTCAGGATTATTTGAAAAATTATTAGACAAAGAGCTCTTCCACAAAACACACATGACACTCCTGAATTTTGGACCTTGTTTATACTCGCTATCGAGTTTTGAGCCTTCAAAAGATTAACCAATGATGACACATGAGCTGTAAATGCTATGACATCATTTTTCTCATGCATTCCAACTACTCTTCTTGTGGCTGTCATTTTGTCCATTGGCCATTGATAATTATTGCTAGCCATTTTCTCAAGTAAATTATAAGCTTGATTGTAAGATTTGGCTAGCAAAGCTCCATTAGTAGATGCATCAACAATAGTTCTTATTTGAGTATTGAGACCATTATAAAAATTCTCTATTTGAATCCAAGAAGGAATACCATTCCAAGTTGTAATGGAAGTAATGTCATTGTCCTTTGTATTGTTGGTGGGAAATAATGTCATTCCTAAGCTTGACATTCTTTGTTGGTAGGAAGTATTTCAACAAGAATTTCTCTACCAAACCATTCCAAGTTGTAATGGAATCATGTGGCAAAGAGTTTATCCAAGCTCGAGCATGTCTCGTAAAAAGTAAGGGAACAATCTAAGCTTAAATGATTCGTCGGTCACACCACTGAACTTAAATTAATCTATAATTTCAATAAACAATCTGAGATGAAGATGAGGATCCTCTGTTTGTAATATGCTGAATTTTTCAACTATTTGTAGCATTTGAAATATCACTGCTTTAGTTCAAACTGATTAGCTTGAATATTTGGCCTCATAATACTTGTATTTAGCCCTTTCAATGTAGGTATTGCATACTTGATTAGTGCTTAAAAAGTACTAATATTACCATGATTTTATGCATTTTAATTGATTATATATATATATATATATATATATATATATATATTTATATGATTTCATCATATTTTTATATAAATTTGTATTTTTGGAATCACGGGTATTTTCGCTTTAAAACAAGTAATTTAAAGAATCAAAGAAAAATACTGGAGGCAATACATCATAAATATATTCATAAAATAAGTGAGGAAACGTCAAAAAAGATGAAAATATTTGACAAAATGGGTCAAAAATGAAAAAAAGGATGAAATCGTGCATGCAGTTGCCCAACAATGTCGGCCAATATGTGCCACAACACCCAGCCACACCGAGAAATGCGCGCAGCGTTCCACAACATTGCCTGAACCATTCCAAAGTCCTCACAACCACAACATCTACACTCAATCCGCGTGCACCGCGCACACCATTATACCCCACCTACTGATGACATCATCATTCACCTAACATGCATTTTTCCCATTTTTTATCATTTTTCCTCTACTTTTTCTTCCTCTCCTCAACTATAAATACCTCCAATCTCTCTATACCAAAACACACCTCAAAAACATCTTCTTCTCTCTTTCTTTCTCTCCATTTCTTAGTTTTTAGTTTTTCTTAGTTTGTTTACTTAGTTTTAAAGTTCTTTCTTTTGAGAAGAACTAATTATATTTTTGTAATTTATTAACTTTTTGATTCAATAAATGGAAATGCAATTCCGTTTGGAGGTTTTCCAGCAACAAAATTAACATCAAAGTACTTTAAGGATTTTATTTTCTTTGTAGTTATTTTTTATGTTTTATGTTTTATATGTTATATTTAATTCGTCTGTGATTAAATTTAACGTTGCTGGCTGTTTGTAAACATGATATAATAATAACATTGTTATGCTTGCGAAATATTAAATAGGTAAAAATCTCTAGAATGAATTGATTTTGTTTTTATTCAAGATTTTATATTAAGAATGTTAGAGAGAAATATATTATTTTTCGTTACAAACTTAAATCTAAAAATTAGATTTTAAGATTTAGTTATTCGGTTTGATTTAGAGTAGTGCTCTTTTATTTGTTTGTACAATCATCCGATAGTTAGAGTGAAGCTCTATTCCAAAAGGTTTTATAAGAATTATTATCTGAAAATATATTGACAACATGTTTTCAGTAGTGGTTTTAAAACTTAAAGGTTAGTTCTCAGATAAGTAAATTCTTAGGTTTAATTTAGACACCTTGAATAAAGTTTAAAATGTCTAACCCCACCACCAAATGTGGCATTCAAATGGTTCATTTTCGATCTCTTAGAAAAAAAAGAATTAATTTAATTAACCAAATTAATTATCAACCTCACCCATATATGTTAATTGATTTGTTTAGTTAACAAAGAATATCTAACCCCACCAAATGTGGTATTCATATAAAAAAGAGAGAATCAATAAATATCAATTTATATATTTAATAACCTAAATAATATGAGCAAGCATAATTAACTTAGTTATTATATCTATAAATACTCCACTTTATAAATGATAAAATTTGCATTAATGTTTATTGAATCTGTATCTATGTTTATTTTTATGTTATTTGATTAGAAACACAAAACCCAAAATATCATGACAAGATGTTATTTGGCAGGATCAACGATGTCGGTTTTCCTCATCAATACTCATTCATAGCTCTATCTCTATCATCCATCAAAAGCATTTGATTGTTAAAGTTTAGCTCATTATTATTTATTTATAATTGATTAGCCATTTTTTCTCATGGATGACAACTTGTTGTTTCTTTATTGACCTCAAAGTACGCTCAATTTCAAGATCTAAAGGTAAGATTTTCCCCTCACGAACTTTGCTCATGCAATACACTCAACTATGTCTAAAATACTAAAGGATATGTCTAAATAAAAAATAAATAAACAACTAAACAAATAAATTAAAAATTAAAAAATAAATAAGTCAGTAAAATAAAATAAGTAAATTAAAGTAAAGAAAAATAAATTAATAAAAAAAGTAAAATATAAAAAAAATTAATTTCTAATATTTATAATCTCTAGTAACGGTGCTAAAAACTTGATCGCACACACATAAAGTGTGTGTAATGAATACAAAAGTATGCATATCACAACAAGTAATATAATGATAAGAAAAAATCGTTCTCATAGATATTATTTTATTAGAAAGTAATTTTTAAAACTAAAAAAATAAAAATTAATTTTATTTTGTGTTTTTATATTTTAAGGAAACAAAATTAAAATAACTAAAAGTAAATAGCAATAATTACTTAAATCAGTTTTGGTAACTAAGAAGATATATGAGAAAATATCTAGAAATATTTAATCTCCTAATTTTCTAAACATGTGAATCGCTAAAATCCCGCCAATATAATTATCAATTAGTTACATGATCAATTGAATCTAACCTAAAATATATTCATCTCTCAAGTAAACTACATACCAATTAAATTGCATAATACTTATTAAGTTCATCAATTATAGATAACATACATAAGAATCATACATCTTTGCCCAGAAACTACACATAGTTGTGTCCATAAAGCTTATATTTTTCATAAAAAAAGACACAAAAATTGATAAGGAAAAGAGTAGAAGAAGAAATACAATCAATCTCTTAAATTGTAGTATTAATCTCTTCTTATCTCCAGCAAAATTGTATCCCCTCTAGAATATTTCTATATTTTTCTCTCTTTTTAGCTCTAAAAACTAACCAAAATTATGCTAATGATGACCCCATAGGGTTTATGAAGTGATTAGGGGCTTAAATATAGCTCATGTATGATATGGACCGTCAGATTAGCTTCAAATCAAGGGATGAGATCAAAACAACAAAAAAAACTAACAAAGCCTTCCAATCATAGAGTGACACATGACACAAGAAATTCAATAGGAGAATTAGATAATGACGCGTGGCAGGGAAGACTGGTCCGAGTTAATGCCCGTAGAGTCAATGACACGCGGTGAGCAATAGGGTAGTGACATATGTCAGGGTGGTTTGATCGATCTCCGAAGACGGATTGAACGTCGTGTTGAAACGTGGTACGTGATTTGTACTCCTCACATGCGATGTAACGTGATTCATTGTCCCTACTTCGTGGCGTCTGTGTGGCTTTCCTAGTCAACTCCTTTGCATACGTGGCATGCCACGTGGTAATTCCTGATTGGCCTTGCGTTAAAAATTCATGAAAAATTCATAAAAAAAATTTTAAAAGTTATATTTTCATCACTTTTCACTAAAAAGTTTATATTTTAATATTTTTGGCCCTAAAAATACTATTTATTGAATAAAATAAGTAAATATTAAGTAAAAAAGTGTACTAATGACTCTAATTTTATAAAGTCATAACTTATAATGAATTTTAAGTTTTTATTCTCATGAACCAAATTAAAAAATAGTAAAAAAAAAAAAGTGTCGATTGATGTGGCAATTGATGCGACACGTGGAACGTAGCGTCAATTGTATACGTCAATCGATGCGAGTCCACATGTAGTGCGATTGTACACATCAACCAACCCATAATTTTAAGTTGTTTGACACATAGGATCGATGCTACAGGTGGACTTGCGTCTGTTGACACGTAGAATCGATGCTACGTCCTATGTGTAATGTTAGTTGCAACGTTAACCAATGGGTAAAAAGTAGCTTCAGTGCTACGTATTAATCGATGCTAAATGCCACGTTTAGTATTGGTTGACATGTAGGACCAACACTACACATTGTTTTTTTCTTTTTATTCTTCTTTCCCCCTCAGCCGATAGTTTCTTTTTATTTTCTTTCCCCATTTTCGACCACTTTCGACCCCCATTTCTAACCCCATTAGTTGGGTTTTGTTCCTCTCTAATTTTTTATTCATATATATCATTTTTTTTAAATAATACTTAATTTTTTCATACCCATTTTCCTTCACTTTCTCACTTACCAAACATCATTTTCCTTCATATTCTTCATTTTGTCACATATTTCACTCTTGTAAGTATTTCTATGAATTATTTTACAATTATATTGATATTTTATATTTTTATATAATTTTTGTAAAATTATTTTTTATTTTAATGTTTATTATGTTTTATTGATTATTTGTATATATTTTTATATTATGTAGGTTGTGTTTTTTTATTCAAGCTTATAAGAGAAGAATGTTTTTTTATTTATTTTAATTAATTTTATGTATTTTTATGTTATATATATATATATATATTAATTTATTTTACACTTAATTGTTTTTTAAAATTATTATTATTACATACATATATGAAATACATAAAATATATATTGTTAATATTATATATATATATATATATATTATTAATATATTGTTATATGTTATTTTATGTATATTTTATATATTTTATGTGTTATGTAGGTTGTGTTTTCAATATATTGTTAATAAATCTTTTAAATTTATTATTATTACATGCATATATATGTGTATATAAATTATTATATATTATATATTTTTAATATTATAATGAGTTTATTAATTGTTTGGATTTTATGTATTTATTTTTATATGATGTTTTTGATGAATATTCTAATAATTTACAACTTTATATATAATAATAGCTTAAATATATTGATGATTGATACATTTAAATTTTATTATATACATATTTAATTAATATGTTTAATTTCATGAATAGAAAATAGACAAATCTTGGATGTTAAAATATATAATTAAAGGGGCCTATATTTCTGGAGTTGAAACTTTCTTAGAATTTTTTCGTAGAAATAGTAATAATGAAATTAATATGATTCGATGACCATGTGTTAAATGTAAAAATGATAAACTTCATGATGTAGATGAGGTTAAATATCGCTTTATCTGTAGTGGTATTCTTGTGAATTATAAATGTTGGTATTATCTTGGAAAAGATATTGATAATACTCATAAGAAAGATAAATAAGAATGTGAGTAGATTATATACATCTTATCATAATAGGCACTTCATACACAATGTACAGATATAAAATATGTTTCATGCAATTGAGGATGAACTACACGGGGATGATCCTGAAACCTTTGAAAAACTTTTAAAAGATGCCAAAAAGTCATGGTCGTAAAAGTGTAAGAGATACACTAAAATGACGGAATATGTTCATTTGTATAATGTAAAGGCAAAAAATTATTTTTCTGACAAGGGATTCACAAAATTACTAAATGTAGTAATATACATGTTTCCTGAGGGTAATGAGTTTCCATGAAATATCATAATAATTCATACTTGTCCAAATGATTAAATTCTTTATAGAAAAGAATATGAGACATTAGATGATTGTCTTGTCCAATGTGTAAAGAACCGAGATGAAAGCATGCTACAAATGAGACAACACTTAAGAAAGGCCTACCCGCAAAGGTCCTTTGATACTTTCCTCTAATTCCTTGCTTTCAAAGGTTATTTAAAAGTAAAGGGACATCAAAGATGTTGACTTGACATTCAGAGAATTGATCTGATGATGGGATGCTATGTCATCCTTTTGATTCTCCAAATGGGATAGTAGATAATTTATCCTCTTAATTTGCATTTGATCTGCGCAATCTTCGTCTTTCCATTGCTATTGATTGAATTAATCCACATAGTTCCTTTAGTAGCAGATATATCTATTGGCCAGTAATTATGGTAACATACAACCTTTCTACCTAGTTGTGTATGAAAAGAAAATTCATGATGCTAACAATATTGATCTCAGGACCGAAACAACCCAGAGTTGATATTGATGTATATTTACAACCTATGATTGATGATTTAAAGATATTATGGAATGATGGTGTAAATGTTTATAATGCATATAAAGAATAATACTCTAACTTGAGGGGGTCCTTTTATGGACAATTAATTATTTTCCTACCTATGAGAACTTATCAAGACATGCAATAAAAGGTTATATGGGATGCCCTATTTGTAGTGATGACACTTCTATAACTTATCTTGTTCACGAATAAAATATTTCTTATAGAAGACATATAAGATTTTTTTCCATCTAGACACAAGTTTAGATACCAAAAGAAATCTTTCAATGGTGAAGAAGATCATGATCCTACATTGAGACCTTTGCAAGGTGTTGAGGTATCAAGGCAATTAAATGGTATGGCATTCAAACGATATGGAAAGATGAAAAAAGAATATTTACTAATGGAGGGAGACGAAAGAGGTCAACTAATATTTTGGGAATTACCTTATTGGAAAAACCTACACATTCATCATATTTTAGATGTCATGCATATTGAGAAAAATGTTTGTGAGATATTGATTGGTACATTACTTAATATAACCTAAATTGGCACCAAGGTTGGAAAATGATAAGAATTGAACATACTTGCAACCATCATCATATACAATGTCAACAAAAGAGAAGGACGTGTTTTGTAAGTGTTTGAAGGGTGTGAGAGTTCCTGATGGTTACTCATCCAACTTAAGAAATATTATGTCTATGATCGATAAAAAAATTTATGGATTGAAATCACACGACTGTCATATCTTAATGTAATAGTTATTTCTAATTGTTATTAGGTCAATTCTTCCAAAACATGTTTGTTTATCAATAATTCATCTTTGTTCATTCTTTAATACAATTTACAAGAAATCTATATCAATTGGCGAGTTAAACTCTTTACAGAAAGATGTTGTGGAGAATTTGTGTCAACTTGAGAAATATTTTTCTCTTTCTTTTTTCCATATAATGATTCACTTGTGTGTTCATTTAGTTTGATGGGTTCAATTGTGTGGTCCTACTTAAATAGAAATCATCTTGAAGGATGCAAGATGGAACATTACATTGCTGAAGAGGCCATTGAGTTTTGTTCTGAATACTTTCATGATTGCATGGAAATTGGGAATCCTACACATAAGTTGTCCTTAGAACGTGACATGATCCAAGTAGGTAACCATATACTTGGTGGAAGTAATAAATTGTTCATTGATTGTACTCGATAGGATAAATCACACCGAATCATTTTTTAAAAAAATAATGAGGCACAACCGTACATAGATTAAGTAATGACAGGTTCAATCTTTTCATATAAAATAAAATTACATTTATTTAACTATTAATTATGAATATTTGATATATCTTGCATAATATCACATAATGCATTTAAACTTAATGAAGACCGATCCTCATTATAAAAAAAGGAGGAGAAAAATAGTTATATGACAAGCATAAGCGAGAGCTTATTAATTGGTTTAGCAACCATATAAGTGTCATATACAAGAATTCATTAGTACTTCTATATAATGTTTTAAAACTTTGTTTTAAGCACATTTTATGTTTTTATATGTATAGATTCAAGTTTAACTCAATAAATCCAATCATAAAATAATATAAACGTTAGAATGGCTTGAACATGGTCCAAAATTTGATATCAAATCATATTCTAGTTTCACAATTAATGGTTCAATGTTTACTATACAAGCAATGGATAAAGTCTGAGTAAACCAGAATAGTGGTATGAAGATAGTTTCACAAACTATGAAATTTTCCAGTTCAAAAGGTGGTAATTCTATACTTTATGATAGAACATATTATTGTATAATTCCAAAAATTGGGGAACTTGATTATAAGGTCTTCCATGAAACAAAATTCTTGTGTGATTGGGTCAAAGATGCTATCAATGTTGGATATAAAATAGATGATTTTGGATTTATCCTTGTAAACTTATCTAAGATAGGTCACATTGATGATCCTTTCATGTTAGCACTTCATACAAAATAAGTATTTTACGTGAGCAATCACATTGACACAAGATGGTCTGTTGTGTTAATGCCTCCACAAAAGAGTTCTATCATTGTGATGATTTAGAAGATGATTACATACTTGATACATAGATTATAGACATAAAAATGAATTTCAAATCATTAGGAAAGGAAAGAACATTAAAATATACAAATGCACAATATTCTTCTTAACCATACTAGGGGTTATCAAATCCTAAAGTCAGACACATAATGGTAATATAAGTTGTTAACTTATAACTATTTTAATATTTATTTCCCTCTAATTTAAGTTAATAAATTGGTTAATAAATTTATATAATTTATGTAGGAAGCTGAACTGGGCAGACCGATTACTTGAGTTGAATTGTATATAGAAACAAAGACCCTCAAAATAAATAAGTCAACCCCAATGAATAAACGGGGAGAAGAACAACTCAATAAGTTGGTTAATAATTTAAACTAATACAAAGTACTTATGATTTTTGCATATTGATGTAATAATGTATGATATACTTTATTGCTTTATTATTTGTAGAGAACAATTCAAGAACAAATTAACATGGGTGAAATAATCGAAAAACCAGAGAAAGATGCGGTATATTAATCATTTGGACTTGAGCATCTTGGTTGTGTTAAGGAAGGAATCCAATATGATGGTTATATGGAGTTTTTCAATATTCCGAAAAAGGCCTGAGATGGTCAGTAAGGAAAAGTTGAAGAATAATTTTACTCCTTTAAGGCCACAATGTTAAGTTAGATTTCCAATTTAAAGCAATTTTAAAGTGTCAAGCTCAATCATAACACATGCCAGACATGCCACCATACTAAAATCAATGAAAAATATACTCCCAAGATCGATCTAAGTAAGGAATATATGTGATTTTTTATTTATTATTCAAAATCTTAAAAACAAAATTAAATCCTAAATATTCTATCAAGATATTTTGGTTTGTTTGTTTCCTAATCTAATAACATAAAAAATAAACATAGATATGGATTCAATAAAAAATTATGCAAATTTTTATCATTCATAATAGTAGAGTATTTAATGATATAATAATTAAGTTAATTATACTCGTTCATATTATTTAGGTTATTAAAGATATAAATTGATATTTATTGATTCTCTCTTTTTTATATGAATACCACATTTGGTTGTGTTAGATATTCTTTGTTAATTAAACAAATCAATTAACACATATGTCTGAGGTCGATAATTAATTTGGTTAATTATATTAATTCCTTTTTTTAACAGATTAAAAATGAACTATTTGAATGCCACATTTGGTTGGGTTAGACATTTTAAACTTTATTCAAGGTGTCCAATTAAACCTAAGAATTTAATTATCCGAGTACTAACATTCAAGTTTTAAAACTATTAATGAAAATATATTGTTAATATATTTTGGAAAAATAGTTCTTATAAAAACTTTCGAAATAGAGCTTCAATGTAACTACCGTGCGATTGTATCAACAAATAAAAGAGCTCTACTTGAAATCAGACTCAATAATTAAACCTTAAAATCTAATTTTTAGTTTTAAGTTTATAATAAAAAATAATATATTTCTCTCTAACATATAAGAATAAAACATAAAAATAACTGTTAAAAATTCATTTTAAAATTATACTTCAAAAGAACTCTTACAAAGCTTTGATGCTAATTTTGTTGCTCGTAAACCACCAAACGTATTTTTATTTCCGCTTACTAAATCCAAAACTAAAAATCTATAAAAGCATAACTATTTCTTCATAAAAAGAGAGGATCTCTAAAACTAATAAAAACTAAAAAGAAAAAGAAAGCTTTCTAGAGAGAGAAAGATAGAAAGAGAAAGAGATGAGAAAATCATGCCTTAAGGTGTGTTTTTTACAATAGGAGAGAAAATAATTTTATAGGAGAGTAAAAGGCTAAAAAATGGCCTTAGACACGTAATGGACATGTTGACATGTATATGGGGCGTAGATGCCTGCGACTGAGTGGGATTCACGGTTAAAAATGCACTGTCGCGCGCGAGATTTACAAAGTGGATAGGTGCTGATACATGCACTAACATGCATAGGAATCCAGCAAGATGCATGCGTAGATGCACACTGGATTGCAGTATGAACGGGCGTGGTTGTATATGTATTTTTGGCGTGATGCGCTCGTGGTTGTGTAGTTTTGTTTATTTTTCCATTTTTTTACTTTTCTCATTTCTCTCTCCCATATTTGTGATGTATTGCCTCCACTATTATTCTTCTATTCTTTAAATTATTTTTGAAACGAAAATACAAGAAAAAACAATAAAAATACCTATGATTTCAAAAAAATAAATTTATATAAAAATATGATAAAATCATACAAATATAAATCCTTTTAATCAATTAAAGTACATTAAATCATGAAAATTTTAGTGCTTTTTAAGCACTCATCACAACCTCCAACCTGCTTTTTGCTAGTCCTTTAGCAAAAGAAGTGGTAAAAACTAAAACAAAAACTAAAAATTAAACTATCTAAAATCACTTCCGTGGATTTACACTATTACATTTAGCTTATTTAACAAGCTTTTAAACCTCTAAGTTTCCCTAGTGGATGAGTTTGAAAAAATAAACATAACAAATTAAAAAAATTACAACTCAAAAACTAAAATTACAACAAAATCAAAAATAAATTAAAAAATTAACTTAAGAATAAAATAAAACAAAATGAAATGAAACATAACACAAAAGTGTCTCTTACTTTCTAATCTCCTTTAAGATCATAATTAAAATCTAAAGCATAAGTTATTTTCATCTTCTTAAATAGTCATGATTTATTATAATAATTAGTTGAAAATCATTTTCATATTTCATATAAAAAATATATCAATTTAATTTCGCCCAAATTCAGTGCCAAGAATCTGAATTCGCTTCGAATATATTCCTCAAAAGTCAATACTCTCAAAAATATTGAATTCTATGAGTTCAAACACTCATACTAATTTATATGCGAAAGAGTTGATGTATAGAAATGAAAGGCTCAAAAAGTTATTTTAACCTTGATCTCATTAGAGGAATCGAATGTATAAATTATAAAGATATCACATATAAAAATTATTTTCATGCATGAATCAAACTCATTACACAAAAATTTCAAGATATATGCCTTTTAGAAGTGTATGAAAAAAATACAATGACTTTTGAAGATTTACTTCCTATAACTTTCTTTTGTAATTAATCTTTACTCACAATTTTGTAAGCTATATGGATCATAGTATGTAGATTATACTCTATATTAATTTTCTCTCTATTTTTTTTAAGAGATTTTTCAATATATATGTTTTTAGAGAGTGAACCCATATATAGATTGTACATTTTTGTATGATTTTGGTGAGTGTTTAATTTTGTGACTTTTTATGTTTGATTTTGGTTTAGGTAACCCTTGATATGTCTCTTTTTTTTTGCAGAAGTCATGCATGAATGAGATAAAGGCATATACTATCAATTTCTACTTAAATAATTTAATCTAAGCAAATGAAAAATAATAAAAAACATATATGATACTCTATTAAGATGAGAAAAAAATTCATACATTCAATGCTAATACCTATAGAGATCATCTAAAAATTTGAAGAAATAAGAAATATGTTTGGAGTAGAAAAAATATATTTCACTCAGAATAAAGAAAATTAGGCTCAAATTATATCTCACAAGGGTAGTCTCTACTATTTGATTCCTAAACATTGATTTTAGATTTAATATAATTTTTATATCTTATAAAGAAATACTAGTATTGGCAAAAACTAACTAATTACCATATACTCCGTGATATATTTTCAAAAATTAATCTAACTGTGTAAAAGATTTAACTATTTACTTAAATTTCATTTAAAGAAATGATAAATTTTTGTGAGAAAATTTCTAAAACTAATCCTAAAATTCTAAAAATTACTAAACCACACAAAGAAAATAAAATCAAACAAAATAAAATAAAATTTGCTAAAAATTTTGAATTTAAGCATAGTAACTTTTCACCACCCTCATCTTAGAGCTTACATTATCCCCAATGTAATAATTGTAAATTAAAGATAAAAAGAAAGAGAAGAAAAGTTATCTATTTCCTCAGAATGTGCTATTAGTGATGAAGAAATACATGTGCATCCATCATGTTCATCGTTAAAGTTCACACAGAAAGATTGCTGTAAACTTTTAACATCTCAACAAATATTTTTAATTTTAACAATTCTAAAATTATTCACATTCAATTAATTTAAAGTAAACAAAAGAAATAAATAAATAAAAGAAAATTACCTAAAATAATGGGTTGTCTCTCATCCAGTGCTTAGTTTAATGTCTTAGCAAGCAATATGTAACTTGGGGGGGATTTAATTTTAAGTAATCTCAATGTCCCCACATCATTGAGTCACTCAAAACTATAGGTAGGATAAGTTTGTCTACTTGTACTTTTAAAGTCATGCCTTATGGATTTTTAAAATTTTATTTACTTAAAACTAGGGACACTATTGTAGGTTTTAGATAATCCACGTCTAGGTACAAGTCAAATAACTAAGGCATAAAAACACAATCATACCTAGATCTAACAAAGTAACTATCTCTTTTTATCATAGAGATAGCTTAAAAAAACTTAATTTTTTTTAATTTAATTTTATTATAATTATTAAGTTAAATAGCATAATCAATATTAACCAATAGTGCTCTTAGGAAATAATGGTGGGGCAAAGCCTCCTTAAAAACCATCCTAGATAAAGTAACATTCCCAAGAAAGACTCGTACCACAAAGGCTTTCAAGAACTAGTCTCCTAGACATAACTCCATTAGATCTTTACTTTTCATGCTATTAAAATCTAAAGTTAATTAAATTAATAAATTAAGTTAAGTTAAAATTTAAGTTAATTAAGTTAATAAATTAAGTTAAAATCTAAGTTAATTAAGTTAATAAATTATTTTTTTAAAATTAAAAGTTAAAGTTAAAGTTAAACATAGATATAGATTCAATAAATAATTATGTAAATTTTTATCATTCATAACAACAGAGTATTTAAGGATAAAATAATTAAGTTAATTATACTTGCTCATATTATTTAGGTTATTAAAAATATAAATTGATATTTATTGATTCTCTCTTTTTATATGAATACCACCTTTGATGGGGTTATATATTCTATGTTAATTAAATAAATCAATTAACACATATGTGTAGTGTTGATAATTAATTTGGTTAATTACATTAATTCATTTTTTTAAGAGATTGAAAATGAACCATTTGAATGCCACATTTGGTGGGGTTAGACATTTAAAACTTTATTCAATGTGTCTAAATTAAACCTAGGTATTTAATTATCCGAGTACTAACTTTCAAGTTTTAAAACCATTACTGAAAATATATTGTCAATACATTTTCAAATAATAGTTCTTATAAAAACTTTTAAAATGGAGCTTCACTATAACTACCAGGCAATTGTACTAACAAATAAAAGAATACTACTCGAAATCAGACCTGATAACTAAACCTTGATATCTAATTTTCAGATTTAAGTTTGTAATGAAAAATAATATATTTCTCTCTAACATCCTTGATATAAAATCTTGAATAAAAACAAAATCAATTTATTTTATAAACATGTTTTACCTATTTAATATTTCGCAAGCATAACAACGTTATTATTATATCATATTTACAAACAATCAACCATGTTAAATTTAATCACTGAAAAATTAAACATAACATATATGAATAAAATATAAAAAATAACTGTTAAGAATTTATTTTAAAATTATACTTCATAAGAACTCTTACAAAACTTTGATGTTAATTCTATTGTTGGAAAACCACCAAACGGATTTACATATCCGCTTATTGAATCAAAAACTAAAAATCTATAAAAGTATAACTAAGGTGTGTTTTTTACAATAGGGAAGAAGGGACTTTATAGGAGAGAAAAATGCTAAAAAAATGAAAAAATAAGAATAAAAAATGGCCCTAGATGCATAATAAACAGGCTGGCATGCTTATAGGGCTCAGATGCGCGTGATTGGGTGGGATTTATGACCCAAAATACGCTGACGCGCATGAGATTTGCTGAGTGGAAGAGTGTTGATGTAGGGGCTGACGTGCGTAGGAATCCGGCAAGATGCACACGCATATGTGCACTGGATTGTGACATGAATAGGCGTGGCTACACGAGGAATTTCATCGTTATACGCTTGTGATTGTGCAGTTTTGTCCATTTGTCCATTTTTTTTCTTTTCCTCATTTTTTCTCCACATATTTGTGATGTATTTCCTCCACTATTATTCTTCGATTCTTTAAATTATATTTGAAGTGAAAATACCTAAAAAATAATAAAAATACTTGTGATTTTGAAAAGATAAATATATATAAAAATATGATAAAATCATATAAATATAAATCTTTTAATCAATTAAAGTATATTAAATCATGGTAATTTTAGTATTTTTTTAAACACTTATCAACTTAGCCATCAAATCAAGTTGTGCTAAATTTTGATATGATACTATTTATTTTTACTTAAGATAACATTATTTTACTACTTGTATTATAATATTTTTCTTTTATTGTTACTAATATATATAATACCTCTTGTTTAGTCCATTATACCAGAATTGATAAGTGCGACACATTCAAGAGATGCAAAGCAAGTAACTCATGGAAAATCAATGCCTAGTGGACAATCATCATGCACTAAGTCATTTAAGAAGAAGCCATGAAAAAGTATAATTATGAATATACTATAAACTTTACTTAGCTCTTTGATGATTTTTGTTATGAGTAAAAATAGTATAAATGATGGATGGACTATGCCAATTACTAGAGAAATATCTGGCATAGACATTGGACAATCATATATATCAATCGAGTATATATAGTGATTATTTGAATTTCAAATAATTGATTTACGTATTATTCAATTATGGATAGGTGAGTCATCAATCAATAAATAAATTTAATTTATGTAGAGCATATAATTATATTTATGTTATCTAATTATTTATATATATATTTCTTTTATATATGGCATGTTATTATCGACTTTAAGAAAATCACTTATCATATTTAGCAATGTTCTATGATTCATCATTTGTTAATCAATATCAAGAGAATAATGTTAACATTAGAGATAAGCAATTATGTGATAAGGCATTAACACTTGGAAGAAATCAAAAGTTGATAATCCATTGGCCATTAAAGTTTGAACAAGGCCAAGATCATTGGATGGTGATAATCCTTGATCTATATGGCAATCATATTTGGTACTATGACTCAGCGTCCATAGAATTGAATAAAAACACAAAAATAGTTGTTGAAATGTAAAAGTTATAACTAGTTATTTTTCTTCTATTATTCTTTGTAATATTTAATAAAGAACTAATTGTTTTAAACTTTGATAGGGTATAGAAGCTGTGGAACAAGAGTAAGGGAATTATACTTAAAAAAATCACATAAGCTTATATGAGACAAATTTATGGTATGTACAAGCGAATATTAATAATTTAATGAATTTTACTATTGAATAATAAAATTGTTCAAATTGATAAACCATGTATAATTGTTTTTTGTAGGTTCCACAACAAAATAATGGAGTCATATGTATTTCATTTGTCATGAAATTTATGAGCAAAATTATCTCAAATATCAACATGTCAATTAAATATGTGATAGTCTCTTTTATGAATACATTATTTTTTATGAATTCATGATTTTACATTCTTATTTTGAATTTGAATACACATAGTTCTTTTGTTGGAAAAAAATCGAGCAATGATATGCAAATTTTTGACGATTTACAAGAAAAATTGGCAGAACATATGCTTGAAATTATAAGAACACAAGAAAAATCAGAACAAGAATATGATGATATTGAATAGCATAGGTATCTTATAATAATTAGTTATTGTAATTAAGTTATATATATATATATATATTACAATAGAATGTATTTAAAAACCCTTTTTAAACATATTTTTTGTTTTTTTCTACTGTTATATGATCAAAAACATACTATTAAGTCGGTTGACACGTAGAACCGACTTAAAATTTAAAGACGATTCCACTAGTGAACCGACTTTAAATTTTAAGTTACCTTGTTTTAAGTCGATTCACTGAACTGACATTAAATCCCTTTTAAGTTGGTTAATAACCAACTTAAAAGCCTTTATTTGTAGTAGTGAGATTAGTTAGGATCACCTCGAGAAGCTTTTGCCCATCGCAATCCATATAGTCATCTTAAGGCCCGCATATAGGGACACTTTGTTAAAGTTGAGCATGTTAATCATGTGACATCAACGGCTAATGACTACCCAAAAAATCATCACCTATTATAGTATTAAAAACCTCTAGAATGCATAGGAAACTTCAAATGATGGGATTATGTGTACACCTTGACATAATGAAGAACACACTCCAGACTATTTTGAAATGCCTTCATAGTCTATAAGATTTATAATCATTTTTTGCTAATGAGAATTTCTTGTGGCATCTTTCAATGCCCAGAGCGTCATAGTTCCTATTCATAGGTTGCATAGTCTAGATCGTTACCTCATAGGTCGCGTGGTCCACATTGACTCTCCAAAGTTAGGTTTAAAAACAAAACTACAAGTAAAAAAGTGCATGGATTAGAGCCAAAGACATATATGATATGTTCAGAACACTTATGCAAGGAAATAAAGTGTGCAACCTAAAATTGTACCCTACTAAAAAATTTGGTTGTGGGGTCTTCGGCTATCATATATCATCTAAGGGTGCACACCTCCACATGAATTATTTTAAAAGGAGTTCTATAAGAATGTCCCAAGAGTGCACTCTAAAAATACACTCAAGTATTATATGAGAACTAAAAGTTTATAAATTACAAACCTAATTAACCAGTGGGTGAATAGGTTATTTTTAATTTTTATCAATTTATAATTTAATAACCTAAATAAAGTAGCCAGTCATGCAATAATGTGTAAGAATATAGTGTGGAAATAAAAGAATAACACACGGTATTTTTAGGTAGAAACAACCTAGGCCAAAATCATGACTTAAGAGGAAAATCATCGATCTACCAGAACACCTAAATTTCCACTAAAAAAATGTTCAAGTACAAACTCGGTTTTATGCTACCCTTCTTAGGATACTGCCCCAATTTACCTTACTTATGAGCTCCTATTTTGTTTTCACAATTTCCAATATTAGCATGAGCGGTTTCCAAACCAACGTTTCAATAAGCTCCCTACCAATTAGATACATTCTCAAATTAACTACCAAATGGTTAGTACAAAATATAAGTGCCCGTGTGTGTTCTAGAATTGTTTTAATAATGAATAATCTTAACTAGATGATTCAAAATATATGTCACTTAAATCAAATCAACTAGTAAATCCTAGAGCAAAAAGATCATGCACAAGTTTAATAAAAATAGTTTTTTTAAAGATTAATAATCAAATAAAATAATTATGATATGACAAACAGAATTATTTAATCTAACAATTCAAGAACAAAAATAAAAAAGAAGTTATAAGAACATATAATCAAAATATCATAAACTAATTAGGCTTATTAATCAGTCAAACAACCACCATTATTTGATAGATTAACTAAATAAAGAAGCCTAAAGAACTATGAACTTTTATTTTCAAAACAAGAGAGAGAAATTAAGAAGAAGAGAATAATGCTCTTGTGTGATTGATTGAAACAATAAGCAATGAGTTTTATTTATAGGAAAAATTAAAACCTCAAAACCTATGTAATTGATAAATATCTTTTCTATTACAAATATGATTAGTAATACTTACTAATTAAGAAAACTCCTATATAATTGATAAATATATTTTCTATTACAAATAGGATTAGTAATACTCACTAATTAAGAAGATTCATATTTAAAGAATAGTTCTTTTAAAGTAGACTCATTAAACATGAATAATCCTATTTAAAAAAGAGTTCTTTTAAAGTATATTTTGTGCTATCTTTTAGGCTAAGATTTAAGGTATATTTTATTTAATATTTTAACATATATCTTATTCTATATTTTATCATAAATATTTTAACAACAAAAATAATTTCAAATTTATGAATTCGAGCTATTAAATATATGAGTGTAATCCTATGTGTTATAGTTATAACAGATATACCTGAAGTACAACTATTTAAAATTCTAACGTTTCTTCAACTTTACTTGATAGACTTGATAGTGAGCTTAAAAATAAGTTTACAAGTAAATATTTTGTTCACGAAAATAGTCAACATTTATAATCCTTATAAGAACACTTGGTGAGTTCAACATAATCAATCAAGTATGAACACAAGCTCAATGAAGTAACATGTTATGTTTAACTAAAGAACAAAATATGTGTCAATTGAAGTTCCAAAACAATGTTCCAACTCCTTCAAGATTACATAAGTTCATATGATGCTCAAAATGCACATACCCAAGAGATGAGCGTGGGATAGGAAGGCCCAACAATAGAGTTTCAAAAAGGATATTCCTATACAAGGCCATGGGCTGATGTCTCCACATATCATATCAAATAATATCTCTAGAGATAATAATTGTATTGAATGAGTAGAAGGTGGCATAAGATGCCACTGGTAAGTAACAACATAGGACATAAACAACACCTCGATGAAAAAATTATAATAAGATCTAAAAAAATTAAAAAATTATTTAAATAATGAGCTAAAAAAAAGATTAATTAACTTAAATTTTTACTTAACTTAATTAAGTTAGATTTTTAATTAACTTAATTTAGTTAGATTTTTACTTAACCTAATTTATTAACTTCGTTGACTAAGATTTTCACTTAATTTAATTTCTTAACTTAATATTAATTAACTTAGATTTTTACTTAATCTAATTTATTAACTTAATTAACTTAGATTTTCATTTAACTTAATTTAATAACATAATTAAATTATATTTTTACTTACTTAATTTATTAACTTAATTAACTTAAATTTTAATAACATGAAAAGTAACGATCTAAGAAATTTCTGTCTAGGAGACTAGTTCTTGAAAATCTTTGTGCCACTAGTCTTTCATGTGAACGTTGCTCTGTCTATGAAGATGGTTTTTAAAGAGAATTTCCCCATCATTCTTTCCTGGAAGCACTATTGATTAATATTGATTATGTTATTTAACTTAGAGATTATAATAAAATTAAAACATAAAATAAAAAGATAATTTTTTTAAGCTATCTCCAAAATTATAAAGTTTTTAATCATAATATGTTATAAAAGGAGGTAGTTTCTTTATTAGATCTAAGTACAAATGTATTTTGATACCTTAGTTATTTGACTTGCACCTAAAAATGGTTTATCTAAAACCCACAATCACGTCCCTAGTTTTAAGTAAACAAAATTTTAAAAATTCATAGGGCATGACTTTAAAAGTATAGGTGAACAAACTTGTCCTACCTGTAGGCTTGATTGACTCAATGATGTAGGGACATTTGGTTTACTTAAAACGAAATCCCCTCTTTTATGTCTTGCTAAGACATTAAACTAAGTACTGGATGAGAGATAACTCATCATTTTAGGTAATTTTCTTTCATTTGTTTATTTAATTTCTTTTACTTATTTTAGTTTAATTACATGTAAATAATTGTAGAATTTTTGAAAATAAAAATATTTATTGAGATATTAGAAGTTCACAGCGACCTGTCTATGTGAACATTAATGATGAACATTATGTATGCACTTGTATTTTTCCATCATTACTTGCACATTATTAGGAAATAGATAACTTTTTTTCTCTTTTCTCTTTATCTTTAATTTACAATTGTTACATTGTTACATTGAGAATAATGTAAGTTCTAGGTTGGGAGTGGTGAAAAGTTACCATGCTTAATTTCAAAATTTTTAACACGCCCACACTCGGGCGGCACATGCCCGCGAGTGCGCAGCCAGCACACGCCTACAACGTGTCCCATGCGTGCCAACCTATCTAAACGCATCCAAAATCAATTTTTGAAATATTTTCCCACATTATTTGGCCTTTTACTCACCTATAAAAGGATCCTCTCCTACATTGTAAAAAACACACAAATTTCTCAACTCTTTCTCTCTCTAGAAAGTTTTCTTTTTTTAGTTTTTAGTTTTAAAGTTCTCTTTTTTAGAAGAACTAGCTATGCTTTTATAGATTTTTAGTTTTTGATTCAATAAATAGAAATGCAAATCCGTTTGGAGGTTTTCTAGCAACACAATTAACATCAAAGTTCTATAAGAATTCTTTTGAGATATAATTTTAAAATGAATTCTTTACAATTATTTTTTATGTTTTATTCTTATATGTTATGTTTAATTTATCTGTGATTAAATTTAATATGATTGACTATTTGTAAATATGATATAATAATAACATTATAATGCTTGCGAAATATTAAATAGGTAAAATATCTCTATAAAATAAATTAATTTTATTTTTATTCAAGATTTTATATTAAGGATGTTACAGAGAAATATATTATTTTTCATTACAAACTTAAATATGAAAATTAGATTTTAAGGTTTAATTATCTGGTCTGATTTAGAGTAATGTTTTTTTATAAATTGGTACAATCATCCAGTAGTTAGAATTAAGCTTTATTTCAAAAGTTTTTATAAGAACTATTATTTGAAAATGTATTGACGATATATTTTCAGTAATAGTTTTAAAACTTAAAAGTTAGTAATCAAATAATTAAATTCTTAGTTTTAATTTGGACACCTTGAATAAAGTCTAATTAACTGACTCAACCTAAAGCTATGATTAGATAGTTTGATATTTTCTTAGAAATAAAGCTAAAATTTAATACCTAATTAATTAATAGGCTCCACATAAGGATATTAGTCAATTAATATTAAACAAAAGAATTCAGGTCTCGCCTAAGGACACTTTTATACCAAAAGGAGAAAATCAATAAATATCAATTTATATCTTTAATAACCTAAATAACACGAGCAATCATAATTAAGTTCATTATTATATCCTTAAATACTCCACTATTATGAATGATAAAAATTTGCATAATAGTTTATTGAGTTTATATCTATATTTATTTTTTATGGTATTAAATTAGGAAACAAAAATCAAAATATTGTAACAAGATGTTTAGGATTTAATTTAATTTTTAAAAGTTTGAATAATAAATTAAAAATCACATATATTCCTTTCTTAAATCGACCTTGGAAGTATACTCATTATTTTTTATAAAATAATTCATGCATTTGCGAGAGTTTTACAAATATAAAACCAAAGTATTTGCAAAATCGGCATTGTCGATCTTGTTTCATCACACTCTACTATGATAAAAGAACAGATGGTGCTTCATGTACACTTTTATTTTAATAAAAATTATGTTTGTAGGTATTTGGGCTTGGTTGTCTCACATTCATAGAATACGATAAGAATGGAGGAAGTCCAAAGTATAAAGTGACTAAGAGATGTAGACTATGAAAAGTCACACGCTAGTATCATTGGGGCCAGGAGTTGGTACAACTTATGTGCCCTACATCTGTGGGCCATGCTTGACTTTTGAAAAGGTAGCAACTATGCCTCAGGTCCATAAATTGTTACAACTGCTACACTCCACCTTTAAGGGCCATTCTTAACTTATGCATAGGCAGTAACTATACCCTGAGTTAGGAGTTGTTACAAATTTTTTCCCCACTTTTAAAGGTTATGCTTGATATAACTTATGTGCCCATCTCTAAAGGCTATGTTTGACCTTTGAAAAGGTACCAACTATGCCCTAGGTTTAGGATTTGCTACAACTTATGCTGCCCACTTCTAGGGGCCATGCTTGATTTTTAAAAAGGCAACGATTGCACCCTAAGTTCAGAAGTTGCTATAACTTCTACTCCTTACCTCTATGGGCTATGACTTACTTTTGAAAAGGCAATAACTATGCCCACGGTATAAAGTTGCTACAACTTTTACACCTCATCCATATAAACACAGATTTGCTTACATTGTGGACCTTGAGTTTCTAAACCTAGCCATGTATAAAAATTGCCGAACACAAACAGAGTGTAATGACATTCATGATAGGATAGAATAATCCACCAAGGAATACATAAGTTTTCTAAGTCTCAAGACTAAATGCATAGATGACTTGATGAACTGAAGCACACCAAGTAGGGGATTGGTATACCAAAAACCCTAGTTCAAACACTTGATTGGACATGGTACATATGGTTGGACATGATAAAATCGGCTAGAAATGGTACACATGGCCAAACATGGTACATGTGGTTGAATATGGGACATATGACCAGACGTGCCATGTGTGGCCAGACATGGTGCATATGACCAAATTGGCACATGTTCATAGGCCCATAACTATAAGGATCACTCTAGAGTCGCTTCCCAACAAGTACCCACCATAAATGGATCTCACCAAAAAGTAAAAGAAGTATATTGATGCAATGCATGTACAAAATCACAAGTATATGATTCAAAAGTATGGTTTATTATAGCAACATGGCATATACATATGTCCAAAAGGTACATACAAAGATTTGAACTCTAACATTATGATCCAAGCTTATGGTAAACCTTTCAGTTCTGGAAACCTTGTTGGACATGTCATAGTTCGAAATCTTTATAAACTTTAAAATTTTGGAATAGTGGACAATCCTAATAAAGGCACAATGGGAACACTCAATTCAATTGGTCATAAACCCATACCATTCATAATCGACACTAAGTATTCCAAAAATACTTGAACAAAAGGCCAAAACTTAATATCTAGGCCCAGGGGCTATTGCTCTCCGATATGGCTACTACAAAGTGCAACCTTAGTAAGTAACTCACTTAAGAAGTGCAAAGCTTGAAGCACATGAAGTGTCTAAACATTTCCAATCTTTAAGACTGATTAAAGATTGTGAAGTATAGACTTTCGCTTAGTACAATTTTTTATCTAATGGGCCACAACGCCTTATCCATTTCCTTCCAAGGTCGTGCCACATCATTTGTCCTCTAGGAGAATGGACACTTCTAATGATGCACTTCTATGTGTCCTCCTTAATCGAGTACATTCTCAAAGTATTCAACCACATGTCTACATTTTAGAAAAAGTTCAAACACAAGTCAAACACAAATTTATTAAGTAGATTAACATATTGGTCCTATCAAAACTTGAGGCGATCAAGACATAATCCCATACTACCTATCCCCTCAAAAGAGTCCAGACCTTTGTGTACCCATGGAATTTTTCTCTATCAAAGAACATAAGTGTCAAAGAGTGATGATATTGATAACTGTATTTTATACAGTTATTTTCACCTATTTTATTAATTATAATTGCTATGTTTTTCTATTTTTAGTTAATTTTAGTTTAATAAAATAGTATTTATTGTTTTTTATATATTTTAAGAAAATTAAATAAATTGTATCGAAAACATACTTAATTGCAAATTTGTATCCAAAAATATAATTTCAAATAAATAAGTGCTTAATTACAATTTATAAAAGTAGCAAGTATAATTTAAATTAAAATCGGGCTTAATCTTAATAATTAAAAGTTTACAATTTAATTTAAATTAGAAAATGGGCTTAATTGTAATTAAAAAAAGTTTAAAATATAATTTGAATTAAATTTGTGGGTCAAAATGTAGTTAAGGAAAGTTTTAATTTCTGCGCAGGTGAGAAGAATCCACGCGCCATAATGCAAGCGCGCAACGCGGACCGTCCGATTAGAAAATAAACAGCCAGATGCGTGCGTTACAAGCGCACCCGACCAATGCGATTGGGTGTAGAATTCCTCTATCACGCGGCTCGGTGCCACGTGTCCCACTTTCCCCTTGAATGAATCATGAGCGGACGTGTGGTACATTTCGATGAATGCAAAAGCGCAGAATCTCCCATGCGTTCTAGCTGCTGTCCCCACCTTCGCGCGTCTCTACTCCTCTGCTCTGATCTCTGAGTGCAACCGATTCTTCCATTAATGAAAGGCTACCGCGTGTCTGCATTAATCCTTGTAGCCAATCAGACACCGACACATGGCAGCGTGAATTAAAAAAAAACAACAGAGACGCGCATGATCCCAGTTTGTGTTCTCGATATCAGTTTTTGCGGTTCGATACATTTTTGTCCCCACGCGTAATATTTTATTATTTTTGCCATATCTCTCTGTTACGCGTGTATTATATTGTAATATTTTAGATGTATTTTTGTAGCTATAAATAGGCGATAAGATGATAGAGTGAAAAAGTTTTTTTTGGAGAGTTTAGTTTTGGATTTTCTGTAGTGTTTGGGGCTGGACGGTGGAACACGCAAAAGCCATTTTTGGCTTCTATTGTGTTCTACATGTGCCAAATATTTACGATCCAAAATGGTTTAATTTTCTTTTGTTCTTCATCTCATTTTCCTGAATTGTTGTAATTTTAATTTTAATTAATGAAGTAATTTAATTTTTCTAGGGTTTCATTTGATCTAAATTTATGAAGCTTTGATTTTAATTATTTTTGATAGATTTATAAGACGTTCGATTTTTTCACTCTATTTTGTGCTTAATGCTTTTTGATTATTTACGAATTTTATCAAAACGATCCGTGGCACATAAATAAACTTGGAAGAGGCATTTTTTGTGTATATTGCTCGTAGATAGAATGACATGTATGATGAAGGATAGGAATATACCCTAATTGTATGTGTGGCCATTTGAGAACTTAGAACTTAATGAATCTTGGTGAATTTAATTCTCATAGGAATATAGTGAATTAATTTAACGAGGTGTGTTTATACGGAGCTCGGAAGAGATGTATGAATAAAATTATAAGTTTTCGGTTGACAAATTAAATGTACTAAAAAATATAAATCAAAAGAAAATAACACGATTTGAGTGGATTAGTTTGGTGAAAAATTGCAATCCTAGATTTCTTTTATTTTGTTATTAAACTCTTTTGTTTAACTTGTTCCAAATTAACGAATGTTTTGGATAAAATCAGAGGAAAACAATTTTAGTACTCAACAAACTGTAGTAACAAATCTCCGTGGGAACGATACTTTACTTATCAAATATTATTACTTGTGACCGTGTATACTTGCACGTTTTATGTTATCCAAAAGAGACAACAAATATCTATAAGAGCAATATCAAACCCCCCACACTTACGCAGTCTTCCCGAAAGAGAGTGGTGATGTCATCGATAAATCCTTAAGGCAGCCATCACAAATAGAACTACATATTCAAATGGTCACAAACCATCTCACAACTTGACAAGCACCTAACCAACGATGCATGAACCCGAGTTTCCTAAGCCATAGCCGGACATACCATAGGTGGCCGGACCATGGCCAGCCGAATATGGCCCCCTCACTCCTCTATCGATCCTCTACTCGATGGACATCACATGACCCATCACATTCCGTGCTTGCTCATCCCTACTATGGCAAAGTTTGATTTCATTCATCGATCACTCCATCCTTCATTAAGCTCTTGGATAACCCATAGACTTAAAAGCCCACACATTTGGATTCATTACTCCTTCCAACAATGGAAAAAGTGAACACATTGAGTATTGGTTTTGATATCGACATAACTCCCTAATCGAGAGTTCAATTGAGAATACATAAAAATCAGCGATAACAAGACATGACCATATACATTTTAAGGGCATAGGAAAACAAGAAATTCATTAATAGGCAAGTAATAATCATGTAAGAGTGGACCTGATATCGCTAGTAAGGTTTAGAAAATGGTGAACCCAGATGATGAAAGAATGGAAAAGTAGACATCCTAGCTCATGTATCCAGGCCTAGCAAGTCTAAGGAACTCATGTTGGGTGTAAAATAGTTTATACCATATGACACAATATAAGAGATCCTAGTCAGTAAGTAACTCACAAGTAACCCAGTTAGCGTTGAGTGAATAGATAAACATCAATGTTTGCTAAATATCCAACACATACAACTAGCATTCAAACTCTTAATTATCCGACAATGAGATATTTAAGTATATAAAGCTTTGACATTTAAAGATAAGTCTATCACTATGATAAGAGTCTTCAGTAGGTATATTTTATCATATAAATATTTATCATTGCTTACCATTAAACAAAACTTCTTTTGAGAACTTCTTCTTATAATCCAAATGCGGCTGAGATCTATACTCTATATATATCTTTTTGCATCATAAGTAAAAACACTAGTCTCTTTATTCTTCTTACTTATAACTAACTTAAGCATTGGAAGACGAAAGAGTGCCATACATCATGGTAATCCAAGATCTTAACATTGTGTTATATGTTTTTAATTACACAAAAAGCAGATTTACATTCAATCATCTATGTTGATAAAAATTGACATCAACAAATAACATGATAATGAGAAGATTTTGTAAAATTAAATTACAATTTGATTTTAAACCATATCAAAAATTAGATTTGCAATTTGTTAATAATTTTGTTGGCGGAAATTTAAAGTAAAATTAAAGTTTCAAATTATTTGCGTGTTTATTTCTAAATAATGGAAACATATACATAAAATAAAGTTCTAATAAAATAGACATTTTTAGGAGTTTTTATTTCTTTACTATCTCAATTAATTAAGAAACAAAAACAATATTAAAGAATAATTAAAGAGAAAATAGTTTTTTTTAAATTTATTACTTTGAATTTTAGATCGTTCAATAAAGATAAGAAAAATAAGAATTAAATAACATAAAACATTTATTTTTTTAATTTATCTATAACATGTAAATTAATTTGAATTAATTACATAATAGTTTTTTTATTTTTTATAATTTAGATGTAAGTTTACTACCTTACTAGTGTATTTACAAGAATAATTTTATAACATATAATACTTCTGTCAAAAATTAGAACCAGGTTTAACGGTGACTGCTCGCAAATAAATTCAAACAAAGTAGAAATAAATAACAGAGAAAAATATCTTTGTATCTTCGAGACACGAACGAACCTTGGAGGGTTGTCGAATTGGGCTACGTGTCAATCTTGGTTGCTGTTGACTATTCGAGGTTCTCGAATCGACGCCAAGTTCAATTTCTGGTGAATTCCGTAGGTTAAGGAATTTGGAATCATCGTTGAATTATAGAGGAAAATATGAAGGCAATGCAGACTATACAAGATCTGATCGAAGAAGCTAAGCTTCGAATGGTTTGGTGGTCTTTGTTTATCTTCGTCGTTTCGTATTTCTGTCCCGTAAGGATCTCTTTAATTGCAAAAATTCACATTGTATAGTTATCGAGTAGTGTTTGCTGATTTCGATGATTTGTGATTTTTCTAATTATTGTGACTGGTTGTTATTTGGTTTGATTTGGGACTTTATAGTATATTGCAATGAGTACCTTTTCTGTATGGAGCCAATTGGTGTATTTCTTTTTTCAAAATTATTTGCCGACTTTCTCCCAGGCTGCTTGTAAATTACTTTAAACATGAAAGATGGCGATTTTCAGCTTGGATGCTTGCTTAAACTCTGTGCAAACTACTGTTTCTTTTGGTGTGTGGCTAAACTCTGTGCAAAAAGTAGTGTTTTCTTCAACCATTTAACAGATACTGGCGAATTTAGAATTTATGATTAAATTATTGACTAAATTTATGATTCTCTAGTTTACAATATTTTATTAACATATTCTTATATCCACTTCATTTTCGTAAGATACTTGCTAACAAGGTGCCTAGTTTGTTATTGAAAATAAACACTATATGAATGAGAAAGACCCTTTTGTGATTAAAATAACTACATTAGATGACCATCTTATGCTACAGGGATATGATTGATTTAATTGGAGACCACTTGGACCTCTTTAGAAAAAACCAAGCTGCTATTGGTGTTGGTGTAATGGGAACATTATCTTCAGAAGAGAGGGATGACAAGTTAAAGCACCATTTAATGGCTTCTAAGGAGCTTCATCCTGCACTGATATCACCTGAGAGTGATTACAAGGTGTGAGTCAAGTGTTTAGATGTCAAAACATTTTAATTCTGCAATGTGTTGATTGTGTTCCACTTAATTATTGTATTTATCTTAGGTTCTTCAGCGATTAATGGGTAGAGTGATAACTGTAGTGCTAAGACCAAGGGAAGCTTAATCACCTGTCATTAGAACTATAGCTCGAGAGCTTTTGACATGCTCGATTATAAACCTGTTATGTATTTAGCAAACCCTTGGTATGTCCTTTGAGTGTTTCATTTAGCATTAATATCCGATAAATTCTTTAGCGAAATAACTTTTATTTTATGGAGAAGAACTTGAACACAAATTTTGCTATGTGATGGTTTCGTTAGACGTTTGCTTTAATATATAGATTTTCTGAAAAGGCAGTACATGAGACGAGGAGGGATGGTTATGCGATGATTGAATATTTAATTTTTCTGGTCTTAAGAGTAAATTATGTAATTAGTTAACACAAATTTTCCATGTGATGGTTTCATTAGACGTTTGCTTTTTAATATATAGATTTTCTGAATAGGTAGTGCATGAGACTGGGAACGGTGGTTATGCGATGATTAAATATTTGATTTTTCTGGTCTTAGGAGTAAATTATGTAATTAGTTGCATGTTGACCTTAGAAATTAGAAAGAGGGTTTTACATTTCGGGATCTGCAATTAGTTTAGGAAATTAACAGTTTTGTATTCCTAATCAGTACTTGATGTCAAAAAAGAAGAGTATTGAATGAATAGAGGGAAGAAAGGAGTAGATAGAAGATGATGAGAGAGGAGAAAGGAATAGAGAGAGAGAATGGATAATAGCAATATCAGTAACTTTGTTGTGCAGCTGAACCATCATTTGAGGTGCAGCTCGAAGTTGCACAAAGAGCAAGTGATCTCAAGAAAATACTCTGGTAAATATTTTTAATTTCTATTTTGATAATATTAAGCAAGTCTTTTATCTGTCGACTTGAAGTCACTAACCACCACCTATTTTTAAGATATAGAAAAAATTGGTGGCAGATTTTGTTGAAAACAGTCGAGATTTTAAAAGGCAGGACTAAGACTCAGGCAAAATATTTTCATGACGAAAGGTGATAGAATGAGGTATAAGCCTCAATTTTAGAGATAAATTGATACGAAATTACACAGAAATTGTAGCACATCATAAATCATGTACAAAATTAACAATTTAGTAATCTCATCTTCCTTTCTAATGAAATTAACTAAAAATATTGTTATGAAGTTACTCTAAAGTCGATAAAATCATTATGATAAATTTAAAAATATTTTAAGCAACTAACTCTATGAGACCATGTAATAAAAAATAGAAAAATGTTTTTTTATCCTAATTACACTACTTTATATCATTTATGTGTCAAAATTTTATAAATTTTCTCTCCTTGTTATATTAACTCATTTTATATCTTGACTGTACAGTTAAGTTAAATAATATTTAACTTTGTCATTTATTAACTCACTTACATTTATTACACTTATTTAATAAAACATAAAGTGAGATGGTAAATTTTGCACTTTTTTTTAAATTCAATTCATATTCATACCATTTCCACCAAAGAAAACGTCACCATACCAAATTGCATTTCCTTCCAAAGTTCCAATGCACACTTGAAGATGCAGATAATATAAAAGCTGCCCAATTCATCTTAGAAAAGAAAAGCCCCAAGGCTCCATCCCACTGATATTTTCATTATTTTTGTTATTAGTATTATTATAAAAATGTATAAATTATTTATGTTATTTTTATAATTAATTATATTTTAATATTATTTATTACTAAATAAAATTATTATTAATAAAAAATTAATGTAATAATAATAATCTAAGTTGCCATAAAATAAAAGTTATGGAAAAAAAAACTCCATTTAAATTTTATTAGGGGAACAAACACCCAATTAGAAGAGTTTCATATACAAATTATAATTTGAGACTCAATAGTGTGTGAAAAAATTAGGAGCATTGTTTGATTGAACTAGAATGGAGGAAGTCGAACAACCGTTGAAGGAAGAGAGAAAAACTCAAAAGGAGGAAGTTGATAAAGAAGCAGAATCGAAAGTAGTAAAAGCACCACAATCACAGGGAAGTGGGAACGGAGGAAGGAGAGGTTGGGTCCTTTCACCGTTCTCTGTCCCGTTAGATCTTCAAAAGGCCGCTCAAGAATTGTCTCGCAATGCAAGTAATATTTGACTTACAAAATGAATTCATTTCTCACATTTTATTTTGCTTGTGATTTTCGAATCAGTATTTGGAAATAGTGTAATTCTCTTGTAGTGACATAACTGAGTCCCACGTTGCTCAGATGAGTGGGTGGGTTAATAACTACTTGAGTACCCTCCCCTTATAAGCCAGTTTTGTAGGGTGAGTTTTATCCAAAGTGATTGTCACGTCTCTATTATGGCTTTGTTTCTGACAACGGTTTGAATGTGAGATCTGATTTTCAGGCGTTTAGAATCGGTATGTTTTTATTTGAAGTTTTAGATTAGAATGTATTTATTCCATTGTAGGAGTCTACATCTGATTAGACTTTGAGAAATATTTGGAGTTTAATTTACTGAAAAACATGCATTTTGAGAATTTATGTTCCATGACCATGACAGAGGGTATATATCAGTGAAAGGAGTGCTGAAATAATCACAAGGGTGTGAATTTTCTGCGTGTGGTAAATTGTCTAGCAACATGCTGTTCAATTTCTCTAAAGCAGTATTTTGTGGATGCAGGCAGCAGCAAAAAGCTTAGCAGGCATGAGTCTTGCTGAGGACTCTGAGTCTTCAAAGGAGGAGGAAGAGGCTGAAGAATCTGCAACTGAGAAGGGGAGTGAAGATGAGACTGACAAGCTGCGAAAGAATGCTCTAGACAAAATGGAGAAAGCTAGTGAGGATTCAGTTTTCGACCGAGTGAGTTTTCACAAGTGATGAGAAAATTCTTGTTTCTAGTTACTGATGACAGTATTTACAGTACTCATTAATTGCATGCATTGTTTATGACAATATGAAATATTTTGAATATGTTTACTTCATGTTGCATCTATCTATTTATTAATTAGAAACATTGTATTATAATAATATATGTAATAATTACAAAGTACACAAAGGACAAGTAATCCACTTACAAAAGAAAACACCAATCTATTCATTTAATTACTGCTCTATCCATTACAAAAATCCTACACCTAAGTTGGATATACAAGCTTCCCAGTTGCTTCACCTTGTATCCTATTCATCATGTTTCAGAACTTGATCAGCTACAGAAGGGTTGATTATTTAAAACAGAGTTGGCAGCGTGGCTTTAGACAATATAAAATGACAAGAAGGGGTTTATTTTGGCTCCATATAGTCAGAGACAAAGATTTAAGTGACTTGCCCGTTTTATGCTTACTTGTTCTTATGCTCTTTTGAGATAATGGCTTCATTCCAAGTGGTATTAGTTTCAGTATTTTTTTAAAAATTCTTTTTCTTTTTCTGGAAGCTCTTATTCCTTTTCTATCTAATGTTATCTACCACATTGTTGTCGTAGGTCACTCTGTGGAAAAGTCAAACTTTTGGCGTATTTGGTTATTTTTTCAGTTTGTCTATGAGCTGATACCAAATTGCATATACTGAACGATACAATTTGACTTTTAGATCCATGCAATTTATATTAGTTAGGGTCATTAGAGTCTATAAGTTTTCCTAAGAATTCTCCGTTTGTCGACCCTCCTTTTTCTTTGCTAAATAAATAAGATTCATCTTACTCCTTTTCTAGCCTTGAGCATTCTGGTGCAAATCTTGCCGAGTCAATTTTCTCACTTAAGTTTTTTTTTCTAAGTTTTTCTCTCAATTAGATAATTTAAAGTACCGATTAGGATATTCTATTTATAGATGCAGAAACCCCCCTTCTACATGTTTTATCAACTAATTGTTAATTGGCTTTCCTTTTTTTTCAACTAAAGGATGCGCAGTTCATTCGATTTTCTTGGGTTGTTGGCGTGATAACTACCCTTTTGTTTTACTGTCATTTATTGCATCGTTTGGTGCATGTAAGTTTAACCAACAATCTCTCACTTGAAAACTGATTTCAATATGTCTTCACACTTCGATCAATTTAGTAATTTTTCTAGTCTTGTTACTCTAGCAAACCAACTGAATTTCAGTTTGTCAATAGTCACCGTCTTTGTCAACATATCTGCTGGATTTTTACTTTTTGAATTTTCTCCAATATTAACACATCATCTTCCAATAGAGATATGATGAAACGATAACGAAATCCTGCTTGGTTCTAGAAGGAAATGCTGAATTTTTTGCCAAGTGTATCGCACTTTGACTATCACTGTGCAGAACATTTTTTTCCTGTTTGAATCCCAACTTAGTTAACAAACCTTAAAACTATGTCATCTCTTTACTAGCTTCAGTCACTGTTACATACTCAGCCTCTGTAGTGAATAGAGTAACAATCTTCTATATTTGTGACATCTAACTAACAGTTGTAGTTCCAACAGTAAAGATATAATCGATGTTGCTTCTTCGGTGATCAACTTCACCTTCAAAGTCTGCATCTACGTAGCCTTGTACTTTTTACTCTCTTTTACTAAAGTATAAACACATGAATTCTTTCTCTTCCTCCGTCTGAGGGGACTGATCCTTGAATAGGCGAAAGTGACTGGCCAAGGGTGTACTAACTGGCTTGGCGTTGCCCATGTTGAATTTCTACAAAACACAGTTGATATACTCTACTTGATATAACTGCAAGGATCCTCTCTTCTTATCTCTTGTGATTTGTATTCCAAGAATCTTCTTTATTGGAACCAAGTCTTTCATGTGAAACTCTTTTGACAATTGTTGTTTCAACCTTTTGATATCATCCATATATGAACTTGTTACTAACATATCATCAACATAAAGTAGTAAAATGATATAACTAAACCTATATCTCTTAAAGTAGCAACAGCAGTCGGTGTTGCACTTCTGGAAACCTTCCTTGTGCATGAAGCTGTCTTTCTGTACCACTGTTTCGAGGCTTGTTTCAGGCCATACAAATTATTCTTAAGTCTACACATCATGTTCTTCTTTCCTCTTTTTGAGAAACCTTCTGGCTGGTACATGTATATCTCTTCATCTAAGTTTCCGTGAAGCAAGGCAGTCTTCACATCTAACTGTTCAAGATGAAGATCTTCAATGGCTATATACTCAACACTAATCTGATAGTATTGAGCTTCACAACAGGAGCAAAAGTGTCGGTGTAGTCAACTCCTTTTGTTGAAATTCTTTGACAACTAGTGACTTTGTATCTCTTAGAACCATCATGCTTCTCTTTCACCCAATACACCCATTTTTTGTGAAGTGTCTTCTTCCCCATGGTTAACTCAACTAGTTCCTATGTCTGGTTAGAGATGAGAGATTTTATTTCTTCTTTCATGACAAGCTCTCACTTGTTGGTATCTCGAGTCTGATAAGCTTCATCATAGCATTCAGGCTCTCCTCCATCAGTCAGTAACATATAGTTCATGTATCTCCTGTTAGTCACATGAGGTTGAGAAAACCTTCTCAATACAGGAGCTGGGGTAGAAGGTTGTGATGTGTAGGACTGCTATACACTGATCTGTCCAACGAGTTTCTCTAACTAAGAACTTGTTACAATTGGTTTCGTCACGGGACTAACTAGGACATCATATGCATCTGCAAATATCGACTCATTCTGCTCTGAGTCGTTGGCATCTGTTTTATACATGTCCTTATACATCACCCTTTCGTTGAAAATCACATCTCTACTACGGATTACTTTCTTGTTTTCATCATTTCAAATGCGATAGCCAAACCATAGCCGATGAAGGTGCATTTCTTGGATTTGGGATCAAGTTTATTCCTGCCTTGACTACTGATATGTACAAATGCTATACAACCGAAAATTTTTAGATGTGATAGCTTTACCTTTTTTTTGCTCCATATCTCCTTTGGTATTCTGTGCTTTAATGAAACAAATGAGCTTCGATTGATCAAGTAAGCTGTCGTGTTGATTGTTTCTGCCCAAAACTGCTTCGGTAGACCTGATTGTATACGAATGATTTTGGCTCTTTTTGTCAAAGTTCGGTTTATACGCTTAGCTATACCATTGTGTTGAGGTGTGCTTGACACAGTTTTCTCCATTCTTATCCCGTGCTCATAGCAGAGTTTTTTAAATTGTTGTCTTCATATTCATCACCATTGTTAGTTCTGAGAAATATGTAAGATTACACCCAAGATTCTTCCTTGCTCTTCAAAGAGCATATCAATGCATCATCTCCTTTTGAGTCAATGCATCATCTCCTCTTGAGATGGAAGTAACATTTGCCTCTGCCTACACTTTTTGGTCCTTTGGTGCACTCTTGCACTGATTTTTGTAATGTTTGGTTTTCCCACAATTCCAACGCTCGACAATCTTTGAGCTATGGGAATTATTGGGATTCCTAGATTTGGACTTACTGTCCTTTGATCTACTTCGGTAGTTTTTCTGTCACGTTCATTCTTTCTGGTTGAATTTCTTCCTATTGACTCTGTATGCAAAATTGAAGAGGTTGACGATTCATTTGACTTTTTATGTCGGATCTTTTCACTGAAAATCAGATCACGAACATCGTCAAATTTTAACGTATTGCTTCCTAACGAGCTACTCACAGCTGTGACAGGAGCATTCTAGCTTTCTGGTAGAGAAGACAAAAACATCATTGCTCGTACTTTTTCATCGAATTCAATTCCAACTGAATTCAATTAGGTTGTGACTTTGTTGAGTTCATTGAGATGTTGAGCTATCGATGCGCTTTTCGTCATTTGCAAATTGAGCAAACGCCTCATCAGGTGCACTTTGTTTGAGGCCGATGACTTCTCATATATATTGGAGAGAGCTGCCATAAGACCCGTCGTGGTTTTTTCTTTTGCTATGTTGAAAGCAACATTGCGTGATAGTGTCAATCGAATAACTCTCAGGGCTTATCTGTTTAGAAGATTCTAATCTTCTTCCTTCATAGCCCCTGGCTTCTTCTTTAAGAGAGGTGATACAGATAATCCTTTATCTGTATTTTTCAAAACCTAAAATCTGTGCCATCGAATTTCTCGAGTTTCATCTTTCCTTCATCTACAACCAATGCTCTTACTCAAATCCGACTTCCTCCAAATCGTTTCTGACTATTCCTATGAACCACTGTATAATATAATACCTCCGTCGACAAACCAATATCGCCGAAAATTTTTTACTATTCACATAATTCACTATTCATGTGAATAGTAACTTGAATAAAATTGACAAAAATCACCACAAAATGCTCTGATATCAATTGTTGGGGAATTGCAAAAATTTCTAATAAATCAGATTTACGAGAAAAAAATGACAAAATAACACAAATTTGATAACAGAATTCAACCAATTTTACATACGTTTCTGGATCTGCTACAGATCTTTTTACTAAAAAAGAGAAATTATACAAAGTGTCTGCAACACTCACAACTCACAACCCAATTACATCTAAGAAAATTGCTCTCAATTTTCTCTTATTAAAGCTTTTTTTTCCTTAAACTTTTCTTTCAATTAAATAATCAAAGTACCTATTATGATGTTCTATTTATAGATGCAGAAATCCCCCTTTTATATATTTTGCCAACTAATTTTTAATTGACTTTCTTTCTTTTTCAACAAAAAGATGCACCGTCCATTCAATTTTCTTGGGTTGTTGGCTTGACAACCAATTTTTTGTTTTATTGGCATTTAATGTACTATTTGGTGCATGTAAGTTTGACCAACACAAATCACCATGGAAGCCCTATTGCACCGTCCATATTAGAGGTTCGAATGACTCTTGAACTTTGGCTAATTCACCAACATTGGCATCATTGTTTATTTATGCTATTATGTTCCAGACCGGAAAAGCTTTTACCTCAAAGGGAATGCATGTGCTTGAGCTTGTTGGCAAGGAAACAATGGACCTGCTTATCTCAGAAACTGGCATTGAAGTTGATAGGTGCTCAAAAGATGGTGGAGAAAAAGCTAATGAAGATCAGTTATATGAGGAAGTGACATTTGATAGGTGATGAGAATAATTGAGCTCTACAAATTCCAAGTGGACCAATCACAAGGTCTAGGAAGGCACAACTCGAAAAGGTTTTAAATGGGCTCATTCAAGAGGTCATGCATAATCAAGTGGACCTAAATTGGGAGTGCAAGGATTGGGATGGAAATTAGGGAAAAATTGGCAAAATAAAACAAGGCACATTGTTCTGCCATTTGGACTTTTTTGGGCAGCTTCATTTTCAACCCTTAGATGGAAACAAGGGTTAAGATGTAATATTTTATAAGGTTTTCTTTTGTTCTCAACTGCTCCATATTTTGCTCCAATTTCCATGTGCTATTTGGACTCTTTTTGGACAACTTTCTTTGCAACCCTTGGATGAAATCAAGGGTTAAGATGTAATATTTTATAGGATTCTTTCGGTCACCGCCCAATTTTTTCCATGTTTTGGTCAATGTTTTCTCGCTAGCTTTTCTCGCTGTTGTGTTTATTTTGAACCCTTGACGAGATCATGGCAATGATGCAAGAGGAGCTTAGGGTTGGTTTCAGATCCTATTACAAGAGCAAATTTTAGTTGTCAGAAACATAATTTTGAATGAAGTTTGAATATTCAGATCATTTGAGAGCTCATTCTTGCTCTTTGTTCCTCTTTAAGCAACTTATCAAGGGATTGGAAACCTTTGTGGCGTTGTTTAGCATCCAAGCATTTGTGGTGAGTAATATCCATACTTGTTAGGGTGACATTTGTGCTAGACTTATCAAGGAAATAGCAGCTCCTTGTGGCGTCTTTTCTCAAAAAAATGGTGAGTAATATCCATTGATTTGTGGAGAAATCCTTTGCTATATAATCTCATATTAGCTAGATCCTATCCCCTTGGTTCATATTATTTGGTATCAGAGCTTTTTGGTGCTAATTTTCAGATTCCTATCCTTTATATTTGTTCTTATTCTTGTGTTCTTGTTGTAAATCTGACACATAAAAAAAACGAAAAAAATAAGCTGAAATTTATTCTCCATACCCTAAAAATATTGCTCTTCTTTGTTTCCACGTTTTTTTCTGCATTTTCTTTTCAAATTCTATTGTGTCTAAAGTTTTTCAGAAGTAACCTTGCATATCCTGTTGTTTCTAAAAGTATTCTGAAATTTTCTTTCATATTCTCCATTTTCCTTGGTTATTCTACAAAATCTGAAATATTGTGCAGTTTTTGGTTGTTTTCTAGCATTTCTGTTGTAGTTCCTGCAGAAATTTCGTTTTCCCTTCATGTTGTAATTTATGTGCTATTTTATCTATCTTAAAAATTCCTCAAACTCATATTGAAAGTATTGTATTGATTGACTCCTGAGTTATTAGCATACTTGTTCCAAAAAAAAAGGCAAAAAAAAAAGTGGCCAGAATTAATTGAAAAAAAAGGACAGAAAAAAAGAGGCCAAATTAAATTTGCTAATTTCTAGTGAGTATTAGAACTCATAGTTTCAATAATTTCACACTTTGATTATAAATCTCCCATTGTGTGCTTAGTTCCTTTGGGAAAATTCTTGTTTTCCAATCGTGTTGATCTATTGTTTTTCCTTGTGCTTACTACCCTAAACACTTTGAGTTATTTCCTTTGTGCTTTAACAAGTGGGATATCAGAACTATATTTTTTCGGGTGCTTGATAATTCTACAAATTGGTTGGAATTCTTGGATTTGGTTGCTTTGATTAGGAACTAAGAGGGTTTAAGCGATCAATCTGAGCGCTAAACACGTGAGGTATTGTGTGAATTTACATTAGTTCTATTTTATTACACTAATCTATTGTTGTGTAGAATTGAAAAAGAAATGTCAAACAAGATTCCCGAAGGAAGACCGGATATGATGTTCGGGATGAAATACCGAACAATCTTTTGAAAGGATGAACAACTTGGTAGCTTGATATGAATGAAAGATTGGAAAGGCAAGAAAATTCCTTAGCATCTTTACAACGAGAAACACCTCCATCCAATGTTATGAGTGGTTAATAGGCAAGCTCATGTCGGGGATGATATGAGGAAGAAGATCGGGAAGAAGAAGTGGAGGAAGAAGGAAGAATGCTCTGTAGGAGGAAGAAATGGCAGAGAGGTATGTGGGAGACCCCCACTTAGAGCTCAAGATGGAGTTGATAGAGATTTAAGTAGTATAAAAAATGAATATACCACAATTCCAGGGAAAGAATGACCCTGAGTCAGTATTTGGAGCTGGGAGAAGAAAGTGGAGCATATTTTTGAATGTTACAACTACTCCACGTAAAAAGTAAAACTTGCTATAATTGAGTTTTCTCGACTATGTATTAAATTGGTGGATCAATCGTCATTAGTAGGAGGAGAAACCGTGAAAGGCCCATAGATAATTGGGAAGACACTTAAGGCTATCATGAAAGAGCAGGTTTGTGCCTAGCTACTACTATGTAGAGTTACACCAACGCTTATAAAGATTGACTCAAGGATATAAATGTGTTGAATAGTACTACAAGGAAATGGAAGTTGGCTATACAAGAGCTAACGTCGAGCGAAGATAGAGGCAACCATGGCTAGGTTTCTTACCGGTTGAATCCTGGACATTGCCAACATTATGGAACTTCATCATTACGTGAGATGGAGGATACGGTCCACATGGCAATCAAGGTGGAAATGCAATTAAAGAAACGGAGTTTTCGATCCCAACCATTAAGGGCGTCTAGTCCTATTACTCAAAAACCAAACCTTACTAGTCCTTGGAAGTCCAATGAAAAAAAAAAGATGAAATAGCTACATCCAAACCAAGATTCGAGCCTTACAAAGCCAAAGAGACAGTGGCTAGCAAGACAAAGGTAAAATCGACACCCCAACTCTTAATCGTGACTTTAAGTGTTTTCTGTGTCTTCGTAACGGTCATATAGCCTCTCAATGTCCTAACAAGAAGGCAATGATCACCTTAGCGAAATGGAGAGGTTGGTATCGATAATGAAAGTGAAGAAGATGAGATGCCATCCGCAGTGGAAGCAGCGAAGAGTAGATAGGACCCGTGACGGGGAAGCACTTGTAATAAGGCGATTCGAGCACTCAAGTCAAGAAGGATGACCTTGAACAACAAAGAGATAACATCTTTCACACAATATGTCACGTGGAGTAACAAAGTGTAGTGTTATCATAGATGGGGGAAGTTGCACCAACGTGGCTAGTACTACCTTAGTTGAGAAATTGTGGTTGCTCACGCTTTGAACACCTTAAGCCTTACAAGTTGCAATGGTTAAATGTTAATGGGAATCAAGGTTAATAAGCAAGTATTAGTGAGCTTCTCCATTGGAAAGTACAAGGACGAGGTGATGTGTGATGTGGTACCCATGAAGCCGACACATCTTGCTAGGTAGCCTTGGCAATATGATATGAGTGGTTACACATGACGATATAGAAACAAGTATTCTTTTGTGAAGAATGGTAGAAACATCACACTTGTACCCCTTTCACCCAAACAAGTTCAAGATCAATTGAGGATGGTTAGGGAAAAATAATAAAAAGAGAAGAATGAAAAAGAAAAAAGAAATGAAAGAAAAAAAAGAGTGAAGAAAAGGAGAGGAGAGTTGGAAAAATACTAGAGAAAAAATGTGAGTTTTTATGCTAAGGCAAGCGAGGTCAAGAGGGCTTTTTATTCAAAATGTAGCCATACTTGTACTTTTGTACAAGGAAGCAAATTTTTCTATTAACGATCTTAACCAATCTTTGCCTAGTACCACTATTTTTCTTTGCGGTGAATTCTCAAGACGTGTTCCCGAAGAGATTCCGTACGGGTGCCACCACTGTGGGATCGAGCATCAAATTGACTTTATACCGGGGCTTCTTCCAAACCGACCTGCCTATAGACCAACCCCGAAGAAACTAAGGAGATTCAAAGATAGGGTCAAGAGTACTCGATCAAAGGTCAGTTAGTGTGAGAGCCTCGAGTCCACGTGGCGTTCCCGTGCTACTCATTCCTGAAGGATGGATCAAGCAGACGTGTGTTGATTGCCGAGCCATCAACAACATTACAAGAAAATATCGACATCCTATCCCTAGACTAGATGACATGTTAGATGAGTTGTATGGTTCTTTGCATTTTTTCAAAAATTGATTTGAGAAGTGGATACCATCAAATTAGGACGAGGGTGATGAATGGAAAACCGCTTTAAAAACTAAACATGGATCAGATGAGTGGTTAGTCATGCCCTTTGGTCTAACAAATGCACCTAGTACTTTTACGAGGCTTATGAATCATGTTCTGCGTGCATTTATTGGAAAATTTGTCGTTGTTTATTTTGATGATATTCTCATTTACAAAGAAAAAAATTCAAGAACATGTCTTACATCTTGTACGTGCTTGAAATTTCGAGAAAAGAACAATTGTACGCGAACTTGAAAAAGTGTGTTTTTTGTACGGACAAGTTAGTTTTCTTGGTTTTGTTGTTAGTCTCTAAGGGGTGAGGTAGATGAGGAAAAGGTTAAGGCTATTCGAGAATGGCCCACACCTAAATCAGAATCCAGGTTAGAAGTTTTCACGCTTTAGCTAGTTTTTATCGAAGGTTTGTCAAAGATTTTAGTACACTAGCCACACCTCTAACTGAGATCATTAAAAAGTTTGGTTTCAAATGGGCGAGAATCGTGAGAGAGCCTTTAAAGCATTGAAGGATAGTTTGTGTTCTCGCACTTGTTTTATCTTTATCCGATTTTTCTAAAACCTTTGAAGCCGAGCGTGATGCACCAGGAATAGTATAGAGTTTGCTTTTGATGCGGTGAACGGCGACCTATCGCTTATTTCGCCGAGAAACTTCATACTGAAAGCCCTTAATTATCCAACGTATGACAATGAGCTATATGCCTTGGTTAGACCTCAGAGACATGGCAACATTACTTTTGGCCAAGAGAATTTGTCATCCACACCGATCATGAATCTTTAAAACATCTGAAGCGCCAAGGTAAATTGAATAGGAGGCATGCTAGATGGATGGAATTCATTAAGACTTTTCCTTATATTGTTCAATATAAGAGAGGTAAGGAGAATGTTGTGGCCGATGCTTTATCACGGAGAGAAAACTAACCTAGATGGTGCTAGGAAGGCTGAAACGGTGAAGAAGCTCCATGAACGCATTCATGAGCAAATTGAGAAGAGAAATAAGGATTATGCTTACAGAGCCAACAAAGGGAGGTGAAGAGTCATTTTTGAGCCTGGCGATTGGGGGGTGCATACGAGGAAGGAACGGTTTCCCGAAAAAGACGGTCCAAGTTGCACTCGTGAGACGGACCTTTCCAAGTGATTGAGTTGAATCAATGACAATGCCTACAAAATTGATCTTCCCGCGAGTATAATGTTAGTACCTCTTTAATGTCTCTGATCTTTCTCCTTTGATTACATGCAGTGATGATTCGAGGATCTAATCCTCTTGAAGAGAGGGGGAATGATGAGAATAATCGAGCTCTATAAATTCCAAGTGGACCAATCACAAGGTCTAGGAAGGCACAACTCGAAAAGGCTTTAAATGGGCTCATTTAAGAGGTCATGCATAATCAAGGGGACCTAAATTGGGAGTGCTGATGAGTGCTCAAAAAGCACTAAAATTACCATGATTTTATGCACATTAATTGATTAAAAATATATATATTTATATATTTATATGTTTTATCATATATTTATATAAATTTGTCTTTTCGGAATCAAGGATATTTTTATTGTTTTTCAGGTATTTTCGCTTAAAAACGTCACTTAAAGACTCAAAAAGGAATACTGGAAGCAATACATCACAAATATATTAATAAATAAATGGGTAAAGGTCAACAAATATAGAAAAATTGGACAATATGGGTCGAAAAGGTCAAAAATGTCAAAAAGGAGAAAATCGCTGGGCCGAAAGAAATTTCATCTCAGTCGAGTCATACGGCGCTACAAGAAGATGGCCCAGCCCTGCTAGCGGTGCGCTCTTTCCTTCCAGATATCGCAAGTAAAGACACACTATCATCGCTTCACGCTACAAGACGTTGTTGCCGCTTTTTCGCTACTTACCGCTTTCCGCTACACGCCGACGTTTATTTCTCGCCCCATTTTTCACGCAGTAGCTTACGACGCTACGCCGACGCCATCAATGACCTCCATAATTGCACTATGCGTTTTCACCATTTTTTAACATTTTTTCACCCACTTTTTCTCTCCATCATCACCTATAAATACCCTCCCTTCTTTTCACTTCAAAAAACACCTCAAAACACACTTCTCTCTTCTTTCTTTCTCTTCATTTCTTAGTTTTTAGTTTTTTTTAGTTTTTCTTATGTTTTAGCTAGTTTCTCTTAGTTTTAGAGTTCTTCCCTTTTTGGGAAGAACTAGTTATGTTTTTGTAATTTATTAGCTTTTTGATTCAATAAATGAGAGTGCAAATTCCGCTTCTGAGGTTTTCCTACCATTTCGGAATAGCATCAAGGCATCGTAAGGATTTTATTTTCTTTGCAGCTTATTTTTTATGCTTATTTCTTACATGTTATATTTAATTTGTCCGTGATTAAATTTAATCAGGTATTGGCCGCTTGTAAAAATGATATAATAATAACGTTGTTAATGCCATTACAAATATTAAATAGGTAAAAATCTCTAAAAATGAATTGATTTTATTTTTATTCAAGATTTTATATTAAGAATGTTGTAGAGAAATATATTATTTTTCATTACAAACTTAAATCGAAAATTAGATTTTAAGGTTTAGTTATCCTGGGCCTAATTTAGAGTAGTGCTTTCTTTATTTGTTGCATAATCGCCCGTAGTTGTTAAGCTCTATTTCAAAAGTTTTTATAAGCACTATTATCTCAAAATGTATTGACAACATGTTTTCGAGTGGTTTTAAAACTTGAAAGTTAATACTCTGATAACTAAATTCTTAGGTTTAATTGACACCTTGAATAAAGTTTAAATCGTTTTAACCCCACTAAAGGTGGCATTTAAATGGTTCATTTTCAATCTCTTAGAACAAGGAATTAATTTAATTAACCAAATTAGTTATCAACCCCACCCATAGGTGTTAATTGATTTGTTTAATTAACAAAGAATATCTAACCCTACCAAAGGTGGTATTCATACAAAAAAGGGAGAATCAATAAATATCAATTCATATTTTTAATAACCTAGATAATATGAACAACCATAATTAACTTAGTTATTATATCCATAAATACTCCACTATTTATAAAAGATAAAATTTGCATAAATGTTTATTGAATCTATGTTTATTTTTATGTAAGCAGATTAAAACACAAAATACCCAAAATATCGCGGACAAGGTGTTTATGATTTAATTTCGCTTTTAAAAGTTTTGAATAATAAATTAAAAATCACATACATTCCTTCCTTAGATCGACTTGGGGAGTATACTTATCATTTTCACGAAATGATTCGTAGACCATGCAGAGTTTTATAAATATAAAACCAAAGTATTGGCGTGATCGGCGACGCCGCTTTTTGCTCATCAAAGTTTTTGACAATCCCGATTCTCGCTTCATCAAGTTTTTTATGCGTCAGTTGTTCGGAGATGACTCCGTCATGTGGATGGCATCAAAGTTTTTGGCAATCCCCATTCGCTCATCAAGTTTTTGGCGCCGCTTGGGATGACTCGCTATGGGATGGCATCAATCCCGATTTTGCTCATCAAGTTTTTGGCGTCGTTGTCGGGGATGACTCCGTTGCGGGGATGGCATTAAAGTTTTTGGCAATCCCGATTCTGCTCATCAAGTGTAAGGATTGGGACAATCCTAGGATGGAAATTAGGGAAAAATTGGCAAAATAAAACACGGCACATTGTTGTGCCATTTGGACTTTTTTGGGCAGTTTCATTTTCAACCCTTAGATGGAAACAAGGGTTAAGATGTAATATTTTATAGGGGTTTCTTTTGTTCTCAGCTGCTCCATATTTTGCTCCAATTTCCATGTGCTATTTGGACTCTTTTTGGACAACTTTCTTTGCAACCCTTGGATGAAATCAAGGGTTAAGATGTAATATTTTATAGGATTCCTTTGCGGGTCACCGCCTAATTTTTTCCATGTTTCGTCAATGTTTTCTCGCTAGCTTTTCTCGCTATCGTGTTTATTTTGAACCCTTTGACGAGATCATGGCAATGATGTAGTAGAGCTTTTAGGGTTGGTTTGTATCCTATTAAGAAAGAAGCCTTAGCCAGAAACATAATTTTGAATGAAGTTTGAATATTCAGATCATTTGAGAGCTCATTCTTGCTCTTTGTTCCTCTTCAAGCAACTTATCAAGGGATTGGTAAACTTTGTGGCGTTGTTTAGCATCCAAGCATTTGTGGTGAGTAATATCCATACTTGTTAGGGTGTCATTTGTGCTAGACTTATCAAGGAAATAGCAACTCCTTGTGGCGTCTTTTCTCCTCAAAAAAATGGTGAGTAATATCCCCCGTATTTGTGGAGAAATCCTTTGCTATATAATCTGAAATTAGCTAGATCCTATCCCATTGGTTCATATCATTTAAACTTAGGAATAGTAGCTAACCATTCCTACCAAAAGCTTAAGCTGTCAGTAGGGGGCGCCAACTACCCTTTATTCAAACCATTATACTTAACCCAGAATTCGAGTTCCACCAGGACACATGGATATGACCCACCATGAACCACGCAAGCCAAGGGGTGGGCCGCAGCCAAACAAGTGACGCATCACTCCCTCCCTCGTAAGAGAAGTTCGTCCTCAAACTTGCGCTTTTCGGAACTCAAACCCGGGACCAGGCTCTGATACCAAACTTATGAATAGTAGCTAACCAGTAGGGGATGCCACCTACCCTTTATTCAATCCATTACACTTAACCCAGAATTCAAGTTCCACCAGGACACATGGATATGACCCACCATGAACCACGCAAGCCAAGGGGTGGGCCGCAGCCAAACAAGTGACGCATCAATAGGTGCTTCTACATATATGGGGTCCAGAACAATTGGAGGTCTCTCTCTAATTTTGAAAGTCAACCTTCTGTAGTTTTGAAAGATAATTTTATATAGCTGTTAAGTCATGACACCATCAGGAACTGGAGGCATTGTCCAACCATTATGGCCTCTTATTTAGTCAAAGCAAAGGGAAATTATCATCAGAACAGAAATCTGTTTATGATGGAAAGCTTAAAGAGGTTCAGCAGATTTTCAGTTTGAGCACCGAAATTGATGGAAATGCTGTAGAGTACGACAAAGGCAAGAGAAAAGAGACTGGAGTTGATGGAAGTGGCTATGAGATAAAAGATCTACACGATTCGAGCGTCAACAAAGCTACTGATATGGCTGCAGGGTAATTACATGTCTTACCAATATGTGATTATTACCGAGTATGATTTTGCTTGTTTGAGACACAGAATGGTTTTGTTTGTTCAGTGATATATCATTAAATAGTTTAGGAGACATTATTATAAATTTATAATCACGCTTTATAGTTTCTGTAAAGTCCAGGATAAAAATATCGGGTTGATTCATTTACTACAGTTGTTTGATTAAGAAATGTGCTCTACTCGGCTGGTGGCTTAATTGCAGCAATACATACTTACATATAGTATTTGATTCTACTAGCTTTTCCTCCTCTTTTTTTTTTTTTTTTTTTTGGGGGGGGGGGGGGCATTTGGTCTGATACGTGCAGCAATGCTATAAAATCTGATTTACTTGACATTTTTTCGGGTTCACTAGTGCTTTAGCGGGACAAGCTATTAATTAATGATATAATTCAAAGGACTACTGGTAGGCTTGAGTCTCTTCACTCGGAGAGGATTCATGTATGAAGATATCTTGGATTCTACTGGAAACAGTCGAATTGTTTTGTCTTCTATAACTTATATTTAATTGACATGTTGGATGAGTTTAGACAGGAGTCAATACTAATATTTTCTCTTTTGTAGAGACTGTTAGAAATGTGCTGTGTTGCCATGTCCGAACTGCTGATACTTGGTAAATCCATCATATCGACTGCTATCAAAGCTCAAGAAGAAGATGCTGGTGGTGATCTAATGAACATAAATTGGCCTGAAGATTATGTTGAAAAAGCCAAGATAATCAGATCGAAAGTGCAAGTAATGACTGGATATATGGAAGCAGTGCCAACAGTTTCATCACAGGTTGATTTCCTGGAGCTTCATATTTCTTTTCTCATATTGATTATCGTGCATGACTTATGTTAATAGTGGCCCAAAACAAATATTAAGCCTAAAGTCCATCTGTCCAAATTAAACCCTTAGCTTATTCCTATATATATAACTAAAGTTTCCTGCGTGAAGAATGAGAGAAAGCAGCAGCCAAAATAAAAAAACAGAGAGCAGAGAAAAGCAACCGCAGAGAAGAAGTGGAGCAACAGCCAAACAGAAAAATTGTTTTTCAAAAGCTGTAGAATAGCAATAGCTGCAAAGAAGAAGAAAACCAGTAGTAACCAACTAAGAGAGCAGAGGAAATCAGCCCAAGGACAAAACTGTCCATTTCAGCTGCCATTTGTGGTGTTTCTCTCATTTGTACGGTAATATTTGATTTAATAACAAGTTTGTTAATTTATCTTGCTATATATATTACCAGTAAATTAGAAGGGATATTTTGTGGGTTGATCTTTTGGATTTTGGTATAATTTGTGAAGCTATCTGGCATTGGTGTTTGTATCTCCATTTTGATTATTAATGGATTTTTCTCGGTGTGCCGTCGTCAGTGGAGTAGACTTTTCACATTGTAAAGTTGAACCATTTAAATCATTGTGTGCCATTTAATTTCTTACTGCTTATTACTTTTGTCGTTACCCATTATTATTAATTTGTGCAACCAAAATTAGACCCGATATTCGCTTTCGCAAGTGTTAATTCGTAACAAATTGGTATCAGAGCTATTGGGTTATTCTGTTATTTATTGGAATTGATCAAGTTTGCTCTTTTGGATTTATTGAGTTCCTGGTTATCTAATTGGTTTCATATTTTTTGGGTTGTACTTCTGTTTATTTAATATTGGGTTTTCTGTCATGGCGGCAAAATATGAAATTGAGAAATTCAATGGTAGAAATGATTTTAGTCTTTGGCGTATGAAGATGCGGGCCGTATTAGTTAAAGAAGGGCTCGTTAAGACACTTGAAGGTAAGGATAAATTGCCAGAAAAATTGAACGATGAAGAAAAAGATGCATTGATGGAAAATGCTTTGAGTTCAATTCAGTTATCCTTGTCTGATGAGGTATTACGCGAGGTTGGTGATGAGGAATCTCCTGCTGGGTTATGGCTTAAATTGGAGAATTTGTATATGACCAAGTCTTTGACCAGTCGATTATATTTGAAGCAGCATTTGTATACATTCAGAATGTTAGAAGGTACACCTTTGCACGATCATCTTGATGACTTTACTAAAATTATTCGTGATTTGAAAAATGGTGGTGTTAAGATTGATGATGAGGATCAGGCCTTAGTTCTGTTATGTTCTTTATTTCATTCATTTGAACATTTTGTTGATACCATGCTATATGGGCGAGAAACTATTTCTTTGGAAGATGTCAAAGCAACTTTGAATTCCAGAGAGTTGAAGAAAAAGGTTTCTATTAGCAACAATGATAATAGCAGTGGTTTATTTGTCAGAGGTAGAAATCAAGAAAAATGCACAAGTAATAATAGAGGCAAGTCTAGATCCTAATCTAGAAAAAGAAAAGATAAATGCAACTATTGCCGTCAGGAAGGGCACTGGAAAGTAAATTGTCCTAAACTCAAAGGTAAAGGAAAATATGTCGCAACGTCTTCTAGTACTAATGATGTTGCTGGTGTTGCAGATAGTTCTGGTTCCGATGGTGAAAATATTCTATCAGTATCTATTGGTTCTCTTGAAGATGTTTGGATTCTTGATTTGGGTTGCACTTACCATATGTGTCCCAGTAGAGATTGGTTTGCTTCTTATCAGTCTATCGATGAGGGTGTTATCTTGATAGGAAACAATATGTCCTGCAAGGTTATTGGTATTGGTAATGTCCGAATTAAGATGCATGATGGTATTGTTAGAACTTTGAAAGATGTTCGCCATGTTCCAGATTTGAAAAAGAATTTGATATCTTTGGGTACTCTTGATTCACAAGGTTACAAGTATGTAGCTGAAGGTGGAGTTTTAAAAGTTAGTAAGGGTGCTCTCGTTGTTATTAAAGGGCAATTGTCGTGTGGTCTCTATATGTTTTATGGTAGCACTGTTATTGGTAGTGTATCAGTTTCATCCTCGTCAGATCCAGATTCAGACACTACTCGATTATGGCATATACTTGGGCATATGAGTGAGGCAGGGATGTCTATTTTGAGCAAACAGGATTTGCTTTGTGGTTAGAAAACTGGGAAGCTTGATTTCTGTGAGCATTGTGTTTATGGGAAGCATCGCAGGGTCAAGTTCAGTACAGTCATCCATAAAACGAAAGGTATTGTTGATTATATTCATTCAGATCTTTGGGGTCCTTCTCGTGTTGTGTCTAAGGGTGGTGCCCGGTATATGTTGACTTTTATTGATGACTTCTCTCGTCATGTTTGGGTGTATTTTCTGAAGAATAAGAATGATGCGTTCTCAAAATTTGTGAAATTCAAGGCTTGTATAGAAAATCAAACAGTCAAGAAAATCAAGCATTTGAGGACTGATAATGGTTTGGAATTTTATGATAGTCAATTTAATGAGTTCTGTGAAAGAAATGGCATAGTGAGACATCGTACTGTGCGTCATACACCCCAACAAAATGGAGTAGCAGAACGTATGAATATGACTCTCTTAGAAAGAGCTCGATGTATGCTCTTTCAAGCTGACTTGGATAAATCTTTTTGGGCTGAAGCTTGTAACCATGCCTGCTATTTGGTGAATCGGTCTCCATCAACTGCAATTGAGTTGAAGACTCCGTTTGAGGTATTCTTTGGTACTCCTGCTAATTATTCTGATTTGAAAGTTTTTGGCTGTTCTACTTATGCTCATGTTAATGATGGTAAACTTGAGCCTAGGGCATTGAAATGCATATTTTTGGGGTATCCTTCTGGGGTGAAGGGTTATAGATTATGGTGTGTTGAATCCAAGTCACCTAAATTTTTGATTAGCAGATATGTTAAATTTGATGAGTTTTCCATGTTGGAAAAGAAAAAAGAGTCCATTGTTGCAGATAAAGACCACGGTGGAGCTTGAGATTAGAGCTCCTAGTCAAATGCAAGAGGGCACTTCAGATCAGCCATCTATGGATGAGATAGATGATTCTACTCATGATGTACCAGAAGAGCAACATGAGCAACCATATAATATTGCTAAGGGTAAAGGAATAAGAGAGATTCGACGCCCTCATAGGTACACAGATGCAGACTTAGTTTCTTTTGCATTATCTGTGGCAGAGTCTATTGAGGTGTATGAACCTTCTAGTTATCATGAAGTTGTCACTTGTGATGAGTCTGTTCAATGGTTGGTTGCTATGAATGAAGAGATTGAATCACTTCATAAGAATCATACTTGGGAATTGGTGAAACCGCCTAGGGGCCAGAAGATTGTTGGAAACAAATGGGTCTTCAAGAAAAAGGAAGGTATACCTGAGGTTGAAGCAGCTAGGTTCAAGGCACGTGTTGTTGCAAAGGGCTATTGTCAGAAGAAAGGTATTGACTTCAATGAATATACCTGAGGTTGAAGCAGTTAGGTTCAAGGCACATGTTGTTGCAAAAGGCTATTGTCAAAAGAAAGGTATTGACTTCAATGAAGTATTTTCTCCTGTTGTGAAACATAGCTCTATTCATGTGTTGCTTGCTATGGTTGCATTGTTTGACATGGAATTATAACAGCTTGATGTCAAGACAACCTTCTTACATGGTGAGCTTGAAGAACAAATATATATGCATCAACCAGAGAGATTTGTTATTCCATGTAAGGAAGATCATGTTTGTTTATTGAAAAAGTCTTTATATGGGCTGAAGCAATCTCCTAGGCAGTGGTATAAGCGGTTTGATTCTTTTATGATTGATCATGGTTACTCTAGGAGTGATTATGATAGTTGTGTTTATCATAAAAGATTTCATGATGGTTCATCCATTTATTTGTTGCTTTATGTTGATGACATGTTTATTGCTTCTAAGAATAAGTCTGAGATTCAGAAATTATAGTCTCAACTTAATGGTGAGTTTGAAATGAAAGATTTGGGTGCAGCGAAGAAAATTTTGGGCATGGAAATTTACAGGGATAGACAAGCGGGCAAGCTTTATTTGACTCAGAAAAGTTATATTGAAAAAGTTCTTGAACGCTTTGGCATGAAAGATTCTAAACCTGTGAGTACGCCGTTAGCTGCGCATTTCAGGCTTTCTTTGGATTTGTCACCACAATCAGAAGAAGAAGAGCGGTACATGTCTCAAGTTTCATATGCTAGTGCCGTTGGTAGTTTGATGTATGCTATGGTTTGTACTCGTCCAGACATTTCACATGCAGTTAGTCTTGTCAGCATATATATGGGTAATCTTGGTAAGGGTCATTGGCAAGCAGTGAAATGGATACTTTGTTATTTGAGAGGTACATGTAATTTTGGTTTGGTATATGATAGGAGTTCTAATACTGGTTGCAGTGTTATTGGTTATGTGGACTCCGATTATGCTGGTGATCTGGATAGAAGAAGATCTCTGACAGGTTATGTCTTTACTCTTTCTCATTGTGCCATTAGTTGGAAGGTTACTTTACAGTCTACAGTTGCTTTGTCTACGACAGAGGCAGAATATATGGCAACAACAGAAGCAGTGAAAGAATCCATTTGGCTTAGAGGTTTGGTTTGTGATTTGGATTTACACTAGGATACTTCTGTTATATTTTGTGATAGTCAGAGTGCTATACACTTACCTAAGAATGCTATGTATCATGAAAGAACCAAACACATTGATGTCATATTGATGAGCAGAATCGTGATCGCCAAATACTTTGATGAACGAAAACCGGCATCGCCGATTCTGCCATTACTTTGGTTTTATATTTATAAAACTCTCGCAAGTGCACGAATCATTTCGTAGAAAATGATAAGTATACTCCCAAGGTCGATCTAAGGAAGGAATGTATGTGGTTTTTAATTTATTATTCAAACTTTTAAAAACGAAATTAAATCATAAACACCTTGTCACGATATTTTGGGGGTTTTGTGTTTTTAATCTACTTACATAAAAATAAACATAGATTCAATAAACATTTATGCAAATTTTATCATTTATAAATAGTGGAGTATTTATGGATATAATAACTAAGTTAATTATGCTTGCTCATATTATTTAGGTTATTAAAGATATGAATTGATATTTATTGATTCTCCCTTTTTTGTATGAATACCACCTTTGGTGGGGTTAGATATTCTTTGTTAACTAAACAAATCAATTAACACCCATGGGTGGGGTTGATAACTAATTTGGTTAATTAAATTAATTCCTTTTTCTAAGAGATTGAAAATGAACCATTTAAATGCCACCTTTGGTGGGGTTAGATAGTTTAAACTTTATTCAAGGTGTCCAAATTAAACCTAAGAATTTAGTTATCCGAGTACTAACTTTCAAGTTTTAAAACCACTACTGAAAACATGTTGTCAATACATTTTCAGATAATAATTCTTATAAAAACTTTTGAAATAGAGCTTCACTCTAACTACCGGGCGATTGTACCATCAAATAAAAGAGCACTACTCTAAATCAGACCGGATAACTAAACCTTAAAATCTAATTTTCAGGTTTAAGTTTGTAATGAAAAATAATATATTTCTCTCTAACATTCTTAATATAAAATCATGAATAAAAATAAAATCAATTCATTTTAGAGATTTTTACCTATTTAATATTTCGCAAGCATAACAACGTCATTATTACATCATGTTTACTAAACAGCCAGCATAGTTAAATTTAACCACAGACAAATTAAATATAACATGTAAGAATAAAGCATAAAAATAACTGTAAAGAAAATAAAATCCTTACAGAACTTCGACGCTATTCCCGTTGCTGGAAAAACTCCAAGCGGAATTTGCACTCCCATTTATTGAATCAAAAAGCTAATAAATTACAAAAAACATAACTAGTTCTTCCCAAAAAGGGAAGAACTCTAAAACTAAGAGAAACTAGCTAAAACATAAGAAAAACTAGCTAAAACATAAGAAAAACTAAAAACTAAGAAATGGAGACAAAGAAAGAAGAGAGAAGTGTGGTTTTGAGGTGTATTTTGAAGTGAAGGGAAGGGGGTATTTATAGGTTAGGATGGAGAGAAAAAATGTTAAAAAAATGTTAAAACAAATATTAAAAAATGTGTAATGGAAATGCTGAGGTCATCAATGACGTCAGCATGACGTCACAGGGGTTGCTGCACGTGAAAAATGGGGTGAAAACGCGTTGGGCGCGGGGAGGGGCGGTAGCGCGCGCGGCCGGGGCCGCCGTACATGAACGATAACCGCGCGCGCATCTTTATGAACAGGTAACCCGCGCGCAGTGCTACACGCATGAACGGTAACCAGCACGCAGTTGGGGCGGAGAGTCGGGCGCGGGGCGATGGCGCGGCGCGTTTTTCTCCTTTTTGACATTTTTGATCTTTTCGACCCATTTTGTCCAGTTTTTTCATATTTGTTGACCTTTCCCCATTTATTTATTGATATTTTTGTGATGTATTGCTTCAAGTATTCCTCTTTGAGTCTTTAAATTGCGTTTTTAAGCCAAAATACCTGAAAAACAATAAAAATACCCGTGATTCCGAAAAAGACAAATTTATATAAATATATGATAAAACATATAAATATATATATTTTTAATCAATTAATGTGCATAAAATCATGGTTATTTTAGTGCTTTTTGAGCACTCATCACAACCTCCAACCAAGTTCTTGCAAGTCCCTTAGCAAGAGAAGCGATAAAAACTAAAAATTAAACTATCCTAAATCACTTTCGTGGATTGACACGGTTGCATTTAGCCTATGCAACAAGCCTTTAAACCCCTAGGTTGCCCTAGTGGACGAGTTTGAGTTTCGTGAGGGTTTTCAGTAATGATACCCACAAACATTGAACTAAATGTAAAAACAAAAGAAACAATAAAAACAAACAAATTAAAAATTAAATTTACAACAAAATCACAAATTAACAACATCTCACAAAAATGTCTCATACTTTTTAATCTCCTTTAAGATCATAATTAAAATCTCAAGCATAAGTTATTTTAATCTCTTTAAACAATCATGATTTATTATAATAATTAGTCGAAAATCATTTTCATATTTCATGTCAAAAATGTATCAATTTAATTTCACCCAATTTTAGCGTCATGAATTAGAATTCGCTTCGACTCTATTCCTCACAAGTCAATAATCTCGAAACACTGAATCCTATGGGTTCAAACACTCATACTAATTTATATGCGAAAGAGTTGATGTATAGAAATGAACTAATATGTTCGCGTATGTATAAAGAATAAAGGCTCAAAGTGTTATTTTAACATTGATCTCATGAAAGGAATCAAATGTATAAATTATAAAGATATCATATATAAAAATTATTTTCATGCATAAATCAAAATCATTAAGAAAGAATTTCAAGATATATGCCTTTTACAAATGAAGAGAGTGCAATGACTTTTTAGGGAATTATTTCCTATATCTTTCTTTTGTAATTAACTTTTACTCACAACTTTGTAGGCAATGTGGGTTATAGTATCTGATTATACTATATATTCTTTATCTCTCTATTTTTTTCTCAAGATATTTCTCAATATATGTATTTTAGAGAGTCAACCCATGTCTGATTCTACATTTTTTTGGTGAGTGGTTAATTTTGTGGCTTTTTGTTTGATCTTGGTTTAGGTAACCCTATATATGTCTTTTTTTTTGTAGCGATCATGCATGAGCGAGATATAAGCATATACTATCAATTTCTACTCAAATCATTTAATCTAAGCAAAATTAATAATTAAAAATATATGATACTCTATTAATGAGAAAAAAATTCATACATTCAATGCTAATACCTATAGAGATCATCTAAAAATTTGAAGAAATAAGAAATGTGTTTGGAGTAGAAAAAATATATATTTCACTCTGAATAAAGGAAATTAGGCTCAAATTATATCTCACAAAGGTAGTCTCCACTAAAAATTTCATAAACACCGATTTTGGGTTTAATATAATTTCCACATCTTATCAAGAAATACTAGTTATGACAAAAACTAACTAATTATCAAAAATAATTACAAAATATTTCATGATATGTTTTCAAAAATTAATCTAACAGTACAAAAGACTTAACTATTTACTTAAATTTGATTTAAAGAAAAGATAAATTTTTGTTAATTTTTTTTTTATTCCAAAAATTACTAAATCACACAAAATAGAAGTAAAACCAAACACACAAAAAATGAAAAAGTATATTTTTTTATTTTTAAATTGTTAAAACTTTTTTTAATTAAGCATGGTAACTTTTCACCACCCCCAACCTAGAACTTACATTGTCCTCAATGTAACAACTGTAAATTAAAGATAAAGAGAAAAGAGAAGAAAGATTATCTATTTCTTGAGAAAGTGCAAGTAGTAATGAAAAATGCAGGTGCATCCATCATATTCATCATTATAGTGTATACGAAGACATCGCTACGAACTTCTAACATCTCAACAAATATTTTTAGTTTTAACAATTTAAAAATTATTCACATGTAATTAAAATGAAATAATTAAGTAAATAAAAGAAATAAAAGAAAATTACCTAAAATGATGGGTTGCCTTCCATCCAGCGCTTAGTTTAACGTCTTAGCAAGACGTAACTTGGGGATTGCATTTTAAGTAAACTCAATGTCCCCTCATCATTGAGTCAATCAAACCTTCAGGTAAGATAAGGTTGTCTACCTATACTTTTTCATACGCCTATTGATTTTCAAATTTCTTTTTGTACTTAAAACTAGAGGCATACTTTGAGTTTTAGATAATCCACAACTAGGTACAAATCAAATAATTAAGGCATAAAAACACAATTGTACTTAGATTAAACAAAGCAACTAACTCCTTAGATTATAATTAAAAATTAAAAATTTTGGAGGTAGTTTCAGAATTTATGTTTTTTTTTTTGTTTTTTTTTAAGAAAAAAAAATAACATAATCAGTATTAATCAAGAGTGTTCCCAGGAAAGAATGGTGGTGCAAAGGCTCCTTAAAAATCATCCTCCTAGACAGAACAACGTTTCCAAGAAAGACTAGTGGCACAAAGGCTTCCAAGAACTAGTCTCCTAGACAGAACTCCCTTAGATCTTTACTTTTCATGTTATTAAGTTAAATTAAATAAAAATTTAAGTTAATGAAAATCTAAGTTAATTAAGTTTAAAGAAAAGGTTAATTAAGTTAAGTGAATTAAAAAAATCTAAGTTAATTAAGTTAAGTTAAAAAAAATCTAAGTTAATTAAGTTGGTAAAAAAAAAGTTAATTAAGTTAAGTAAAAAAAAAATCTAAGTTAATTAAGTTAAGTGAAGTAAAAAAAAATCTAAGTTAATTAAGTTAAAAAAAATCTAAGTTAATTAAGTTGTTAAAAAAAAGTTAATTAAGTTAAGTAAAAAAAAAATCTAAGTTAATTAAGTTAGTAAAAAAAAACTAAGTTAAGTAAGTTAAATAAAAATCAAGAAGAAAAAAAAATAGCTAAAGAAAGAAAAAAAAATAATAATAAAATAAAATAAAATTGAAAAAGGTAAAAGAAAATAAAAAAAAATAAAATTATGATTTAAAATAAATAAAAAAAATAGTAAAAACTAAACTCAAAAAAATTAAAATTTTATTTTTTTTTATTTTTTTATTTTTTATTTATTTTGATTTATTTTTTTATTTATTTTTTGATTTATTTTATTTTATTTATTTTATTTATTTTATTTATTTGTTTTATTTTTTTTCGAAATTTCAAATTCCAAAATTATTTTACTATTAACACTATATTTATTAAACAATTTAAAATTAGAATTTTTTATTTTTATTTTTATTTTTATTTTTTTTATTTTTATTATTTATGAATGGTAACTTTATTTTACTATTTACAATGTTTTTTTTAACCTAAATTTTTTGAATTTTTTTTTACTATTCATGAACGGTAATTTTTTTTTTCAAATTTTAAATTTCTAAATTATTTTATTATTCACGGTAAAATTTTTATTTAAAAATGTTATTTTTTTTAATTTTTTTTTTACTATTCATGAACGGTAAAAACTTTTTACTTCAAATTTCAAATTTCTAAATTATTGTACTATTCACGCTACAAATTTTTTAAATTATTTTTAAATTTTTAATTATTTTTAATTATTTTTAATTTTTTTTTAATTTTTTTAATTTTTTTTATTATTTCTTATGAAATTTGAAATTTGATTAAATGTTTTATTTTTTTTTACAAAAACAAAAAAAAAATCACAATTTTTAAAGCACAAAAATATTTTTAAAATTTTGATAAATAAATTAAAAATGCTATTCCTTCCCCGGCAACGGCGCCAAAAACCTGATACCATCTCCGCAATGGAGTCATCCTCAAGAATCCGCCAAAACTTGACGAAAGCGAATCGTGATCGCCAAATACTTTGATTTAACGAAAACTCAGATCGCTGAATTCTGCATTACTTTGGTTTTATATTTATAAAGCTCTCGCAGTGCACGAATCATTTCGTAGAAAATGATAAGTATACTCCCGAGTCGATCTAAGGAAGGAATGTATGTGGTTTTTAATTTATTATTCAAACTTTTAAAAGCGAAATTAAATCCTACAACATCCTGGTCGCGATATTTTGGGGTTTTTGTGTTTTTAATCTACTAACATAAAAATAAACATAGATTCAATAAACATTTATGCAAATTTTATCATTTATAAATAGTGGAGTATTTATGGATATAATAACTAAGTTAATTATCTTTAGCCATATTATTTAGGTTATTAAAGATATGAATTGATATTTATTGATTAACTAAACTTTTTTGTATCAATCCCACCTTTGCTGGGGTTAGATGTTCTTTGTTAAGTAAACAAATCAATTAACACCTATGGGTGGGGTTGATAACTAATTTGGTTAATTAGATTAATTCGTTTTTCTAAGAGATTGAAAATGAACAATTTAAACAATTGGTTAGGCTGAGCTTAAAGCTTTATTCAGCTATTCAAATTAAACCTAAGAATTTAGTTATCCGAGTACTAACTTTCAAGTTTTAAACCTTCTTGAGAAACGTCATGTAATACATTTTTAGGATAATAATTCTTATAAAAACTTTTGAAATAGAGCTTCACTCTAACTACCTATGATCAGACCATCAAATAAAAGAGCTACTTCTAAATCGGGGATCGATAACTAAACCTTAAAATCTAATTTTAGGGTTTAAGTTTGTAATGAAAAATAATATATTTCTTCTAACATTCTTAATATAAAATCATGAATAAAAATAAAATCAATTCATTTTAGAGATTTTTACCTATTTAATATTTCGCAAGCATAACAACGCGTCATTATTACATCATGTTTACTAAACATTAAAGATAGTTAAATTTAACCACGGACAAATTAAATATAACATGTAAGAATAAAGATAAAAAATAGCTGTAAAGAAAATAAAATCCTTACAGAACTTGACGCTTATTCGTTCTTGGAAAAACTCCAAACCGAAGTTGTACTCCCATTTATTGAATCAAAAAGCTAATAAATTACAAAAACATAACTAGTTCTTCCCAAAAAGGGAAGAACTCTAAAACTAAGAGAAACTAGCTAAAACATAAGAAAAACTAAAAACTAAGAAATGGAGAGAAAGAAAGAAGAGAGAAGTGTGGTTTTGAGGTGTATTTTGAAGTGAAGGGAAGGGGGGTATTTATAGGTGAAGATGGAGAGAAAAAATGAGTAAAACAATGTTAAAAAAAATATTAAAAAAATAAAAAACATGTAATGGAAATCTTTGAGGTCATCAATGACGTCAAAGGCGTGACGTCATTAATGGTCAGCCTGCGTGAAAAATAGGGTGAAAACGCGTTGGGCGTAGCGGAGGGGCTGTTGGGCCTTTAATCCTTGCTGGCCAGGGCTGTCGGCTGCGTGCATGAACGATAACTACTTGTGATCTTGGCTTGGCAGCATGAGCAGAATAACCCGCCGGTTTTGGGCGGAGTTAGCCGGGCGGCGCTACGCCGCTGCTTTTTCTCCTTTTGACATTTTTGACCTTTTCGACCCATTTTGTCTAGTTTTTCCATATTTGTTGACCTTTCCCCATTTATTTATTGATATTTTTGTGATGTATTGCTTCAAGTATTCCTTTTTGAGTCTTTAAATTGCGTTTTTAAGCCAAAATACCTGAAAAACAATAAAAATACCCGTGATTCCGAAAAAGACAAATTTATATAAATATATGATAAAACATATAAATATATATATTTTTAATCAATTAATGTGCATAAAATCATGGTTATTTTAGTGCTTTTTGAGCACTCATCACATATATCACTTTGTTCGTGACATTGTCTCTCAGGGTGCTATTATTGTTAATAAGATAGTCTATACAGAGAATCCAGCTGATATCACTTTGTTTTGGACGACGGTTATTTGATAATCCGAGGAATTTCATTTGAAGAACTTGCTTTCTGTTTTGATCCAAGGTGGAGATTTGTTAATAGTAGCCCAAAACAAATATTAAGCCCAAAGCCTATCTGCCCAAATTAAACCCTTAGCCTATTCCTATATATATAACTAAAGTTTCTTGCGTGAAGAATGAGAGAAAACAACAACTAAAATAAAAAAAACAGAGAGCAGAGGGTTTTGTGTGCCACCAGAGAAAAGAAACCGCAGAGAAGTGGAGCAGCAGCTAAACAGAAAAATTGTTTTTCAAAAGCTGCAGAATAGCAGTAGCTGCAAAGAAGAAGAAAACCAACAGTAACCAACTAAGAGAGTAGAGGAAATCAGTCCAAGGACAAAACTATCCATTTCAGTTGCCATTTGTGGTGTTTTTATCATTTGTACGGTAATATTTGATTTAATAGCAAGTTTGTTAATTTATCTTGCTATATATATTACTAGTAAATTAGAAGGGATATTTTGTGGGTTGATCTTTTGGATTTTGGTATAATTTGTGAAGCTATCTGGCATTGGTGTTTGTATCTCCATTTTGATTATTAATGAATTTTTTTCGGTGTGCCGTCGTCAGTAGAGTAGACTTTTCACGTTGAAAAGTTGAACCACTTAAATCATTGTGTACCATTTAATTTCTTATTACTTATTACTTTTATCGTTATTCATTATTATTAATTTTTGTAATTAAAACTAGACTCGATATTTACTTACGTTGAAAAGTTGAACCACTTAAATCATTGTGTACCATTTAATTTCTTATTACTTATTACTTTTATCGTTATTCATTATTATTAATTTTTGTAATTAAAACTAGACTCGATATTTACTTACGCAAGTATTAATTCATAACAACTTATTTTTCATTTTAAGTTGCACAATATTACGGATTCCTTAACCTTTTATTGTCAGGCATATCCTATGTAGCTGAAGCTTATTTAGCTGCCATAGAAGGTGCTTCCCCTGATACCCGTGAAGTTGTTACGCAAGACATCAATCCAGGGAAAAGCAAACACCTCTGTGGGTAAAATCAAGATGGGCTTCAGTATTTGTCTTATTTGGTCCTTTCAACGTCGAGAAGTAGGATATTTTTATTAGCTACAGTGTGTTATTTATAATCAAGAGATTAAAATACATATTTTAAATAAGAATAAAAAAAAATATTGACATGAGTTATATTTCTTTATAGTTACTTAATATTAAACCGTAAAAGCTACACTGTACACCGATTATATTTGATGTTATTTTAATCTTTATATATATATTAAACTATGTATTTTTATCATTTTAACTGATAATATAAATGTACGCTATATTAAATCTTTTATTCATCTTTTTACTCTAGGCTGCTTTGTTTGTACATAAATTCAATTTAAGTGGGATCATCAAGTTTATTAAATAACAAGGTTTCTTATTTTAATAGTATTATTATTATTTTATTTTTGATGTTTTTGTTTGAGGTGGTACTTTATGATATCTATATTTAAAAAAAATATTAATTTGATACAATTTATCATTTAATTAGAGATTTTTTATACATATGCGATATTCAAATAATATTTTTGAAGAATTAATTAATTAAATATTTTGAGATAATTGATTATTTAAAAATATCTTTTTAATATCACATAAATATCATTACATATGTAAATTTTTTTTAATTAAATGATAAATTATATTAAATTGATGATTTTTTTAAATGAGATATCATTAAAATATTATCTAAAAAATGGTAGAACCCTATTTAACATGTAGAAAGTTTTATTTAGGATTAGATTTAGGATTAGGATACAAATAATCTCGTAATTCTTTAATAAAGCTTAGTTAATCCTGTTTCTTTTACTTTTAGAGTTAATCCTGTTTCTTTTAGAGTATATAGGATTAGTTCTATGATTTTTAAAAACAGTAAATATAGTCTAAATCTTTAAAAAATATTGTGTTTTTTTAAAATAAAATTGAATTTTTATTAAAAATAATATTCTTTGTAAAACATTTCTCTATTTTCCTTCATTAGAATTATTTTTATCTTTTAGAATTTATAAATTCAAACAATTTTAAAAATAAAATTTATAATATTAATAAATTAAAAATACATAAATAAAAGAAAATAAGAAAGAAAAAGATGACTCGTAGAATAAGATAATAGTGAGACTAAAATAAGATAAAATGATGTAAGAGGTAGAAAATATTTTTAAAAAAATAGATATAATTTTTTATTTTTAAATAAAATTTAATTTTACCTTTCAAAAATTTAAACTAAATTGATTTTATTTAAAAATAATAGGATTAATTATATAATTATTTATACCCTAATTCCGTTTTATTTGATTAGGTTTTTGAAAGCTGCGTTTGGGATAGATCAACGAGGAAATGAGGGTTGTAGTTTTGGCTTTAGTATGAGGTCAGAGGTGATATTAGTTTCCCGCTCGTTTACGTCTTTCGTGACATCATCTCAGTTTGAGGTTATTCGTCTTAAAAGTACGGATGTGGCGGGTTGTGATGGGATTCTCTTCTCCCATTTAAAATAAAATAAGAAAGAAAAAGGTGATGGGATAAAGTTTTTTCATATAAAGTTTAATTTTTTTTTGGAACATTAAAATTACTTACGAATAAATAAACTATAAAAAATAAAATTTTAAATATATATATATTTATTATATAATTAAATTTAATAAATTTAAATTATTTATATAATTATTTATCAATCATTATATTAATTTATTTTTTTATATATTATAATACACTAAATTTTTATAATTAAAGTATTTATTTATTGATAAAAATATTATTTTTATATAATATTTATTTTATTTAATTATGAAATTTTATAAATATATACTATATTTAAAAAAAAATTAAGGAAATGAAATCCGTAGAATAGAGGGGTGCCCTTTATAACTAACTTTGATTATTACTAGTCAAATTAACGTCAAAGTATCTTATTTGTAAAAATTTTAAAAATAATAAAAATAATATTTTTAAAATTTGTATTCATAAAATAATATTTTTTATATTTAATTCATATATTCTTTTTATTAAAAAATAATTTTATATATTATTTTATATTAAATATTATATAATTAAATATTATTTAAATTAAATTAAGATTATTTTAGATTATTATTATTGAATGTAGTGTAACTAAATTATAGTTAATATTATTATAATGATGGTTTTATTTTTATTATTATTATTATGTGGTTTTGGATTGTTACTTTTTCTACGTTTTTTTTAAATAAATAAAAAAAATGAGGACGTAGTCGGATTTGACTTGGAAGTTGAAATAGCCGCCGGTTACAGGATCGAAAAGTTGAAAATCGGACGAAATATTGTTTTTTGATAATATAATATTTTAAGTAAATAAAATTTAAAATTAATATATATTTTTTAAATAAAATAGATATTTAACAGAAAATATAAAAAAAAATCAAATCAATAATATTTCAAATTTTAGTAACCCATTTTATAAAGAAAGGTGAGAGTGTTGCATATCATTTTTTTTTTAAAGTTGATTGTTATAGAAATTTTTTATTAACAAAACTAAAAATTATACAAAAATAATTAATATGATTGATATTTTTTATTATAAAATATGTCGAAACTATCTTAATATAAATTATTATTATTTTTTATTAATTATAATTTTATTCGATAATGATAATAAAATATCGTTATATAACCTAATATGTTTATAAAAATAGTATAAATATAATAAAATATTATTAAATGATTTATATGATATTTTAAAACATAAAATATTTATATTATAAAATAGCTATATACTAGTGTTATATACATAAAATAGATTGTAATTTGTTTAAATTTTGAAATATGTGATGATAAAATATACTAAGAAAGCTGTTTTTGTTGTCAACGTATAAAAGTTTATAATTTTAAAAGTAATTCATCATTAAATTATTAACATAAATTTTAAATTGCTACCATATTAATTTTTTTTAATATTAATTTTTAAAATAATTATAAGATTAATTAAATTATGATACCTAAATTTACATATGGATTGAGTTATAATAAAATATACTATTTATTATAAAAGATGACTAACTAAGTTATACATGACCTAATAATAAAACTTTAAGAGTCCATATACTATTATTAGCTCAAAAGATAATGAAAAAATAACGACAAAACGACCTTTACTTAGATAAACTAAAAGATAAAAAATAATTAATAAAATAAAGAGCATGATGGAATGAGAGATATGTAATTCTGTTTAATATATATTTTTAAAATTTCTTCTTTCAAATAGTTATTGAACTAATATATTTGATTGTAATTAATTTAAAAAATAAAAAAATTTGTATGTTCCCAAAATCTAAATTAAACTTCAGTCCAACCAACCCAATGAGGTCACGGCAAACGGTTGAGTATTTTTTATACTTCTTTTACCATCTTAAAGGGAATTTGAAATCTGTTTTATACATAAAACACATAATTAATTAATTTTATTTTGATTAACCAAAAAAAAAGTTATTTTATTTGTAACTCACGTTTTAAAAAGCATATATTTTCATATTTTAATGTATTTTAAATATTTATTCAACATATATTTTTAATTTTCTTTTTAATATAAATATTATTTTTTACCATCTTTATATATAAAAAAATACAGTTTTTTTTGTTAATATTGTACATCAATAAATACATATTTTATATTTTTTATTAGTTTTTTGACACCAATAAATATAAAAATTTCTATATAATAAATTTTTTGTATAAATAATTATTTTATATAATGTAATAATTTTCATCATATTAATAATAACAATTCATATATTTAATAATTACGTATAATAAATTTTCAATCAAATTACTTATGATATTTTTATATATAAAAATTCATAATTTTTGATATATAATAATTTTTTTACATCAATAAATACAAAAACGTATATATAATAAATAGATATTGCATATTTTTTTTATTATTTTTATATTAATAAATATTAAAATATTCATATAATAAATATATTTCCCATTGTAACTAGGGGTGTCTATGGTCCGGTCCGGTCCGGTTTTGTCTAATTTTTTTTAACCAAATATGGGTTCGATTTTTTATAATTTAATGAAGAATAATGTCAAATTTTTAATATATTATTAAATTAATTCGGTCCGTTTCGAACAGTTTAAAATTAATAAAAACTGGACCGAATCGTTTGATTAGTAAAATTATTCAATTTAATACAATTCGATTCAATTTTGTAATTTGGTCCGGTCCTGAATGGTTTATGGATACCCTTGTTGTAACTCTAGAAAGGATTTACACCGTAAAAGTTGTATATATTTATATAATTTGTGTTAATTAGGAAAAAAAATGTTATTTTTATCTTCTACAAACCAACGGACCCATGTTTGAAGCCGACACTTGTGAAATTCAGTTGCCTTGGTGGAGTCTGATTTCCGTTGAATTTCTACTATTCCTCAACAAATTTCATAAGCCTTCCCACCAATTTCAGAGACCAAGAAAGACAAATTCCACCGCTACGAAATCGGAATAACAACAAAATAAATAAATAAATAATATACGAATGAATATAGACCAACATTTTGCTCTTTCCTTTAAAAACTGTCTATATTCAATGTATGGAGTAACGAAGATTGTTCTATAAAACGAAAACATCAAGATATGAACTTCACAATTAACCTAGAAATCTCAGTATCGGCGGCATTATTATACTTTATCGTCCAAGAACAGTGTAGCAATGGGAGAGGTAGATCCAGCTTTCATTCAACATACAGAACAGAGACCTAAGCTGAAAACCACAATTCTTGTTGATGACGAAATACCCATCATAGACCTCTCAGTTCTCAGCCTTGGTTCTGGTGGTACCAAAGAACTGGTCTCTGAGATTGGGAATGCATGCAAAAAATGGGGATTTTTCCAAGTGGTAAACCATGGAGTGCCTCTGGAATTGATTGGTAAAGTAGGGAAGGTGACTAAGAAATTCTTTGAATTACCAGTTGAAGAGAAACGAAAGGTGAAGAGGGATGAGGTGAACTCAATGGGTTACCATGATGCTGAACATACCAAAAATGTTAGAGATTGGAAGGAAGTCTTTGATTTCTTGGTGAAAGATCCCTGTTTGATCCCAGCATCACATGAATCTGATGATAAAGAATTGAGGACATTGACTAACCAATGGCCTCAGTGTCCTCCTGAATTTAGGTAATTTAATTTTACTTCCAACTTCAATTTGAAAATTGTGTAACTGCCTACATAATGTTTATAAGAAAAAGATGTTTTCTGGGGGTGCATGTGCATTATCATATGATTGTCAACATTTATATTTTAGGGAAGCAATGGCCTGCTAAATCAATCTTGTTTTTTTTATATTGAAATCAGAGATTTTAAGTTTTAATGCATGTTTGTCTTGTCAAGTACAATTTTGCCGTGAAACTTAAAAGGGTAATCTTTTGTTAATGTTTAATGGTTGACCAACTGCTTAAAATATTGTATTGGCTCAAATATCAATCGTCCATCCCCTGATTCAAGTGGGATTTTTTTTTTTGTTCCATTCCATATAAAAGCATATATAATTATATATTTGTTTATTTGATCCAAATATGTCTCTAGCAACGTATTCTTAGACTCTTAACTCATTTCATTCCACAGAGAATTATGCCAAGAGTACCTTCGAGAAGTGGAAAAACTTGCTTACAAGTTGTTGGCACTTATTGCACAAAGCTTAGGAATTCCTGAAAACAGTTTTAAGGGTTTCTTCAATGACCAAACTAGCATGATGAGACTCAATTACTATCCTCCATGTCCTTCCCCTCACCTAGCTCTAGGGGTCGGTCCTCACAAGGATTGTGGTGCCTTAACAGTCCTTCTCCAAGACGATGTTGGAGGACTGCAAGTCAGAAGAAAATCAGATGGAGAGTGGATTGATGTCCAACCCACCTCCAATGCCTATATCATCAATGTTGGAGATATTATTCAGGTACCAACTTTGCATTCTTAAATTTTCAGGCACAATTTCTTTTTCTTTTCGTTTCTTCTTTTTTTTTCAAATTTTTTCTCAATCTTACTGGGTGTTAAAATACACTTTTTTTTTTTGGTGCAGGTTTGGAGCAATGATAAGTACGAGAGTGTGGAACATAGGGTAGTGGTGAACAGTACAAAGGAAAGGATTTCTATTCCAGTCTTCTTCATGCCAGGCCATGATGTTATGGTGAAGCCCTTAAATGAGATACTCGACCAAGAAAATCCTCCAAAATACAGAGAATACAACTGGGGAAAATTTTTTGCTACCAGAAACCGCAGTGACTTCAAGAAACGTGATGTAGAAAACATCCAAATTCATCATTTTAGGATATAAGAGATATGTGAGTAGAGAGAACACTTTAAGCATCTAAAAGCAATGCTATCTTTCATATTCTAATGTTAACAAGTATGTTCCATAAGCAGACAGAAAAATCAAGACTGGAGCTTTAAGATCTTGTATGCATAAATAAATTGCGTAGTATCTTTAATTTTATTAGACAAATTGGCTAGTGTTGAATTGTATTGTTTTACACTCAATCTCTTTCTACTCGCTTACTTTCTCTGCTATTTTATGTTATAGTTGCATCTTTAATTAATACTTAATCAATATTTAATGAATAGCTTTAAAGGTCTCATACCTTTAGAAAATATCGTTTTAGTCTCCTAGTTATGTTTTATAATTTTCCTCCTCTCAAGTGTTATACATTAGTCCTACTTTGATATCAAGGAAAATATTGGTTAAATTGCAAATATATATATTGAGAAAAACAGGCTTCGTCTTGGGTCATTCGTGCACACAATCCCAATCCCTAGGTCATGGAATGAGAATGAATAAGTGGAGTATAAACACGAATTTCTTGGGAACATTATTTTTTTTCTTCAAAATATGAAATTCCAATTTTACCCTTAATATTTTCCTCAATTTTGTGATCAAGGATCAACTAGCTCTAATTTGCTATTAAATTATATGATTAATTTAGTCTATTTAATAACTCATTTCATAAATAAAAAAAATTAGAAAAAAATTATTTATGCACATAAGACGTTAAAATCCCCATTCTTCCTTTATTTATTTATTTATTTTTTGTCTGCTAATGAAACATACTTTTAACACTAAAACAAGAAAGATAATTTTGCTTTTGGATGCATAAAGTGCTTTCTCTAATATCACATGTCTTGTATCCTAACTGGATGAATTTGGATGTTTTTCTACATCATGTTTCTTGAAGTCTCTGCAATTTCTAGTATATTTATTTTCCCCAGTTGTATTCTCTGTATTTTCAAGGATTTTCTTGGTCGAGTAGATCATTTAAGGGTTTCACCATAATGTCATGGCCTGGCATGGCATGGCATGTCATGGCATGGCATGAAGAAGACTGGGATAGAAATCCTTTCCTTTTTTTTACCGTTCATCGCTACTCTGTGTTCCACACTCTTGTACTGTACTTCATCATTGCTTTGCTTCAAACCTGCACAATAAAAATACAGTGTATTTCTACAAAATTATGTTTTCAAGCCCATTTGCTTGAGGCTTAACGGTGACCCTTCACCCTTTCAATATTCAAGTAACCAACTCATATCTAACGGTGATTTTTTAATTATAAGACTTGATTTATTAATTTACTCACTAAAAACATGTTTGGTTAAAAAGTAGAAGAAAACAAAAATAAGAATTTGGGATATATGATTTTAAAAAAATTTTTTTTTTATAAAAATTTAAAATTGATGTCAAACAGATTTAATTAAAAAGTTTCTCAACCTAAAAGTCTTAATCTCAAGGGAGATTATAACAATATTATGTGAAGTATATTAAAAGTAATGTATTATATTTATTATTTATAGTATTATAATAAATTTTATAATATTATAGTAAAATATTAAAATTATATCTTTAATTTTCTAATTCACTTAATTTAGTTATCAACGTTATTTACATTAGGATATGAAATAAAAGATTTGGAATAAATTATAATATTTTAAATGCGTTAAAAAGATAAAATAAATAGATAAGCTTAAGTTTTTTGGTTGCAATATTTTTCTTTTCTTTTCTTTTTTATTTTATCCTTTTTCGTGTAATCGTGTCATTATATTAATGAAAAAGACAAGTGCATGTTACAAATATCATCACCATTTTGGAAGAACCGTGTTAATTCTGAGAAAAAATTGAAAGGTATTATACAATTCATCTTTTAAGTCTTCAAAGATTATAACAACTCACATTTTTGTAATCATATAAAATTTTGTATTATAAATCCTTTCATCAATAATAAAAACCATGTAATTATTGAAACACATTTATTGTTCGGCTGCATTTTTTTTATTAAATATTTAAGAAAAAATAAATATTATAAATTCGTGATAATTTAAATAAGGTAAGAAAATGCTATTAGATATTACAAACATTATTCTTTCCTGTCATGTGTTGTATGAGTTTTGAATCCTAGTTGGTGTATGAGCAGTTGTTGTGTTATTTTTTAATAGTGTAATTACTTGATTTATATATTTTAATTTTATAACATTTTAGGTTAATTTTATTAGTTATATAATTAAAAAATATAATTAATTAACTTAAAATCATCATCAATTAAGTAAAAACATTTAAAAAAATCATGATGATCCTTTTTATCCCTCTCTTTCTTGTGAGAGAGAAAGAGTGAATAGGAGTGAGAGGGAAAGAGAGTGAAGAGATAGAAAGAGACAAGGTATAGAGAAAGAGAGAAAGTAAGAGGAAGGGAGAAAAGAGTAAAAGTAGAATGAGAGTTTTTTTTTTATTTTTAATATTTTTTTATTAATAAAATATATAATTTTTATTTTATTTTCGAAAAAAATCTTAATATTTAAAAATTTTGAATTAATTTATCGTAATTTTAAATTATAGGATTAATATGATACACTTAAAAAAAATTATAAGATTAAATTATATAAGTTAAATAATTAATTACATGAATAATATAGTTATTTAAAAAATTATTAAGATTTGATAAATTTATAATATATAATTGAAAATAAATATTTAATCATGATATCAATATTCATGTTGAATTTTCTTTATCTTGAACAAATTTTGTTTAAAATTAAAAAAAATCAAAAAATTATTTTTTATTTATTATAATATAAAACATATTATTCATGTATATTTTTTTTATTTCTACACAAAATGTACATACTCATGTAAAAATTTACCCTTATTTGTGAAATTTTTTTATAACTACGTGGTTATATGGTGCATAAATTCTAGACACTTATGCAAGACTGAAATTTCTTAGGGGGATCAAGTTGGTCGAGAATCATAATTTATTTCGTACAGAAATTGAAGTTAATTAAATTTTATGTTATTAATTATTTTGTAGTAAATAAGTTTTATTATATATGATAGATAAATGTAAAATATTTTTTAAAATATAAAAAATTATATTAATTATTTTATTTTTATTTATTTATATATATAATAATAATTTTTTTATAATAGGAAGTACAAATATCTTATTTTATCTTTAAAAATATTAAAAATTATATATTAATAATTTTTTTTATTCAATTAGAGACTCTATATAATATGTGTGATTATTATTATTATTATTATTAGTTTTTCAATTTTACCATTCTATAAGATATACATTTTGAAACTCCTGAGTGTGTAAATTTATCATAATTCAAATGGTCCTGTGAATTTAAAATTTTAAAAATATATATTGTTAGATTATAAATAAATTGTCCACACAAATTAAAACCAAACTAGTTAGGTCTATACTTTGTACTATGTCGACAGTGCCTCTGCAAATTTCATAAGCCTCTCAGCAGTTTCAGACAGTAATAAAGACAAATTCCACCAGTATGCAATGGTATGGTCCGTGAACCAAGCAGGATAGCGACAACAAAAATAAATAAAGGGAATAATATACCAACATTTGTGGTTGAAACACTCCTTGAGTTCCTTTTCAATTAAAATGTACGCTGCTGTCCATTCATATTCAAAAGTAACTTTTAGTGCTCATTTTGTTAATTTTATCGGTTGAAAATCAACCCAAATATAAAGTTACGAAATGTTGTAGAAAAATAAATAGAATAATGTAGAAAAATAAATAAAATAATTTAAGGATGTAAAAAAATGTATAGATAATATTTGTATGAACAGAATTATTTCTTAATTTTATATTTATATGGTGTAGATTCTATGGTGAGTACTATAAATAGCATACCTTAGATTTGGTTTAATCATCTCATCAAAAATAAATAATTCTTTATATTCTTAGTTTAAGTGTGAGTTAAGAGCTTTATCTTTAAGTGTTAGTATTTCTCTTCAATTTGTGAGTTGCCTTTAAAAGATGTTATAGTATGTATAATACAAGTAATTTGTTTACTTATTTGAATCTAATATTAATAACTTTAAAGTTATATATTCTAAATTTTACTTAATATTTTCTCTCTAAACTGCTCAACAACCAACAAAACAGTTGAGCGGTTGGTCACAGTTTGTAAGAATGTAGTTCATATCCCTAAATTTCATCACCCATATTCTATAATCCCTTATACGCATGTCCATTTACTCTTTGATGGACAGAACACTTGAGACATGTTTATAAATATTCAGTTTGGTCCCTAAGCCTACTCTAATAGAAATTAAGAGAATTCAATTGATTTAGAAACAATTTTCAATAAATTATTCTCCATTAAAATTCTCTTGTAAGTGTGGTGAAGTTTGATCAATAGTAGGAGGTATGTTTACAATTTCTTTTGCTTTTGCTATATTTTTATTTGCATTCATATGGTTTCCTGAATGTTTTTGGATTGAATTGTGATCCAACATTTGGTATCAGAGTCAAAAACACCCACGTTTTGCTCTATTTCACCGAGGGAGTGAAAAATTGGGTTTTCTTTTATAAAAATTATAAATTATTTCAGTATTGATATTTAAATGATTTTGTTGCTTCTATTGTATTTACATTTGCGTTTGTATGGTTTCTTGAATGTTTTTGGATTCAATTATGATCCAACATTTGGTATCAAAGTCGAAAACACCCATGTTTTGCTCTATTTCACCGAGGAATTGAAAAATTGGTTTTTTTATAGAAATTATAATTATTTTAGTATTGATATTCAAATGATTCTGTGAATTAAGACGTAAAAAAATCATAAAGAAAATGATTCCAATTTTTCGTGAGCATTCATTAGAATCTTTTAATTAACTTATTTTTATTATGATGTTTTTGATTAAAATTAAGACCATAAATCACTTGGAAATCAAATTTTGACAATTTTGATAAAAAGAATGTCGAATTTTGTCGTCGAAATCGCTAAAAACAGTTGAGTTGACCTAGTTAGAGGTTGAAAAACACTTGCCAAAAGAAAAGAAAAAGGTACACTTTGTTGGACTCAAACCTGGGTCTACTTGGTGAGAGTTAAGCGCCCAAACCACTAGATCACGTCGCATTTTATGTTATAATATGTACATGGCTTATTATTATATACATTCAGAATTTAATTTTTATCAAAAAAATAAAATTGGCTACTAGTCTATAACATATTTTGTGTTATTTTATATATAAGACATATTATTATATGTATTCTGAATTTAATTTTTATTAAAACAAATCCAAATATAATTTTAATATGATTAATTATTTAACTTAGATTTGTCATATGTAGAATATTTATTATACATGTGACATTTATTTAAATAATTTATAGTACATTAAAGTTTATGTTTAAATTATTCGTTTTGGTATTTGTATGTATAAATTTTATAATTTATTATACATATGAAATTTAGTTAAATAATTTAAGTATAATGAAATTAATTGTTAATGACCCTTTATGAATTTAATTAGTACTTATATTAGCTATTTTGTTTGTATAATTTATTGTCATTTATTTATACATGCAATCTTAAGATATATAATATTTGTAATTTTAAAATTCAATTAATATTGCTTATGATTTTATTCAATAAATGAGCCTAAGGATTTAGTTAATATTTAAATTATTCATATAGTTTAATTAATTAGGGAGTAGTCATAACATCTTTAATTACTTAAAACTATAATAAGGTTTATTTAGGATCACATTTAGAAAATAAACATTAATTGTGATTAATCATATGTGATACAATAAATCTTATCCTACATGAATTTTTATTATATTTTTTGTGATTAATTAAGATAGAATATCAAATTATATTTTCTATTTTACTCATAAAGATTAGGAAAAAGAACATAATTTGATAGTTTTATCGTAAAGTTAGGATGAATCTAATTGAATTAGAACTTTAACCCACATGCAAGTTTTATATCACTAGATTTATATTTTTTTCATGATTTTACGTTGGTATCATATGTCATATTTAAGCTTCAAATTTAGTAACATAAGCATGAATATTTAATTTATTGTAGCAATTCAACTTATTAATTACTCTGTTATGAAATGTTCAAAAAGATAAAAATATTTAATTTATTGTAGCATGAATATTTCCATTATGTTCAAAAAGATAAAAATATCTACTAGTATTAGGGGATCTGTCGAGCAGTATAACAAGGTCTAACACTTATTAAAGGCTATGGATGAGCAGTTCGCCACTTTAGACAAAGCATTGGCGAGCACCCCCATCATATAGTTTTCCTCCCTAAGGCTCACCAACATTAGGGCTATGCGTGATCATATCATGGGCATGAGGGATATTATCGCCCAATTGAAAACATTGGAGGTTGAGATGTCAGAGGCCTTCTTGGTTCACTACATCCTTTGTACCTTACCTCAATAAAATGGCCCTTTTAAGATATCTTATAACACACATAAGGACAAACGGTCAATCAATGAGTTATTGACCATGTATGTTCAAGAAGAAGGCAGGCCGCTTCTGGAGGAAAAAGGAAAATGTGAACTTAACTACGTTTGGGAAGAACAACAAAAAGTATCAAGCCATGGACAAGAAGAAGGGAAAAATCCCTCTTTAAAAGGAAATTAAGAAGAAGATTGTGTGCTTCTTTTGCAAGAAGAAGGGGCATGTTAAGAAACAATGCTCCAAGTGCATGAAATGACTTAATAAGAAAGGTACTCAACTTTCATTTGTTTGTTATGAATCCAATATGAATGATGTTAATAATAACACATTGTGGATTGATTCTGGTTCTACAATCCATGTTATCAATTCATTATAGGACTTGAAAGACCTACGAAAACTAGTGGGAAGTGAGCTAAGCGTCTATTCAAGAAATAAGATGCCCTTACATATGGAGGCCATTGGCATGTGTAGTTTGTTTTTAAGTAGTGGTTTCATTTTAAATTTGAAAAAGACATTTTATATTCCCAATTTTTCTATAGGAATTTAATTTCAATATCCAGACTTATATCAGATGGTTATTCCTTTAACTTTTCGACTATATTTTAATTTATTTTATAAATATGATGTTATTGATATTGGTACTTTGTCTGATGGTATTTTTCTCCTTAATTTGCAAAATGATGACAACCATGCAACCATACAACTATACACGTTCATGAAAATATTGGTACAAAAATATGTGTTGTGAACAAACTCTTCTATGTTATGACATCAAAGATTGAGACATATCTACATTGAGAGAATTAAAAGGTTGGTAAATGATGGGGTACTTAGTACTCTAGATTTTAGTGACTTTGAGACTTGTATATATTGCATTAAGGACAAACAAACTATCAAGTCGAATAAGGGTGCCAAGAGGAGCTCTGAATTATTGGAAATCATACACACAAGCATTTATAGTCTAGACATGGATGCATACCTTGATAACTACTTCATCTTTTTCATAGATGATTACTCACGATATATGTATCTCTACTTTCTTAATAGTAAGAATGAAGCACTAAATGCTTTTAAGGTGTTTAAAAATGAAGTAGAGAAACAATGCGATAAGTAAATTAAGATCATGAGATCATATAGAGGTGAATAGTAGTATGATAGATACACTGAGAGTAGACAAGCAAGTGGTCCATTTGCGAGGTTTCTTCAAGAGAATAGGATTGTTACCCAATACAAATTTTTAGGCTCTCAAGACTAGAATGAGTAGCTAAAAGGAGAAACCAAACATTATTAGACATGGTGCAAAGCATGCTTGCTAGCACCAAACTTCCTGAGTCTTTGTGGATTGAAGCTCTTAAGACGATTGCATCCATATTGAATCGAGTTCCAACCAAGGTTTTCCCAAAGACACCTTTTGAGTTATTTAAGGATTGGAAATTGAGTTTATGACATGTACGCATTTGGGTTTTTCCTTTTGAAGTAAGAGTTTATAATCCACAAGAAAAGAAGTTGGACCCAAGGTCCATACGTGGGTATTTCGTTGGATATGTTGAAAGGTCTAAGGGATATAGGTTTTATTGTCCATCTTATAGCACTAGATTTGTAGAATCAAGAAATGTAAAATTTCTTAAGAATGACATGATTAGTGAAAGCGATCAATCCCAAAGAATTAGTCCTGAGAAAGATCATTCAGATGCTCAATGTTTCACTTCAGGTAATAGACTAATCATTGTTGTTAACAATGTGGCTCGAGTACAAATGCGTGTTGAAGAGCCAATCTTGAAAGTAACACAAGCTGTTGATCATGATCCAGTAGATGTTGAAGTTCAACAAATGCCTAAAGATGTTGAACATCCAGTTGAACAACATGATCCTACTCCTCATGAGAATGTGATGCAACAATAAGAAGATCTATTAGAGTAAGAAAATCAGTGATTCCTAGTGACTATATTGTGTATCTACAAGAGTGTGACTATAATATTAGAGTCAAAAATGATCCTGAGACGTTTTCACAGGCCATGAGTTCTAAGATTTCAAACTTACGGAACAATGTCATGAAATAAGAGATAAATTCTATGACGTCTAACCGAGTCTGGGATCTCGTTAAGTTGTTTGATGATGTAAAAGCCATTGGATGTAAATGGGTCTTCAAGACAAAGAAAGACTCGCAAGGTAACATTGAAAGGCATAAGGCAAGACTCGTTGCCAAATGATTCACTCAAAAGAAGGGAATCAACTACACGAAGACATTCTCTCATGTATCTAAGAAAAATTCACTTCGTGTTATCATGGAATTGGTTGCCCATTTTGAATTGGATTTACATCAAATGGATATGAAAACGACTTTCCTTAATGATAAACTAGAGGAAGATGTTTATATGAAACAACTTGAAGGATTATCCTCTAGTGATGGTGAGCATTTGATTTGTAAGCTTAATAATTCTATATATGGATTAAAACAAGCTTCTCGTTAATGGTATTTGAAATTCCATAATGTCATCACTTCATTTGATTTTGAAGAGAACGTTATGGATCAATGTATATTCCAAAAGGTCAGTGGGAGCAAGATTTGTTATTTGGTGCTATATGTTGATAATATTTTGCTTGCAATGAATGATAAGAGTTTGCTATATGAGGTGAAACAATTCCTCTCAAATAAATTTTATATGAAGGACATAGATGAGGCATCTTATGTCATTGGAATTAAAATTCATAAGGATAGATCTCGAGGCATTTTGGGTTTGTCTCAAGAGACCTATATCAATAAAGTTTTTAATAGATTTCGGATGAAGGATTGTTCACCGAGCGTGGCATCCATTGTGAAGGGTGACAGATTTAGCCTAAACCAATGCCCTAAAAATGAGCTCGAGCGGGAACAGATGAAAACCATTCCATATGCTTTAGCCATTGGAAGCTTAATGTATGCTCATGGTTGCACCAAACCTAACATTGCATTTTTTGTTGGGATGCTAAGGAGATATCAAAGTAACCCAAACATTGACTACTAGAGATTTGCAAAGAAAGTCATGAGATACCTTCAAGGGACAAAGGATTACATGCTTATATATAGACGAACCGATGATTTGGAAGTGATGGTCTACTCCAATGCAAACTTCGGTGGTTGTATTAATTCACAAAAATCAACATCTGATTACATTTTTATGCTTGGAAGAATACAAAGTAGACCTTGACTGTTACTTCCACTATGGAGGCCGAGTTCATGTCATGTTTTGAGACTACATCACATGGTGTATGGTTGAAGAGTTTCACTTCCGGGCTTAGAATAGTTAACTATATTTCTAGGCCATTGAGATTGTATTATGACAACTCAACTGTTGTGTTTATGGCCAAGAAAAACAAAAGTGGTAGTTGTAGTAAGCACATATACATCAAATACTTGGTAATAAGAGAACGTGTTAAGAAAAAGAAAGTGATCATTGAGCATGTTAGCATTGAGTTAATGTTGTTGATCCTTTAACTAAAGGCATGCCACTAAAGAATTTCAAGGATCATGTAATAAGAATAGGACTAGGTTCTATAATGTAAATATTCATTGGACGTACATTTGTTAATATTAATGATTCTTATTCAGTTGATGTTTTCTCATAATTTTATGCCCATATTTTATGTATTCATATATTTTGAGAAACATATTTAAGTTATGGACCTCGAATAATTATAGGGTTTATTCATTAAGTTGTATGGGCTTGAGATGTATTATGCATCGTAATACATGAAATATAATACTCATTATTAGAAGACCTATCATCATGATTCATGCATTTTGTTTCTCATAAAGTTGAATGATGGAATATATGAACCTAGTGGGAGAATGTTGGTTTTTTTCTCTCCAAACTACTTGACAAGCAACTGAACAGTTGAGTAGTTGGCCACAATTGGCCAAAATGTGATCCATATATGTAACTTCCATCACACACATTCTGCATTCTCTTAAGCGCACGTCCATTTTCTCTTTGATGGACAGAACACTTAGACATGCTTATAAATATTCAATTTGGTCCCTAAGCTTGCTCTGATAGAAATTGAGAAAATTCATTTAATTCAAAAAAATATTCAATAAATTATTCTCAGCATCATTGTGATAACATAAAAAGGTTTAAAAGCATCAAAACGAAAATTTGTTAAATTTTTTTGTGTAGGTGTAATAAAGTTTGATTAATGGTAGGAGATGTGTTTTCAATTTCTTTTGCTTTTATTTTGTTCACATATTTATGTTCATATGATTTTTTAAAAGTTTTTCGATCGAATTATGATCCAATATATTTATCATATTATTAATATTTTAGTTGTTTTTATTAATTGCAATAAAGTATATATCATGAAAAGATGGTACTAAACTGTTTTTTTTTCGAAAAAAATGAATTAAAATATACATTTGATTGAAAGAGTATATTAATAAAAAAAATTTGTAATAATTAAATGCATGAATATATTGTATAATATATATCATTAATACATGCATAAAATATAATCATTTATATATAAATATATGTACGGAATAAAATAATTAATAAATAGTTTTTCGTGAGCCATATAAAACTCTATTCTAAAAATTTTAGTTCTTATAAAACATGTAAGTGGCTACATTCGAAGACAGATTTATAAAACATGTAAGTGTCTACATTAGATCGTTGATGCCTTTAATTATAAACAATGTAATTTAATATTTAAGACATTAATTAAAGACAAAAATAATAGTTTAATAAAAAATTATTAAAATAATATATTTTATCATTCTTGATAAAAAATTATTAAAATAATATATTTTATCATTCCTAATAAAAACAAGAAAATAGAAGAGAACTCCGGCTCCCTCAGTAAAAAGAAAACATCAAGAAATGCACTAGAAAATTGAGGAAGTGATATCATCGGCAGCAACTAATTTATCATCCAAGAACAGTACATTAATGGGAGAGATGGATCCAGCTTTCATTCAAGACATAGAGCAGAGGCCCAAGCTGGAAGCTACAAGATCTGTTGATAACGACATACCCATCATAGACCTCTCAGTTTTGAGCCTTGGTTCTGGTGATACCAAACAACTGGTCTCTGAGATCGAGCAAGCATGTAAAAATTGGGGATTTTTCCAAGTGGTCAACCATGGAGTGCCTCTGGAATTGATCGGTAAAGTAACAGAGGTGGCTAAAAAATTCTTTGAGTTACCATCAGAAGAGAAACGAAAGGTAAAGAGGGATGAGTTGAACTCACTGGGTTACCATGATGCTGAACATACCAAAAATGTTAGAGATTGGAAGGAAGTCTTTGATTTCTTGGTGCAAGATCCTACTTTATTCCCTGCATCACACGATCCTCATGATAAAAGGTTGAGGACATTGACTAACCAGTGGCCTCAGTCTCCTCCAAAATTTAGGTAATTTAGATATATTAATTTCATTATTAATTTATGAGAAAAATAGGTAAAAATATATTTAATTTTTATACTATTTTTTTTACAACATTTTATAGTTATTATTATAAAAAATTATTGTACTGGCATCAATTTAATGATACTTAATTTTTATAATATTTTTTATTACGATTTAGATTTATTATTATAAAAAATTATTGTAAAAATAAAAATTAGATTTATAACTTAAATAAACAAACTAAAATAACTTAAGAAAAAATAAAATAAAAATAAACAAAATATAAAAAATAATTATTTATTTTTTTGTAATTATTTTTTCATAACAATAAAACTAGCTTATTATAAAAACAAATATATGATCTAAATATCTGTTAAGGAATCTGAGTCACACATCAGTCAAAGTTTGTTCTTCTATTGGACTTATAAAACTTGTAATCATCTAACTCATAATTTGAATTTTAAGTTAGAGTTAGGTCTAACTTTCTAACATAATATCGAAACCTCTCATATCTTGACGATGTTCTTGGGCTTCTCTTACATCCATTCCTACTTGTTGTGGAATGTGAGTGTTAAGGTTTAACTTAAGCTTCACGTCGATCAGGCATAATGCCTTCGTCAAGCTTATAATCTTGGACAACTTTTTAACTTATAAGCTAGCTTTTGGGTTAGAGTTAGGCATGGTCTTGTTAAAAGGATATGTTTAACTCTAACTCAAAACTCAAATTGTGAGTAGAGGGTTGTCAGTCCTATAAGTGTAGCGGAGAACCAACTCTTGACCGATGTGAGATTTGTCAACTTATTGTTTCTGTATTTTTGTATTTCTTTGCTCTTTTTTCTCTATACACGAGTATAGTATTTATATATTAAGAAAAAACGAAAAAGAAACAAATTACACTATTATTAATTTCCACTATTATTCTTTTCTGCCACATTTGCTTGTTATCTTCCATACTTTAATTCAGTGTTGTCTGTCACACAACTCACATGCCAACATAGGTTCCTTAACAGCTTCTCTCCACATCGAATAGAGGTGACGTGCAAGGGTGAAAGTGTTAAGGGGTGTCTGGAGAGCCAAGAGTCAACTCTGATACCATATTACAGAACCCAGACCTAACTCCACCTTAAAGATCTTATGCAGTGAAAATGTTGCTTAGGCTTATAAGTACAGTGAAAAGATAACTCAAAATATTAGATGGTTTCTGGCTCCCCGGGCATCCTTTAATACTCTCATCACCTTTGTTCAATGTAGAAGGGGCTATTAAGAAACCTAAGTCCCACATTAGTCAAGAGTTATCCATCTGTTATACTTATAAGCTTGAGAAACCCTTCGTTACATAAGATCTTTTGTGGTAGAGTTAGGTGTGGGTTATGTAATAGTATCATTTTTAAAATAAGAGTATGAACTTTATAATCACATTTTCTTAATTTATTTGTCCAGATATTAACTCATTAAATTCCACAGAGAAGTATGCCAAGAGTATGTTGGAGAAGTGGAAAAACTTGGTTACAAGTTGTTTGCTCTTATTGCACAAAGCTTAGGATTGCCAGAAAACAGTTTTAATAGTTTCTTGAATGATCAAACTAGCGTGGTGAGACTCAATTACTATCCTCCATGTCCTTCCCCTCAGCTAGTTTTAGGGGTTGGTCGCCATAAGGATTGTAATGCCTTAACAGTTTTATTCCAAGATGATGTTGGAGGACTGCAAGTTAGGAGAAAACTAGATGAGGAGTGGATTAATGTCCAACCCATCTCCGATGCCTTTATAATCAATGTTGGTGATGCTATTCAGGTACTAATTATTTCTTTTTGACTGAACAACTTCTTGTTATTTTTGTTGTGGTACTCGTAATCATTCATATCGTAAGAGTCCATTTTGAAGTGATTTTCTTTTTGGTTTAAATTACTTTCAATTCGATAAAAGTATTTTTAAGAGTGTTTGATAATTTTTATAAAAATGCTTTCAAAAGTTTTAAAAATACTATTTGTCAATAATTATAAGAGAAGTTATAAGACATATTTTTGAGAGAAGTGTTTTAAATGAATGTTTTCATCGTAAAATAGTTATTAAAGTGCCACTCGAAAACACTTTTAATATTTTTATCCCATATAGTTAAATTATTATCTTAAAATCAATTTTAAACAAATCATTTCTCTTATCATCTGCTAGATGGTAATCAATTTCACTAATCTTACTTTAATATATGAACATTACTTTAAAATAAGAATAGTAAAAAGAGGTTAAGTTTAACTTTTTTTTTTAAAAAAAATTATTCCCCGTACTGGTTAAGATAAAAAAAAATGTTATTTTCACCCAAACGAGTCAACAACACTATCTGAGCATGATATAAGGATATTTGCAATAATTCTAAGTTTTGAATGACACTGTATTTTTTTGGGTAGGTTTGGAGCAATGATAAGTACGAGAGTGTGGAGCATAGAGTAATGGTGAACAATACAAAAGAAAGGATTTCTATTCCAATCTTTTTCATGCCAGGCCATGATGTTATGTTGAAGCCTTTAGATGGTCTACTCAACGAAGAAAATCCTCCAAAATACAGAGAATGCAATTGGGGAAAATTCTTCGCTACCAGAACCCGTCGTGAATTAAAGAATCGTGAGGTAGAATATGTCCAAATTCATCATCTTAGGCAATAAGAGATATGAGAGCAGAAAGCACACTTTACGCATCCAAAAACAATGTTATATCTTATGCCCTAGTGTTAAGAATTGTGTTGCATGAACATTCAAATAAATAGAATACCATGCAAAAAGAAGACGGGGGCTTTAGAGTCTTCTCTGCATAAATAAATTGGTTAGGGTTGAATTGTTTTGTTGTACATCCGATCTCTTTCTCTTGCTATTAGTTTTTTCGTTATTTTATGTTATAGTTATCTTTAGGATAATTTTGTACATCTCACTTAATATTGATGCACTTAGTGTGAAAGCAAGATGATTATACTAAAAAGATAAATATTTAATCATTATCTTTTAATTATCTTAAAAAAAATAAAGATTTAAAAACTATGTTTTAATTATCTTAAAGGATAATTGAGATTATAATTAAAGATATATGTCTAAATATTTATAAAAGATAAATATCTATTAAAGATAATTGTATACAAAGTTACAATAACCCAATTCTAATAAGATAATGATAACTATGAAGTTAATTATTTTTTCAATATCTATTCAAATATGCATAATATAAAATATAAATTGAATATCATAACAAAGAATTATAGTATTATCTGACAAATTTTCATGGAGAATAGTACTATCTGATATTAAGAAAAATCAATATCAATAATTATTATATAAGTGTCAGATATTAATTCTCTTAAAAGTTCAACCTTATGAGAAATAGGTCTAACAATTCATTTACACTTTTTAATATTCATTTTAAACGTGGACTACTTTGTATTTGTAAAGTTTCATCATTTAAACTTTTTTTATCTTTTACAAGTCCCATTAAATTTAAGAATTTTTTAATTGATTTTAGGATTGTTAAATAGATTCTATCTCAAAATCTTATTATTTTAATACTATATAAAAGTTATTAGTAAACTAACTCTTTCAAAAACTTAAACGTATTAGAAATGAATCTAATAATTCATTTATAATCTTTTTAGTTACATCTTTATTCTTAATTCTTTATTATCTTGATAAATTTTTCTTCGAGTTATAATTAACAACGATGAGTTAAATAAAATTAATGTGTAGTTTTGAATTTTTACATATATTTGTAGAAAGGTGAACTTAAATGAGTCTAAAATTTCCACACATATTTATATTACATTTTGAGTGTAAAATTTTTAAACGTGTAAAAAATACGTGGCAGTTAGAGTTTGCATGTCACGTGAAACTATTTAGTTATGATTATTATTATATTTAACAAAAATGTTACAAATATAATTATTTTATCATAATTTTATTTAATATAATTTTATAAATTTAACTATACTCTTTATCACATTATTTAAAATCTATCACAAATTTATAATATAATCTAACTTTTCCATATACTTTTAATATTCTTCTTACTCTTTCATTCCAACGTTATCTCTTTTAAAAATAAACTGAACCACTTATTAATTTTTTTAAGACTCAACTAATTTATTAGCGAGTTACCTGTATGATAATCAATAAAAAAAAATATGCTGGTGAGATGAAGCCTCGGTCAGTGCACAGAATTTTTCTAGCAAAAATGAAATGTGCTGGTGAGTACTCTAAGTCTCTAATGTATTTTTTTTATCCCGCATATACAAATTCAATTTGAGTCATAAAAAATATACTCGTTAATCATTTTTTAAATTATGGAGAGTTAAATTTAAACCAATATTTAAAAAAACATAGGACAACACATTAACCACTAAGCAATGGCGAAATTACTTAGAGGTCAAGAGTGACAATGATTCACACTCATATTTTAATGTATATTTTATATATAATATTTATAAAATTATAACCAAATTATATATATATATATATAATAGAGTTATATTATATGAAGTTTTTGTTTTAAAAGTTTTATCACTTAAAAACACTCTAAAATTTAATAATTTGATCATATTTATATTCAAATAATATACATATAATATTTTTTTATTAAAAAATATATAATATTATTTTTTATTGAAATAATGAAAAATCTTTAATATAATTTATTTAAATGTGTATGATTGTATGGCGGGGTTTATAACCATTTTTATTAGGGATGAGCACCAAATCCAAATTGTATATTTTTGTCGAAATTCGATTCTATCAAAATAAATATAAAGATTTTAAATTCAAATCTGACCCGATATTGTAAATTAATTTGAATCAATCCAAATCCGAACAGATCGGATTTTTTTAAATTAGATAAGGTGAGATTGATGTTGAAATTTATTTATAAATTATTGTCATATTAAAACACGACATATACAAATTTAAATTTTAAATTAATATTTTTATAATAAAATTTATTATTTATAGTCATAATTAAAAAAGTTAAAATATTAAGAAGTATATCTGTAAAATTATTAAATTCTTATAAATATTTATATTTAATTTTAAGTTAATATAATAATATAATATAATTATGGTATGTATAATATTTAAATATAATATATTATAAAATACAATATGTATTTGATTATTATTTAATAATAATTTGATCCAGATCGGATACAATAGATTATAAAATATGTCATTTTGAATCCGATTCAAATCTAACGAATCAGATCTAATTTCTCAATTTAAATGGATTGATTGAATTATTTACTCATCCCTAATTTCTATTAAAACGCTCGTTCAATACAAATATGTATACGAAAAATAATATGGGAGTTTTTTTTTGTTCAACTTAAAGTTAATTAATTCTTTAATTTAAAAAAAATTGTTCATTATTATTTTTATTTATAAATAAATGTGTTCATTAGTCTTTTTATTTATAAAAATTTAATCACATAAAAACTTATAGTAGTATTATTAAATATTTATAATATTCTTATATAATAATTTTAAAATTATTAAATATATTTTTTGATATATTAAAAAAAAACATAAGTGACGTAGATTAAATAATACTTTTTATATTAATAAAATGATTAAATTAACCTTCCAACTTATTTTATAAAATAAAGGGGAGTTTGTACTCCATACCAACTGCATTTGACAGATAATTTATTTTATATTTTACTTTTTTTATTTTGTTATAAATAAAAAATAAAAAGAATCTATATATTAAAATCCTAGCAAAATTAAATAAAAAAAAATCAGTCTTACATGCCTCTTTAAACCAGCCTTGCTTAAAAAAGAAAAGAAAATAAGTTGAATATAAGTTTCCAAATCTGGAAGAACAGGCTCATAGATGCCCAACTTAGTTATGGTTGATTGATTATGATCAAAGTTCAAACCAACTGCAACATAATATAATTAAGTTTAAAACTAATTTCTTACCCAAGTATATTTTTACAAAAATTGCTACTCTCACTCATCAAAACGAACAGTTTTTTTTTTTTTTGGGGGTAAGATTCTACGAATAATTTTACACCATACAAATTATATAAGCCCAATGTCTTGGTAAACAAACATTTTAACAATAATAAAAAGTAATATTTGAAGATACGTAGTAGAGCAGGAAGAGTATAATGCACGTACACACGCGAAACACTTTTCTTGTATTAGACAATGAAAGCAATGTCATCATATCTCAACGAAGAAAAACACTTACCAATAGTAATATAAAATGTACAATTTCACCAACCATTGACTCATTCTACAAGGGTATACTTTTCAACACAATGTGATTATTAAATAATCTTATCTTCTATAGAAAAAAAAATATTGAAAGAAAATTACTACCAAATCTTCGAATATTTTTCAAAATTGTATAAGTTTATAAAAATAATTTTAACTAAATTTACACGTATATCTTCAAATTTTTAAGTTTTCATATATAGATCTCTAAATTTTTAAATTATACAATATAATCTCGTACTTTTAAAATTTTATATATAGATCTTAAATTTTTGATTCATAAATATTTATGTTAGAGACTAAATTATAGATTTTAAAAGTTTAGAAGGCATGACATCAAGAGAGTAAGAGCAATCTTTGACTTGAATGTTCTTATTTCTAAAGCGAGAAAAAGTCTTTGAGTGAGAAATTGCTTTGCAAACTCTGAGAAGCTTTCAATTGTTCCTAGCTTCAGAATTTTGTACCAAATTCGAGTCTTTCTTGCCAACGTCATTGGAAAAGTATGACATCTAACAAAATCAATATGAGCATACAAATTTATCGAATCCCTAAAGTATTCTAGGTGATCTAAGGCTTCTATGGACCTTTCTTTCATAGTGGACTATTTGGGCTTCCTACCCTTTTTTAACTTCTTAGCCTTCTTAGGTGGTGAAGATTCATTCTGCTTGCTCTTACTTATATGGAGGAGGAGGAGGATCTTCGTAACTTTGTTGCGAATTGATGCAGATAGAAAGTTCCAGAGCTACCAAAACTAAAATGATGCAGATGGAAGAATTACTAAAACTAAATTCCTTTTTTTATTTTTTGTTATAACAAAATAACAATACACATGGTGGAAACATGTGTGAATGATGAGGCACATGGGAGTTAGTTAGGCTGTGTGAGTGCGCATGAGTATGTGGCTCAAGGCTTATAAAACCCTTGTATGACCATAACTAAGCAATTCATTCAGTTTTACTCAATTCTCAGTATTTCAGTAGTACTTGTAATTTAAGTACAACCGAAGAGTTGCTTTTGTAACCAATACAAATATAAATACCTCTTTTCGTGTTCTTGTTTTTGATTTTTTTTGTTGCGCTACATCAAAAATTGGTATCAGAACTTGGTTTAAACTGCAAATAGATAGCGACATCCAGCAACTAGACCAGTGGTGATAGTGGTGAAGACATGACGAACTTGTGGCTTGTGATGACTAGATTGGAAAGCCAGTTCGAGTAGAGGGTCGAGGAAGTGTTATGAGATCTTTGCCATTCATTTCTATAGGCCACCACCCAAATTCAAAATCAGTTGGATGAAATTCAGAAGCAGCTGAAACCGCAAGGAAATGAGGTTTTTTGCAATGAACAATTGTCGAACCCACCACATCGTCTTCGTCGTGCACCTGAGTTTCCTCCCAATCGAGTCTACCCTGACTCTGATGATGATCTCACAACGCCAATAGAAGCGAACGCCAGAAATTTTGGGTTCAATGGAGGCACTACTGTTTGGATGGGTAGCAATCGGGACAAAAGATTCGAGAAGCACTATGCTGGAAATAGGCAATTTGATACCATGAATACTCAACACATAAAATTTAGTAATTATCCTCTGAGTGCCAATCCTATGGTAAGTAGGACTACCGGCTTACCGTGGACCAACCAATTTTCACGGACCACTCTCACATGGAAGAATTCTTGGATTGGTTAGTTGTTGTTGAATTTTTTTTTATTATGCTGAAATACAAGAAGAGAAAAAAGTAAAATTAGTCGCTTATAAACTCAAAGGTAGGGCCTTTGTTTGGTGGGAACACATGAAAAATGAAATAAGGTTGAGGGGAAAGGCACCAATCACCTCTTGGCAAAAGAATGAAGAAATTGATGCAACAATTTTTACAAGCTGATTATGAACAACTTCTTTACCAATAATATCACCAATGTCAATAGGAAAGGAAAAATATCACTGAGTGCACTAAAGAGTTCATGAGGCTTGGCTTGCGAGCCAACATGTGGGAGAAAGAACCCAAGAAAGTTGCTAGATATGTGCAAAGTCTAAATTCTCCTATTCGAGAAAGACTAGAGTGAAGCCAAACCTTGTGGTCTGTCAACCAAGCCAATAGCATGGCACTGAAGGTGGAAAACCAAGTAGCTAGACATAAAAAATCCACACCATTTAGGTCCTATTTTAGTGACTTCTTTGCCAGTAAAAACCCGAGTGGTTTCACCTCAAAATTCACCCCACCGATCATCACAGAACCCACACCAGTTCCAAAAGCATCCACCCTCAAACCCAACAACCCAAACAACCCACTTCCAAAATCTAACCCTTGTGTCAAACCATCACCTATCAAATGTTTTAGGTGCTATCAACAAGGACACATATTTAATGAAAGTCTACAAAGCCACACAACTAATTTGAAAAATGATTTTGAGCATTCATATGATGAGTTTGACCAACTATCTATAGACAACCTGGAAGGAGCACACCTTACAAAAGGAGATGAGGGTGAAAAGCCTTTGAGCTGTATAGTACAGAAGGTGTTGCTATCACCAAAACAGCCACCACCATCACAAAGACATGCCATTTTTAGAACAAGGTGCACAATCCAACATAATGTATGTGACTTTATTGTTGATAGTAGTAGTACTAAAATTATTGTTTCACATGCACTCGTGAATTATTTAGGACTAAACATACAAAATAGGATGGATTAAGAAAGGGAGTGAAGTTAAAGTACAAGAGGTATGTAGGGTACCATTTTCCAATGGAAAATTTTACAAAGATGAGGTGCATTATGATGTGATGGAAATGGATGCCTGCTAAATCCTTTTAGGAAGACCCTGGTAGTATGACATAGATACAATATTCAAGGGTAGGCCAAACATCATAATTTTCACTTGAAAAAGTACCAAGATAGCCCTACTCCCTACAAAGGAAAACATTCCCACCCCTACCAAATAAAAAATGCTTCTTAATTGCAAACCAAATGAATTTGACAATGAAATCAGAAGGGCTAAAGTAGTGCTAGAATTAGTGGGTATGAAATAATAGCCAGTCACTTATACCATCCCTGATACTCTTACAGAATTACTATCTACCTACATTGACCTTACACCAACTGACCTACCAAACACTTTACCACCATTAAGAGATATTCAACACCACATAGATTTCTTACCAGGCTATAATCTACCCAATTTACCCCACTACCGAATGAACCTCAAAGACCATGAGCTCCTATAAGAGATAGTATAAGACCTCTTGAATAAGCATCCCATCTAGGAAAGCGAGAGTCCATGTGATGTGCCTACACTGCTTGTACCCAAGAAGGATGGCACAATGAGGATGTGTACTGATAGGATGGCTATTAACAAGATCATGGTCAAGTACAGGTTCCGTATTGCTAGGTTGGAAGATATACTTGACAAGCTACACGGTTCCACTGTCTTCTCTAAGCTTGATTTTCGCAGTGAGTATCACCAAATTCGCATAAGAAAAAAAGATGAGTGGAAGACAACTTTTAAAACAAAAGAAGGCCTATATGAATGACTTGTCATGCCATTCGGGTTATGCAATGCTCCCAGCACCTTCATGAGATTAATGCATCACGTTTTAAAGCCTCTCAATGGTACTTGTGTAGTCATGTATTTCGATGATATCCTAATCTACAATAAGAACCCTAATGAGCACCTAGAAAATTTACAAGCTGTCTTAGAAATATTGAGGGAACACAAGCTTTTTCTCAACCACAAAAATTTCTAGTTTATGACCACCAAACTCCTTTTCTTGGGATATGTTATCAGTTGTAAAGGTATCTCACTAGACACTAAGAAAATTGACATCATCCAGTCATGGCCTAACCCGATATTATACATGAAGTCAGGAATTTTTATGGCCTGGAAACATTCTACAAAAGGTTCATAAAGGATTTTAGTTCAATTGTAGCACCCATAACCAATTGCCTCAAGAAAGGACAATTCATTGGGGGAAAAGAGCAAGAAGATAGTTTCCAACTCATCAAACAAAAATTGTGTACAACCTCATTCCTAGTTCTTCCAGATTTGATAAAGTATTTGAAGTTGAAACAGATGCATTCATGGTGGGAATTGGAGCAGTACTATCCCAGAGTGGCAAACCTATTGAATTTTTCAACAAGAAACTGAGTGAAACACGCTAGAAATGGTCCACTTATGACCAAGAATTCTACGTTTTCATTCGTGCCCTCAAACATTGGGAGTATTATATCATTTCAAAGGAATTTATCCTTCACAGTGATCACTCGAAAATTAGATGGATCAATTCCCAGAAAGACATCTTAAGAATCCATACTAGGTGGGTCATCTACCTACAAAGGTTTACTTATGTATTTAAGCACAGAGAGAGACGTTTAAACAAATTCGTTGATGCACAGAGAGGGACACTTACCAGTTTTGACACCCTCCTTGAACTATATATGATAGATGAAGATTTTGCAGCTGTCTGGACCCAATGGAACAACCATGAACCTATACATGATTTCCATTTGTAAAATGGGTATCTCTTTAAAGACAACAGATTGTGCATCCCAAAAACCAGCTTAAAGGATTATCTGATACAAGAACTTCATACTGGGGGACTTAGTGGTCATGCTGGAAGAGATAAAACCCTATTATTGGTGGAGGAAAGATTCTATTGGCCTCACCTATGGAGAGATGTAGCTAAATTTGTGCAACAATGCTCTATTTGCCAAAAAGCTAAAGGAGGTAGTCAAAACATTGGCCTATATTCTCCTTTGCCAAATCCTACAACCATTTGGGAGGATCTTAGCATTGATTTCATCCTCGGGCTACCGGTCAGCAAAAGGAGAGTAGACTCTATCCTAGTGGTAGTGGATAGGTTTTCAAAGATGTCCCACTTGATCCCATGCAAAAAGGTCTTTGATGCCAGTAATATAGCAACTATCTTCTTTCGAGACATTGTCAAGCTGCATGGCATTCGTAAAACCATCACTTTTAACCATGACGTGAAATTCATGAGTCAATTTTGGAGATAATTGTGGCACAGATTTGATACCAACTTGAATTTTAGCAGCACCTATCATCCACAGACAGATGGGCAAACAAAAGTACTCAACAAAACCATAGGTAGTATACTCAGATGTTTGATTTATGAAAAACCTCGAGAATGGGATATGCATCTTCCCCAGACTGAGTTTGCTCTCAATAGTATCACAAATCGCACCACCAATCATTCACCCTTTTCGATTGTCTACACCAAAGTACGTAACTTCAATATAGATTTGCAAGCCATACCTAACCCAAAGAGAAAAGATACTAACATATGGGCTGCTAATTATACTCAATTCCACCAGGAAATCCGAGAGCATATCGAGAAGATGAATGCAAAATACAAAATGCAAGCTGATCAACAACATATGCCTATGCATTTTCAAACTAGTAAACTTGTCATGGTACACCTCAACAAACACAGTTTATCACAAATCAATTGTCCCAAGCTTTAGCTCAGAAACTATGGCCCTTTCAGAATTCTTAAGAAAATCAACAACAATGCTTATGTCATTGATCTCCTCGAAGGCTAGAATATTTACAACACATCCAACATAGCAAATCTTTGCAAATACTACCCTATAAGTGCAGCTGATGTGATCAATTTGAATTCGAGGACAAATTCTGTTGAAGATGAGGACTGTGATGCAGATAGAAAGTTCTAGAACTACTAAAACTAAATTCCCTTTTTTATTTTCTGTTATAACATAATAACAATACACATGGTGGCAGCATGTGTGAGTGATGAGGCACATGAGAGTTAGTTAGGCTGGGTGAGTGTGCATGAGTATGTGGCTCAAGGCCTATAAAACCCTTGTATGACTATAAATAAGCAATTCATTCAGATTTACTCAATTTTTAGTATTTCAATAGTACTTGTAATTCAAGAACAACCGAGGAGTTTCTCTTGTAATCAATACAAATATAATTACCCTTTTTTGTGTTCTTGTTTCTGATTTTTTGTTGTTGCGCAACATCACGAATGCATGTGGAGGATTGATAGATCAAGCAAGATCCTTAGGAGAAAACATGTGAAAAACATGAGTAACACAATAAAGAACAAAAAGAATACGATGAATGTTCTTCGATTATTCATCAATTCATAGTGGTTCAAACATCAAGATTCTTTCTTACAGACAACGCTAGATGTTGAAGTTGATTTATACGTTCATCACATTCTCCGTGTATTTTCCAACTATATCATGAAAACAAAGAATAAACTCTCAAAATGAATAACACAAAAGGGTTTCAAATCCATTTTGATGTTTAAGTAAATTCTTTGAAAGATATTAGCTACAATAATTGAAAAGATTAGAGAATCTGTACCTTATTTAGAGGATTGAAATGATAAAGATCAACACTTCAAAAATATTTTCAAATCTTATAATTTCTGATATTATATAATTAATAATTAAGATAATTATCCATAAAATAAATATTATGGATATAATTTTTTTCAAATTTAAACCTATATATTGAATGCGTAATTGATAGTGTACTGTAATAATTTTGACTAATCTATAATGATATGATTAATTAAAATGTGTCAGGCATACTTAATGAAATTTCCCTCTATCCATTCCTTATTAAAAATAGTGAACTAAAGAAATATAATGATACAAGTATAATTTCTCAAAGGTTGGGGAAGAAGAAGACAAAGGTAAGGAGGAGTTGTTTCATATATTTTCTGATATCCATTCCTATATTAACTATGGCTATATATAGCCTTACATGTATTTGGAGTTACAAGGAATCCTGCTAACTGATTCTATCATTCCTAACAGAATTGTAATGGTCCCCCTACTCACGCGTTCAGCATGCCTCTTTGCCCACCAGCTCTATGCCTCGTGCGCCTATTATACTGTGCCCACTTCAACCTTATCTACGCCCACGTCCGTCTGCATTTAGCACCAAGCCACCTTGAGCACATCTGCTCCTATCATTCCTTCCTCCTTTTAGAATCCTTGTTCTTAAGGATGAAGTTGGGGTATGACAAAATATGAGTACCCATTTTATAACTGAACCAATATCAGATTCATAAGATCTCTTTATCAAGACAATCACACTACCTTTTTTCTGACCCCTTTGGTCCCACTATTGTAAGACTAATTCATGTTGTGGCCTTCCAATTTAAGTGTTCAAAAATAGTTATATTAGCTCTTGATAGTAGTAACCATAATCAGATTTGGATCATTAAGATCAATGGTTATTCTTATTTGGAAAATACCGAAAACTGACCCGAGTGCTTAGGATCTTTTGATAATGCCTAGTGTAAAAGTAAGAGTTTCGAGTAATGCAATTGCAATGATTATCAATATCATAGGCCAAGTGCATAAGGAAAAAAGGTAAGAAGCTATGTCATGCCATAGCCGATATCTGACCTCTTATGAATGCCTCCTTTTTTGGTTGGTTTAGTTGAGAGGCAATTTGAATGGAGCATCTGTCTTCTACACCAAAAACATCGATAGTATGTATTTTTGTGATCGCCTCTGGTGCCAAAGAATTCTCTTTTGAGTACTCATTGTGGTAGTCTTCTCCAAATCCTTTGAGAAATAATTGCTCAGCCATATTAGCTCCAATAAGTAAGGAAAGGGAAGCAACAACCACCATTGTAACATGCCAAATTAATATGAAGGCAATCATGAAAGCATCCACCACAAGAGCTATGTCTTGTATAATCGTAGATAAACAATCAATGACAACACTTTGAACTAGTGTTGCATCTGCTGCTAAAATAGGTGTCAATGACCCTGTCTTATTCTCATCCAATTTAAACTAACTCAAAACATTTCAAAGGATAGCGATGAACATTAACAAGTGAGCTCGACAAGTGAGTCAATCTCCCATCCATTTACAAAAGTAGTGTGGTAACATATATATTGGAATTGTGACTACAGCTACTACAACCAATATGAGGGCTATCTGTTGAACCTCTTGCTTGATTTGAGAATCCTAAGAGAAATGAAATGCAGTCAATATATGTGTGATTCCAAGAGCGAAAAATGGAGTTTCCACTCTTGTTAAAATTGCACCTATTGACCAAGTGCTGCATAGGGCCATTCAGCTGCAGAAGGCAATGTAATTAACTTAAACTTTTCTAGATCGTGTAGGAGTCCATCAATTTCACGAAAGCAAGGATGCTTTGAAGTATGAGAGTAAGACAATGAGCTAGAAATCCCAACTTGTTTGGACATTTGAAGGCTCTCAAGATTTGAATACTCTCTTTTCTTGGATATCAAAATTAGATGTGTGCCACTTCCTATAACTTCACCATTGTTCAAGATAATGATTGTATCTATATCTGGAATGGTTGATAGATGGTGAGAAACAACAAGTGTTGTTCGATCTATCATTATCTTGTCTAGAGCTTGTTGAATGATGAGTTCAAATTCTGAGTCAAGTGCACTAGCAGCGTCCTATAGGATTAGTATCCTTGGGTTTCTCAACACTACTCTAGCTATAGAAATTCTTTGCCTATCCCCTCCTTCTAGCACCATTTCTCGATAGAGTTTCTCATAACATTCCATATCCTCTTTATCCATTTCCTTCCAGTAGTATCCTTTCATCAAGCTGCCATAAACAACTCCATCTTCAACAAACCCTCCCAATTTTCCTTTAACTCTTCGTAAAGCTTAAAAACCCCATCTAATGTATGACTTTTAACATAATCAAACAAAGCAATAACCATATCAACCAAATAAGTGACACAACTAGTGACTCCTGATATGAAATTGTCTTGACATGTCCATCCATTTTCTCTCCAAGCATTAACATGTTGGAAAACGCTACTAATTCGGATGGCTCACCCCATGTAATCTTAAAGGTAGCCTTGCAAGCAGGTTTATACTATGTGTCTGCCATATTCTTCTTCTCACCATCATGGGGCTGAGTACTTGTGTAGAAACCTTCCATTTTTCATTCAAAATCCCTTCAGAAATAATGGCTAGAACTCCTAATCAGGTAGGAAGTGTCTCTGTAAACTCTAGGACCAAAATCTCAACATCTTAAAAAGTTTCTTGATTGAGATATGGGGAATTCAGCTCAACCAAAGAATTCAGAACCCAAGTTGTACATGGAAAAGGAAAGGGTAACAACTCGTTCACTATAGAAACATTACTACAAGCTTTGGAAGCTAGAGAGTTGAAGGAATTGCTACAATTTGGTGGGTGGCCACATTGAGTAAACCCAAAAGAAGCTGATCTAGTTCTGATGCATAGATTTCCAATATCCTCAATTGCACCAATGCACGGAAGCATATAACCTCTACCCTCAAATGCTATCTGAAAACTCTTATAATCTTTTAGAACGTGTAGCTTGCTAGAAATTAGATGGATCTGCCCTTCAAAATTTTGAATGATCGATGGTTGTTGATGCTTCTGATGCGTATTTTCACAAGTGTACGAATCGTTCAAGTAATAAAGTGTACAAAAGTACGGATATCGAACCCACAAGGAATGGCGTTACTAAGTACCGAAATTGACTAATCCTAATTTTATTTGAAAACCGAATTGTTGAATTTTTTTAAAAAGAAAATTAACTTAAAACTAAACACAAATAACAAAAGTTAATGTTGTTCACAAATGATTAAAAATGCTAAGGCATTTGATTTCGCTAAATCAATTCAATCCGATTTCAAGTCATGTTATATGAGAATCAAAGCTAGAAGTGATGGTTGAAAAACCCAAACTTATCTAATACTCTCTCTCGAGTTATATTAGAATTACTTATCTATGAAAACCAACTATATTTTTATGAAGATTTAATCACAAATAAGCACATTACGATTTATGGAATTTCTAGAATAACCACATACATCATGCATTACGTGTCAAACTCGCATTCAACATACGATATTTATCACAAGAAGCATTCATTACACATCTTCTCTCGGTCTCAATATAATGCAACAAATCATCTAAATATTGATTAGAAATTTAAAAGCATTAAGCATGGAAATAAATACTCAACTTGAAAACAATGAACTCATATAACAATAACAAAAGAAATCAGATTTTCTTGATTCAACTACATCATAGCCTTAGAAAAAATAAATTAGTTCATAGTGGAAATAAGAAAAAAACATATTCTCAATTGAATCCATGAATAACAAATCTAAATAAAATGCAAAAAATAAAAGTTAAGGAGAAGAGATGAAAAACTCTTGAAGATGGACACTTGGTAGCAACAATGGTGATGATCCTTCAAGCTTCTCCAAACGTTCTCTCCAAAATTTTCCTTCTCCTCCAAAAATGACTCAGATCTTCCCTCTCTGCCGTTGCCCCTTTCTTCATCATATTGTATATATAGATCTAGGGTTTTGGGGGTAATTTTGGAACAAAACAACCAAAAAAATGTGTTTTCGGACGAAACTCGCCGACGGCGACATTATTCTCGCCGCGGCTAGATTTCTGGAAAATCAAATTTTTGTTTTTCTGATTTTTGCCGGCGGTCAAATTAATGTGGCCGGCGGCTAGATGAATTTGGCCGACGGCGAGATGAGTTTGCCAAAATTTGTGCTCTCGGGAAGATTTTCTCCGTGCTTTCTGTAGGATTTTCGCCAATGGCGAGATGAATATGGCTGGCGGCGAGATTCTTTGGCCGGTGGCGAGAATACTTTGGATGGCGGCGAGATTCACTTGGCCAAAATCCGTGCTCTCGAGAAGAATTTCGTCGTGCTCTAGATAAGATTTTAGCCGGCGGCGAGAATATTCTCGTCGGTGGCGGGATTTCTAAATTTTGAAACTTTGTTTTCTTTTTATTTTCATTCAATCCCGATCATTGAACTTTGTCCCAAACTTCTCCAAAATCATGATTTTACCTGAAATTGCACTTTAAACACGAAATACCCGTGAAATGACATTTGTGGATTAAATAATCAAATAAACACAATTTTCACACAAATATCAACATTTAAATCATAACAAAAATACAATAATTTAGCTCTTATTAGCTTCTCTGCTCTTTTTTTTTATCAAACCGAAAGTCCTTTGACTTTAACCTTTAGAATGAGGTATGGATAGAAAGGGAAGCTTCTATCTCTCCTTCTACCTTTGAGAGATGAAACCCTAGCCAGCTTATTAACATAGTTGTAGAGCATATCAAGGGAAAAATTGGAGTTATAACTAATGTGTAGCCATATCATTTATGGGTAATATTACCTTTACGGTACCATCGATGCCATATGTACGAATGAATTTGATTGTTTAACCTAAAGCTTCGTAGACTCCTCACTATTTTCAGAGTGGCTGAGGAAACCCTTTTTTTGTGACTGGACAAATTGCTGGTATAATAGAAACTTAGAAGGAGTTTCTACTGAAGGATATTCATCATCTTCCTCATTTCCTTGAAGCCTGACATGGTCTTTGTCTTCTTCTTCATTTTTTACATGTTCAGAGTGAGTTGAGTTAGTCAAACTAAGTGGGTAGCTATTTCAAACTCTAGCAAGGGAGACCCACGAGACTTCATCTTGGTGTCTGTATAAATTACTGTCTCTTCTTTAGGTACCCCAGGAAAATGGTTCTCACAAGATGTGGGATTTATTGAGTCTAACCTCGCATATCCCATGGGCGTCAAGCAAGCCTCTGAGGCGAAGGAATCAATGGGTGGAGCTTCAAATTTCTCGAAGGTCTCTCGTGATGTACGAAGGTGTGGTTGTAAGTTGATATGATTTTGAGGAAGTTGGTGTGGTTCTAGTGAGCTGTGGGAGGAGCAAAGAGCCCTCAACTCGACCTTTTCCGCCTGTAGGATAGCATTGAATCACTCTAATCTGGACCTAGATCGTGTGAAGAAATCAGATTCCTCATTAGAGGTCTCTGTGTGGGCTCGATTCCGGTCGTCCATGATTGGAATCGGCTTTGATAACATTGATACGAGTAGAATTTCTCAAAGGTTAGGGAAGAAGAAGATAGAGGTAAAGAGGAGTTGTTTCATATACTTTCTGATATCCATTCCTCAATTAACTATGGCTATATATAGCCTTACATGTATTTGAAATTACAAGGAATATTGCTAACCGATTCTGACATTCTTAACAGAATTGTAATGGTCCCTCCTACTCACGTGTTCAGCGTGCCTCTCTGCCCACCAACGAATTGTAATGGTCCCTCGTAATTTATCATTAAAAATAAAATACTATAAAGGCATCCCACTTCCACTTATTTATCTTAGCTAGTTTTGTGTTTATCATCTCAATCAAAATCATTACTAGACATGGGAGAGATTGATATGGCCTTTATTCAAGATCCAGAGCACAGGCCTAAGCTATCAATTATTGAATTTCCCATTAATCGATCTCTCTCCACTTTACTCCTACTTTGACTCAGAAGAAGCCATTAAAGAGCTTGTGAGATAAATAGGTAGTGCCTACAGAGACTGGGGATTCTTCCAAGTGATCAACCATCGGGTGCCAAAGGATATACGCGAGAACATTGAGAATGCTGCGAAGGAATTCTTTGCTCAACCTTTGGAAGAAAAGAGGAAAGTGAAGAGGGATGAGGAAAAAGTGACAAGCGGTTATTATGATAGCGAAACTACTATGAATGTTAGGGATTGGAAGGAGGTGTTTGATTTTGCAGTACAAGAGCCTACTCTAATAAGAGCTTCTCCTAATCCTGATGATAAGAGAGTTGTTCAATGGAAAAATAGATGGCCTCAGTACCCTCTTGGTTTTAGGTAACTTCTTTCGTCCCTAGTTGTATATTGACAAGGAAGTTTGACTTCTATAGCTTAAGAGTTTTTTAAAAAAAAAATCGAATGATATTTATTGTGATTCAATTTTATGACTTTAAAAAGAAAAAAGATGAATCTTTCTGCCATATTGCTAGGTGAACCATTCAAAGTTTAAGAGTGATGTGATTTATTATAATTAGGCATAAAGTATCTGTTTTTCAAGGGAAACTATGGTTGATGTTAGTTAAATTTCTGATTTTAAGAATTTTTTTTCTTAATTAGTAGGAAATAAGAAATATCTGACCAATATATGCTTTCTAAATCAAATCAATTTAATCAAAGAATGATGCAACTGCTGGTTAAGTTATATTTCATGGGGTAATGCACAACGGGTGAATACTAAATAGTAAATACAGGTCTCTCTTGCTTTTGATTATGTAGGAGATATATAAAAGGTATTTATTTTTGAGAGGAATAGTTTTGATCTTAAATTTGTTCTTAAAGTGCTACTGAAAATTGTTTTTAACAATTCAATGTCGAGCATCTAAATGTTTATCTTGAAATCACTTTTAGGAGAAGTAGTTTTAAACGAGCTCTTGATATATACACTTATTTAGACTTGTGAATAAGGTTATGCTTAACCATAAGAACTCAATTCCAAGTTAACTCAGTTTAGTTTCAAATTCATTGTCCAATTCAGGTTTTTAGTAATGACAGATATGAAAGCGTGGAGCACAGAGCAGTGGTGAACTCAGAGAAAGAAAGATTTTCAATTCCATTCTTCTTCAATCCGGCTCACTACACCATAGTCAAGCCTTTGGAGGAGCTCATTGATGAGCAAAACCCTCCCAAGTTTAAACCATACAGTTGGGGAGAGTACATGACTCATAGGAAAAAGGTTATTTCTAAGAAATTTAATGTTGATCAGACCCTCCAAGTTCATCATTTGAGGGTTTCATCATAAAAGATTTGACTTTGAAGGAGTATTATAATTAGACATGTATAAGCAATAAATAAAGTTGATTGAGTACTCATATATATTGTTGCTTTACAGCATTCATTCTCTTTAAATGGTGTATTAAAGCTTCCATCTCCTACTTGTTCCCATAATGTTTATTTATTTTATCTATTTTTCATTCGTCCAATTCATACTTCAAGATGAAACAAAGAGTTCATGTAACTTAGATTTTGCTCACTGGGATGTCATTGATTGGTCTTTGAAGAAAAAAATTACTTCCCACAATTTGTTGTATAACATATGGGACATAACGAAAGATTAAAAAAACCGAATCTGATTATCTTAATTAATAAATAGCTGTTATATTAGTTATCGTGGTTAAGAATATTTTTTGAGTTTGTAAAATATTGTAATTACAAATTATATTAAATTACTCTATAATCATCTAATATCATATTATTACTATAATTTCCAGGTTAAAATGTGCAACTGAGTTATCTGTGCAATGTGTTTAGTACGATAATAGAGATAAATTTTAGTTAGTTGAGTGTTTTGTATAAGAAATAATCTGTTAGGAACTGAATTTAAGAGGGGTTTGAAAAAAAAAAAGCCATAAAGAGGGGTAAATTGTATAATATTTCTTGTTATTTAATTCTTCACTTGAGTCTGATTATATAGCCTCAATTTACAAGGAGATTTTCTAACTAATTTTGACACTCCAATCGAATTAGTGGTTCCTCTCGTTCGTGCTTCCTGCTTGCATTTCTCGTCATTCGTGGTCCTCCTTTCTGCTTGTGATTTATGTGCCCCCTGTGCCCAGCAATTGCTCGGATTGGAACCTAATTGATGTTGATGAGTGATGTGCGTGGTTGCGCCATGGGTTGTGCCGAGGCTACTGATACTCGTACTCTTGTAGCCATTTTTATTCGTATCATTCCTTCCCCCTTTTAGAATTCTTGTCTTCAAGGATAAAGTGGAGGTATGAATTAATAAGATTACAACCCGTGTTTCAAGACAGAAGCAAAAGGTAACCCTGAATTGACCTTGGGGCAAGCCCATAGTTCCAGGGCAAGTTGCTTTGATGCTAAAACCACGCCCACTTGTTATTATTTCCCATTCAGCCGATCGCTCTTCCATCAACTGTTGTTTGCACACAATTAACCCTTTGTCTTCAAAGTCTGCTGACAATTGGTAAGTTCCCTTGATGGGCGGTAATTCAAGCAGTAGATAAAATAAATTTCCATTCACTCCCACTGCATTTCCATAATTAAATCTTGTACACAATCTAACATATGTCTTAACATGTCTTGGTTCAACCAAAGGTGATAAGAACATGCAATACTGGCCCTTTATATGTACGCCCCTAGGCCACAACAAATGTTTATATGCTTTTTCCTTATTCTCAAGCTTAAAATCACTTGAAGGCATTACATCCAAAACATTTTCAACCTGTGGCTCAAAACCATATCAATCATTCTATTGACCCCATCAAGAACAACATAATTACATTGATTGAGAACACATTATCTCTATTTCAAGAAATCACTCAACTGCTTGAGGGTGACAATTACCACTTCACATCCCTGCATATTCTTAAAACCTTGTTCCACAATAGACTACCCACCAACAATTGACACCACTTTTACACCCAAATAATGAGCGAATTTCTCAATCTCATCCTCAATCTGTCGAGCAAGTTTACGGGTAAGAGCCAAAACAATAGCATAAGGCCCTTTAGCCTCATTCTCTTCACTAATAAGAAAAAATCTAGAATTATAAGTCAGCATAGGAAGGACTAAAGCAACATTCTTACCTGAACTAGTCTCAACAATGCCAATAACATCTCTATGTTGAAGGCCACGAGGAATAGCTGTCATCTGAATTGGGGAAGGCTTCTTATAACCAGCCTTCTCAACATTTATTTGAAGCTCAGCATTCAATTTACTCTTAAACCAATTCTTCATATGACAAGGAATTTTAGAACCCTTGTAAGAGATATTAAAGTCTTCACCAGCTAGTTTCTTTTTGACTTTTATACTCACAAGAACCTGCTCGTACCAGTCAATCTTGAGCTCACTCAATTCTTCAAACCATTTCAGAATGTATAGCTTGCTAGAGGTTAAAATCAAAGGGGTTTTTGTCTCTATTTCTGCCTTTGAGAGTTGAAACTCTCGCCAGCTTGTTAACATGATCGTAGAGCAAATTAAGAGAAAATTTGGAGCTATAATCGGTGCGCGGGCATATCGTTTTTGAGTAACATCACCTTTACAGTACCATCGATGCCAGAGGTAGGACTCATACAATTTCACCAGATTAATGGTCTCAAGAACATAACACAACTAGTACACAATATGTATACTACTAGCATGAATTTGATTTTCTGACTTAAGCTTGAAAGATTAGTCGTTGTTTTCTGAGTGGATGAAATCCTTTAGGGAAATTTTTATCTGGTTGTCAGAAATTGGTAGAGGAGTGCGTTTGAAGAGCTGATTAGCACGATGGAGCTTCCTTATGTGACTATCTCGGGATTCTCTGATTGAACCGTCATTCTCATGAAGTGGCTTTGGTCGCATGCCGTGATGGTCGTCGATGACTTTTCGATCGCCATAGTGACATAATATCTTTCTTCTCTACTCGCGTGCATCTCGGTTGACAAACCGATCCATTGCTCTGATTTCTTTCAAGGAGCTAGACGAAGAAAAACTGAGGTGATCCTGGGTCTCTGCATGTGTAGGGGCTATAGGGCCACTTGATGGGCCAAACCTAAGCCCATTGCAGGGTAGTTTAGCTAATGGAGAGAGGTTGTTCTTACGAGGCAGGCTGGCTCTTTGGGCTAGCTCATGGGTCACTTCTGGAAGCCCAAGCGCTTGCGATCCACAGAGTTTAAGCTAGGTATCCCTCATCGCTTCTCTGTAAAATCCCATGAAGTACTTGATTCTTGATCGTGTGGGATTTGCTCAGAGCGTTCTTTGAATAGATATCTGTGGTGACGGAATCAATGGGTAGAGCTTCCCATTTCTCGAAGGTTTCAGACGATCTACTCCTCTGATTGCCAAGATAGGGAGTCGGTGGTGAGCTGTGGGTGACGCGAAGAGCTCGCAGCTCAATCAACACCAGTTGTAAGACGTCGTTTATTCGCTCGAGGGTATTAGATTCCTCATCCGAGGTCTCTGTGTTGGATCTATTCCGGTTGTCCATGGCTGGAACTGGCTTTGATACCATTGTTAGGAACTGAATTTCAGAGGGGTTTGGGAAAAAAACGAAGAAGCTGAGAAAGAGAGGTAAATTGTATAATATTTCTTGTTATTTAATTCTTCACTTGAGTCTGATTATATAGCCTCAATTTACAAAGGGATTTCCTAACTAATTTTGACACTCCAACCAAATTAGTGGTCTCTCTCGTTCATGCTTCCTGCTTGCATTTCTCACCGTTCGTGGTCCCCCTTTCTACTTGTGATTTATGCGCTCCGAGTACCTAACAACTGCTCGGATTGAAATCCAATTGATGTTGATGAGTGATGTGCGTGACTGCGCCATGGGTTGTGCCGAGGCTACTGATACTCATACTCTTGTACCTATTTTTACTCTTATCATAATCTTATATAATTCCTATTCAACTCCTTGAATTTGTGAAATAAATTCAAGTTAGCGTTGGTTTATGGCGAATAGTTTTTTATAAGAGTTTTTTTTTCAAAATTCTCTGTAGGATAAATTTAGTTTACTATATATATGTCTTGTATTATCTTTTTCTTAAAAAACTAAAAAAATATTATTTAAATTTATCCGACTTCTAAAATCGCACAAAATACTGCATTATTTATACCGCATGCAAAAACGCCCAATCAAATCAATTTTCCCTAAAAAAAAAAAGTGTGCAAAAACAACAAATTAATTACCTGGTGTAACAAACAAGGTAAGCAATTACGTCATATTTAAAGAAAAAGACAAGTACAATAATATAATGCCTGGACAAATATCATCAACAAATCCGGAACAACCGCGACACAAATGCTAACTTTATTAAAAAAAGAGTCCAGGTTCAACACTATAAACTAAGTTCAAATAACCTACTACATCATAACATACTTACCTTCATCATGACATGGGAGAGATTGATCCAGCTTTTATCCAAGACATAGAACACAGGCCAAAAGTTTCAATCACTGAAGCTGAAGGAATACCATTAATTGACCTCTCTGCAGTATTAGAATCCTTTGATCCAAAAGGGAATGAGAAACTAGTGAAAGAGATAGGTAATGCATGCAAAGAATGGGGGTTCTTTCAAGTGATAAATCATGGTGTACCATTAGAGAAGAGGCAAAGGATTGAAACTGTTGCTAAGAAGTTCTTTGCTCTACCTTTAGAAGAGAAGAGAAAAGTTAGGAGAGATGAGAAGATAGTAACAGGTTATTATGATGCTGAGAATACCAAAAATGTTAGAGATTGGAAGGAGGTGTTTGATTTTAATGTGGAAGATCCCACTTTAATTCCTGTTTCGTCTGATCCTCGTGACAATAGAGTCACTCGGTGGACTAATAAATGGTCTCAGTATCCTCCTGAATTTAGGTAACTACTTTTTACCCTAGCTTATGTATTGCTCTTACTTGTGATTTTGTTAAAATTTATGAAGGTGATTTTTGCTCATCATGTTCTTCGCTTGCACTAGAGTTCTGATCCATTAAAACAATGTACAGTATTAAAACAAATTCCTTAACACCAATTTAAACATAAATAAAAGCAAAAATGCATAACTGAAAGTAGAATGATGAGAAAGTTGAAATGTTTTTATCAGGGAAGCTTGTGAAGAATATGTAAGAGAAGTGGGAAAACTAGCACTGAAGTTGATGGAACTAATAGCCCTAAGCTTAGGCTTGGAAGCAAAGAGGTTTAATAGCTACTTCAAAGACCAGACAAGCTTTGTGAGACTCAATCATTACCCACCTTGTCCTTCCCCTGAATTAGCTCTTGGTGTTGGTAGACACAAGGATGGTGGTGCTTTAACTGTATTGGCTCAAGATAATGTTGGAGGATTAGAAGTCAAGAGGAAATCAGATGGAGATTGGATTCGTGTCAAACCCACTCCAGACGCTTATATCATCAATGTTGGTGACATCATTCAGGTATATATAATCACCCTCCTAAGGTTTGTTTAATTATGTGTCTGCCTCTTTAAATTTAAAAATAACATTCCTTTTTGAGCATATTGATACTCAAAACATAATATTATCAATGATTATGAAATTAATCTCTTTGATAATTTTTAAATATGAAAGTTTTAAATCACATGACACATTTAGGTATGGAGCAATGATAGATATGAGAGTGTGGAGCACAGGGCAATGGTGAACTCAGAGAATGAAAGGTTTTCAATTCCGTACTTTTTGAATCCAGCACACTACACCTTGGTTAAGCCCTTAGAAGAGCTAATTGATGAGCAAAATCCTCCCAAATACAAAGCATACAGCTGGGGAAAGTTTCTCACTCATAGGAAACTCACTAATTTCAAAAAGCTCAATTCTGAGAACATCCAAATTTATCATTTCAGGGTTTAAGAGTGATATAGAGTGTTTGGTGAAATACTATGTTTGTAGCCTGTAGGAGTTTACTCCAGCTCTTGCATGTATGATATTGATGTGTGTTAGGATTTGCATGTAAATACCGCATATATGAACATTCAAATGTAACTGAGCGGATTGTTACACTGTGATATAAATAATAATATTATCTTTATCTTACGATGAAATTATAATAGTTCTCACATTCAAAAATCTATTCTTGTTAAATGATAAATATTCTTTTATGATTTTGCATTCATAATATTTGCCAATAAAACTAATAAGATTGTTCTAGGCTCATAGGATGTGAACGTGGTGAGACGTGTAAGAAAATTATTTTCATTCTCATTTAAATATTACGGAGGATGGAGGAGTGATTCTTCCTCAAAAGTTCAAGCATTTTAAGGGATTTGGAGATTCTTTATTATAACTCAAGATTGAAAAGAATTAATTCTCTTATTTTCCATTCAAAGATACTACATATTTATATACAAAGTTAGGGACACTACTTGAGACACTATTAGTGATCGATACCTAATACACAACTAAGACACCTAATATATAACTCAATTAAGACACCTAATAGACAACTCAATTAATGATAGACACCTAATATACAACTCAATTAATGATAGACACCTAATATACAACTCAATTAGTGATAAACACCTATTATACAACTAATATATCTAACATTCTCCCTCAAGTTGGAGCATAGATATTAATAATGACTAACTTGTTACAAAGATAATCGACCCAAACCCCATTTAAAGCTTTCGTGAAGATATCTTTTAGTTGTTCTCCAGTCTTCACATATCTTGTAGAAATCAAATCTTGTTGAATTTTCTCACGAACAAAATGAAAATCAATTTCAATGTGTTTAGTTCGCTCATGAATAGGGTTAGAAGTAATATGAAGAGCAACTTGGTTATCACACCACAATTTCACTAGTACTGAAGTTTTAAGACCTACTTTATTGAAGAATTGATATATCCACATTATCTCAAATACAGATTGTGTCATAGCCCTATATTTTGACTTTGCACTCGATCGTGACACAACATTCTGCTTCTTGTTTTTCCATAAGACCAAATTTCCTCCAATGAAAATACAATAGCCTGATGTGGATCTTCTATCCACTTTGGAACCTGCCCAATTTGCATTTGAAAAAAATTCAATATGAGTGTGCCCATGATTTGCATACAAGATACCACGTCCATGTGCTCCTTTCAAGTAACACAAAGTTTGCTCTAACGCTACCCAATGATGAATTGTTGGGGATGACATAAATTGGCTAAACCATTGACCGAATATGCAATATCTGGATGAGTCACGGTAAGCTAATTAAGCTTTCCAACCAATCTTCAATATCTCTCAGAATCTTTAAAGAGTTCCCCATCTTCTGTAAGGTGGATGTTCGGAGTCATTGGAGCACTACAAGGCTTTGCTCCCAATTTTCCTGTCTCAGTTAATAAGTCCAAGACATATTTTTTCTGAGATAGAAAGATACATTTTTTACTCCTTGTGACTTCAACACCCAAGAAATACTTTAGCATTCCCAAATCCTTCGTGTGAAACTGAGTATGTAAGAAATACTTAAGAGATGAAATTCCCATAGTATCACTTCCAGTAATAAGAATGTCATCTACATACACAACTAAAAGAATGATATCAGCTTCTGATTGTTTGTAGAACATAAAATGGTCAGACTTGCTTTTCATCATACCAAACGTTTCTATAGCTTGACTAAATTTTCAAAACCAAGCACAAGGACTATGTTTCAAACCATACAAAGATTTGCGGAGACGACAAACTTGCCTAAACTCCCCCTGAGCAACAAAACCAAGAGGTTGCTCCATAAACACCTCCTCTTGAAGATCACCATGAAGAAAAGCATTCTTGATATCTATTTGATGCAAAGGCCAATGATGAGTAGCTACCATAGAAATAAAAAAACCGAATAGAGGTCAATTTAGCAACAGGAGATAAAGTGTCAAAATAGTCCACTCCATAGGTTTGAGCATATCCCTTAGCAACAAGACGGGTCTTTAATTGAGCAACTGACCCATTCGGATTAACCTTAACTATGAACACCTATTTGCATTTGATAGCCCGTTTCCCCAAAGGTAAATTAACCAAGTCCCAAGTACCATTGTCATCTAAAGCATTAATTTCCTCTATCATTGCATGATGCCAACTAGAATGAGATATGGTTTCATGAACATTTTTAGGGATAGAAATATAATCAAGTGAGGCAATAAAAGAGAAAAAGGAAGACGACAAACAGTTATAAGAAACAAAAGAAGAAATAGGATAAGTACATTGACGTTTACCTTTGCGTAATGCTATAGGAAGATCATCATTTAGGACTGGATCTGATGACGAAGGAGTAGGTGCAGGACATGAATTAGAAGGTGAGGTTTGGAGTAGACTTGAGTAATAAAAGGTCTGACATGAATTGGATCTGAGATAGGTTCAAATGATGTGATAGAATATACTAACAAATCATCATCCTTCCTCTGACGTGCATGAGGAGGATAAGACAAAAAATAGGGTATGTCTTCCATGAAGGTAACATCAATTGAGACAAGATTTGATAAGACTAGGACAATAACATTTATAACCTTTTCTAAAGATGAGAATAACCAAGGAAGATACACTTCAAAGACTTGGGATCTAATTTAGTAACATATGGACGAACATCCCGAACAAAACAAGTGCTACCAAATATCCTAGGGTCAACCGAAAATAGTGACTTATTAGGAAAACAAATTTGTAAGGAATCTCACCATGAAGAACAGATGGGGGCATGCAATTAACAAGAAAACATGTTGTTGAAACTACATCGTTCTAAAAAGGTTTAGAAACATTCATTTGAAATAATAAGGCACATGCAATTTCGAGAATATGTCTGTTCTTACGTTTAGCCACTTCATTTTGAGATGGAGTATCAACACACAAAGTTTCATGAAGCATGCTATTTTGAACCATATAAGATTGAAATAAAGTTGATGTATATTCTTTGGCATTATCACTTCGCAAAGTATGAATTGAAACATTAAATTGAGTTTTAATCTCAACACAAAATGCGCAAAAAATATAAAACAATTCAGAACGAATCTTCATTAAATATAACCAAGTTACACGAGAATAATCATCCATAAAAGTAACAAAATACTTAAATCTAGGTTTAGACAAAATAGGATAAGGACCCCAAACATCAGAATGAACTAATTCAAAAGGAACACTAGCACATTTATTAACTCTTGGATTTGAACTAAGACAATAGTGTTTTGCAAATTGACAAGACTCACAATCTATTGAAGACACCTTACTAAACTGAGGACAAATTTTCTTAAGTAAATGAAGAGATGGATGACCCAGCCTACAATGTGCCTTGAAGGGAGAGGTTACATTAGAGCAAGCAACATATTTTGGTATTGGTGTGTCAAGAATATAAAGGCATCCAAACTCATGTCTTTTACCAATAGTCTTCTTCATCATAAGATCCTGAAATAAGCAATGATTAGGAAAATAGGAGATGCAACAGTTAAGATTGCGAGTAAGCTAACTTACAAAGATCAAATTAAAGGATAAGCTAGGTAAATGTAAGATAGCCGAAAAAGGAAGCAAAGAGTGGGAGTAATTGTGTCAGACCCAAGAACACGAGATGGTGGCCCATTGGCTAAGGTAACAGTAGAGGTGGAAGTGTGTGACTGAAGAGTATAAAAGAGACTAGAATTACCTATCATATGATCTGTGGTACCAGAATCAATAACCCATTAGGAAGATGAGGAAAGAAGACACGCATTAGGTTTACCTGAATCAGCAATAGCAATGACAGAAGGTGATAAAGACTTTAGTGATTCTTGATACTATGAGAACTTGGTAAATTCATCTCCAGAGATAAGAATCGATTTTTTAGAAGTATCATAAGTGGATGCAATATGGGCCGAGTGACCTTTCTGATTCTTGTACTGAAACTTTCTACAATCACATTTCGTATGTCCTGGTTTGTGACAATAGTAACACATAATACCTCCTAGTCCTATGGTCGAGTTTCAAACCCTTACGAGCCACCTCCTTTGGTTCCACTCATATAAGTTGACCATCCATGCACATAATTATTATTTTGGCTGACCAAAGCACCATGTAAAGATGAGATCTCAAAACCAGAAAGAACCTGTGACTTAATAGTCTCAAAATTAGAGGGAAGACCAGCAAGAAAACTCATAACCACCATTTGTTCTCGTTGGTTTTGCTGAACCTTCACATCAGGGATAAAAGGTATCAAACTATTGAGCTCCTCATAAGTCTTTATAAATTCCATAAAATAATTTGTGAAAGACTGATCTTGTTTTTCTTCACAGTAAAATGCTTTGCATATCTCATACTTGTGAGAAAGGTTTCCTTTACCAGAATATAAGAAATCCAAATAATCCATCAATTCCTTAACGAATTCACAATAATTGATCAACCAATTACATCATTCTCAATAGAATTCTAAATCTGTAGAAATAGGTGGGCATCTTATCTAAGCCATGTCTGCTTTGAATCATCTTTAGGAGGATCGTTAGTCAAATGAGTATCTTTGTCGATACTTCGCAAATAAATTCGAATGGTCTTGCCCCAAGCCAAATAATTCTAGCCATTGAGCTTATGGTCTATGATTTTAGACATCATAGGCATCATATATGTCACAACATTAGATTTCTTTTCTGTCATAACTCCTACAAACTATAAGGCAGTGAACAAGCGAACAAACACGTAGCAAACAAGAACACAAAATTGGCCAAAAAATCCAAATTGGAAGAACCCAAACCTGAACAATCACAAAGCGATGAGTGCCAAACCACCACAGATGACGCATGGGAACGCTGGAGAGCAACACAAGGATGATTGAAAAAGACTGCTAGAGGAGACGCGTTGTCAAGCGTCGGCGTGTGGGAAGTTTGCATAAATTCGCGATGGTGCATGGGGCCCACTCGTGGCTCGTCTGGTGACCGGACTTCGGAGTTTGGCTAGTCGACGGCTGGGCTTCCTCCTCATGCTAACGGTGAGAATAAATTTGCACTCTAAAAGGGTGTTCCAAGTTGGAACCCAAAAATGCACTAAACCCTAATTTGTGTTTACTTAAAATCAAACCTTAATTTGAACAGAAAAAAAATCCCAAATTTGTAACCCAAATGGTTCTAATACCATGTTACTCAAGATTAAAAGAATTAATTCTCTTATTTTCCTTTCAAAGATACTACATATTTATATACAAAACTAGGGACATTATTTGAGACATTATTAGTGATCGACACCTAATATACAACTCAATTAATAATAGACACATAATATACAACTAATATATCTAACACTTACTTATAAATGAATTAAGATTAATTAAAATTTTAATAAATTAATTACTCTTAATATCTTAAATATATTTATTTATAAGGAATTAAACATAATAAATTTATATTAGACAAAATAAATATTAGAAATTATTAAATCCATAAAATAAAGTATTTAATTATAGCATTAATTTATATTCTACATGTAAATTTATTAAGTTTAATTATTTATAAGTAATTACACTTCATAAATTTATATTTGTTTATAAATAATTAAACTTGATAAATTTAAATGTACAGTATAAATTAATGCTATAATTAAATATTTTATTCTATGGGTTTAATAATTACTTATATGTATTTTTTCTAATATATTATAATATTATATTTTATTATTAAAGTATTAGTTTATTTTTAAATATATTATTTTTTAATCAAAAATTATTTAATTTATCTCAAAAACTTTACAAATATATAATTTATTTTAAAAAAATATAAAAGATTAAGAATTAAGAATTAGATGGGGTACTTAGGGTAATCGTCCATCCCCCAAACCATTCTACTTGGAGTCAAGATCAAAGTTTCCTCCTAGATTTCAATTCCAACGGAGGAAAGATATTCCTCTATGCTCAAATAAATAAAAAGATAATAATAGTATGTATGTAGTGACGTGTGTGACGTTTTTTTTATATAAGTTTTTTCAAATTAAATTATAAAATCTTTATTCGAAACTCTCCAAAAATTATTACTATTTGGGAACGATATTTTACCTATAGATAATGATTCAAGATGATTAATAAAAAATACAAAAAAATATAATTTAATTTATTAAATATATATAATTAATGTTTAGTTTATAATTTAATTTATTAAATATATAAATTAATTAAATAAATATAATTAATTTCGAGTATGAACGGGTATGGTTTTTAATATAATCGTAATCGAACCTTATCTATTGTTTCATGTTCGGTTTATACTTGAAATCGTATTCGTTTTCAAAATTTACTAGATAAAAACCGAACAGTCGATTAGGAAAATCGAATCATATTTTTTTGCTCATTCCTAAATAATAGTATATCATAATTTGTTACTATATTTAATTAGATATAATTACGAGAATTTGATTATATTTATCTTAATATTATAAATATTATTTTATATTCATAAATTTATATTTTTCCAAAAGATAATTTGAATAGCGGAAATTTTTGATCTGCTTTTTGCAGTGGAAATATCAAACGATTCGATCACATGTTCTTCAAATTTGTTTTACTATGCAAAGAGTATTGATTCCTAATGCACTTTTTATTATTGGTGTGGGTGTAACTTGTAAATTGAAAATTTGGACTCCCTTCTTTTAAAAATTATACATTGACACAAAAATTTAAAGCTTCACAATTTTTTTGTAAGTCTATTTACTATAATTTAATTATAGGTCGAAAAGTATTTAATATTATTTTAATTAATAATTTTTTATACGTAGTTGTACCAGAATAATTTTTTTTTGTATTAATCTTTTGTAAAAGCCTATCTAGTGGAAGTCAACATTCAAAGAAAGGGAAAGCAGCATAAATAGTTTTTAGTTTACCTTAGGGAAAAGGAAACCCCAAATTCTTTATAAATAAGCGAAGAAGTTGGTGGTAAGTAACAAGTTTTTTTTGTTCAAAGCATTGGAGTGAAATTAGAAACAAATGGATCATAAAAAGCATTTCATGTCAATCTCCTTTGTGATCATTCTGTTATGTTAATTTTCAGAAAATAGGAAGGAAGAAGAAGACACTGAACTATTAGTGATCATTCTGTTAGGTTAATTTGTGATCATTCTGTTAGGGTAAAGGAAAGTTGATTTTATATATTTTTTGATATCCTCTCCCTAAATATTTTAGCCATATTTATAGGATTACATGAGCCTAACTGATTCTGACACTTATCTAATAGAATCAATGGTCTCCCTGCTCATCCTCCAAGCCAGCGTTCTTTTCGGTTAGTGGTCCCCTCCTCTGCTCGTGACTCTGTGCCCACCTGTTCCCATGAGTGTTGCGTGACTCCTTGTACTGTTGGTACCTTCTTCTGCGTGCTTGTGCACCATAGGTGCTGCACCAAGTAGCTCAAGTGTTTTTGCTCGTAACATTCCATCCCCCTTTAAGAATCCTTGTCCTTAAGGATGAAGTTGGAATATGACAAAAAAAAGTACGCCGCTTATGAATGCCTTCCCTTTTGGTTGGTCTAGTTGAGAGGTAATTTGAATAGAGCGTCTATCTTCTGCACCAAAACAGTGACGATACGTATTTTTTTGATCGCCTCTGGTGCCAAGGGATTGTCTTTTGAGTACGCATTGTGGTAGTCTTCTTCAAGAGCGAAAAATAGAGTTTTTATTCCTGTTAAAATTTCACCTATTAACCCAAGTGTTGTAGAGGGCCATTCAACTGCAAAAGGCACTGTAATTAACTTAAGCTTTTCTTGGTCGTGTAGGATAGGTTCATACTTCTTATATGGTGATGCATTTCCATCCTTGAAATCCTTAACCCAAGGTGCAACATGATCTGGCTCTAGATTTGGTTTCAAATATTTCTGTCCGTCATTAGTCTGAATGATGATCAGAGGAACTTGATCCTCTTTAAGCCCAAAGTACTGGAAGGCTCCTTGACTAGCTTCAATATCTCCTGAAAGAAAGCTTATGTCCTTTGCCTTGTATTTCTCAGCAACTTCACGGTATTTTGATCTAAAAGCTTCAGAAAACTCATTGTTGAAGTTGAGAAACAACATTTCCTGTGCATTTGCACTATTAAAGAATTCCATAACAATTGGATGATTGCCCGGGTTATTGTTAAACATGGTCATAATTGGAATACTAGCTTCTTCAAGAAATTTCTCCATAACATCAATGTGAAAATCCTTAAAGTCAACATAAAGTTTGAATAACCTAATTACAGGTCAAGAGATTGATGATTCGTCACGTGGAAGTAGCTTGGCATCCAAAGTATGACCAAACTCATAATCAAAGTGCAACTGCTCAGCTACAATTGAATACTTGTCAAATTCTTCCCCATAAAATTTAGGTGATACTCCTACCACCACAATCTTCTTGTCTCTGATAAGACCACTACCATCTTATATTGTCTTTATTTTTGTAGATGCAGGGCCATCTTGCTTCATCAAGTAATCAACTATGCCATCAACTTCACGAAAACTGGGATGCCATGATGTATGAGAGTAACATAATGAGCTAGAAACCCCAACATATTCAGACACTTGAAGGCTCTCAAGATTTGAATATTCTCCTTTCTTGGATATCAAAGTTAGATGTGTGCCACCACCCATAACTTCACTATTGGTCCAGACAATGATTGTATTCATATCTTGAACGGTTGATAGACAGTGAGCATCAACAAGTATTGCCAAGTTGAGTTTTACCACCTTGATCTAAAGTGACCAATTAAAAAGGATTCCCTTCTCAAGCATTCCCTCATCCACTGTCTTGAGTTCACTAATAGGGACAATTGCAGCTACCCTGCTAGCTGGTTGAGTTTTTCCACCACTGATCTTCTTCAAATAGAGTGGATTCCCTTTAAGATGGTTGGCACTATTTTCTCTGGTTAGTCCTTCTATGTCCACCTGATCAAGAACCTTCTTAGGAACAGCGTTCTCAAGGCCCAAATGACTTATAGTTGTAACAAACCCTCATCCAATTATTTCCATCATTTTCTTTCCAAGTTGAATGGGATTATCAATAAGACCTTCCTCTATTAGGGCTTGGGAGCATATAGGTGGGGTTGAGGAAGTAACCAATGTCACACTATTGGTAATTAGGCGTGCTTGTGTCGTGGGATATTGTAAACTGGCATTAGAACAATTCCCATAATCAAACTGCTTCAAAATTTTCCCATCACATTATTCCATTGTTTTAGCTTCTGTGTGGATCCCATAAGGTTTAACTATAGCTTGGTTGGCAACTTGTATAGCCCATAGCAGTTTTGATTTATATACTTGAATTTTCTCAACCACTGATTCTAGATTTCTGGCTAAGTTGAAGAGCTTCAGAGTGACTTTCTCAATGATCTGTAGGGGCATCTCTTTAACTGAGGTAGAATGGCATGTCTGGGTTGAGAGGACATCTATGGAAAAGTTAAAACAAGTTCCAAAAGAGCTAAAAAATTAGAGTGGGGTGTTCTTCTTCTAGAGAATCTACAGTACTCAAAAGAGCCCCCTTCAGGTGCTTTTTCCCTCATGAATTTCCCTTGGTATTCATAAGAAAGTGATACTATTTGGTAACGTTATTAGGTTCTACATTCTTCGATAGCATGGAATAGAACCCTTGGAAGGAAATTTTCCATTCCTCTAATCGACACAGAATTACCATCCATGGGTTACAAGAAACGTGCTCCTTCTCCACTATCTCTTCAAACACCTTGTGCGCATAAGTTGTACCTCCCCACTTCTTATCCCATTTTTCCAAGTTACTGATTTCAGGAACAGAATAGGACTCATACTCAATTCTTATATTACTAGTATGAGTTCAAATTTCTAACCTCTCATTTCAAATATCCGTCGTTGTTTTTCAGAGTAGCTGAGGAAACCTCTTTAAGGAGAATACCTATATGGTTTTCAGAGATTGGTAGAGGAGTGTGTTCGTAGAGTTGATTACCATCATGAAGCTCCCTCTTATGACTGTCTTGGGGTTCTCTGATTGAACCTTCGTCAGCGTGAAGAGGCTTGGATCTTGCGTAATGATGGTCTACAACAACTCTCTTACCACAATAAGTACATAATATTTCTCTTCCTTACTCGCGAGTCACTCGGGTGGTTGATTGATCTATGGTTTTGATTATTTTCAAAGAATTGCTAGACGAAGAGAAGGTATAGACAAGAGATAGTTGGTCTTTTTGTGGGTAGGGGTTATAGGGCCATGTAATGGGTCAGATCCAAGCCCAATGCAAGACAATTTAGCTGATGGAGAGAGGCTATCCTTATGAAATAGGCTAGTTCATGGGCTACTTTTGGAAGCCCAGGCGCTAGTGATTCATAGAGCTTAAGCCCGATGTCCTTCGTTGCTTCTCTGTAAAATCCAAGAAGCAATGGGTTCTCTCCAGTTTGGGGATTTTTCAGAGCTTTCTCTGAACTAGTACTAGAGGTGAAGGAATCAATAGGAGTAGTCTCAGGGTTCTCGAAGGTCTCAGGCGATCTACTCGTCTGATTTCCAAGAGAGGTTGTCGATGGTGAGCTATGAGTAGTATGAGGTGCTCGTAGCTCGATCAACACCGTCTGTATAGCAGCGATCACTCGTTGGAATTTGGACCCATGTTGTGCCAAGATCTCAGATACCTCGTTGAAGAATTAGGTGTTGGAGCGGTTGTCCATGGCTGGAACCAACTCTGATACCATTGTTAGGGTAATTTTCAGAAGATAGGCAGGAAGAGGAAGATAGAGGTAAGGGAAATTGATTTCATATATTTTCTGATATCCTTTCCCTAAATACTTTAGCCATATTTATAGGATTACACAAGGTTAACTGATTATGACACTTATCTAACGGAATCAATGGTCCCCTGATAACTGTTTTTTATATAGTTATTTTCATCTATTTTATTAATTATAATTGCTATGTTCTTGACATTTTTAGGTAATTTTAGTGGAATAAATTAGTTTTTACTATTTATTTGTTAAGGAATATATTTTTAAGAAAATTAAAGAATTTGAATCGAAAAAGTACTTAATTGCAAATTTATGTCTGAAAATATAATTTAAAATAAAAGAGTGCTTAATTGCAATTAATAAAAGTCTAAAATATAATTTGAATTAAAATCAGGCTTAATTGTAATTAATAAAAGTTTAAAAGTTAATTTAAATTAGAAAAGGACATAATTGCAATTAAAAAAAGTTTATAAGTTAATTTGAATGAAATTAGAAGGCTAAAATGCAATTAAGGAAATTTATTTTCTGTGCAGGAAAAGGAGGCCATGCGTGCCATCACCAACGTGCGACACCAACCGTTCGATCAGAAAATCAATAGATACGATGAGGCGCGTGGATTGCAAATGCGACAAAAGGGAGTGGACATGGTTTTTTGGTTCACGCGGCTCGACGCGTCGTGTGGGGCCCATCTACCGTGCAGGCCGGCGTGCAGGGTGGGACCCACGTGTCTCACTGGTGTTGATCCCGTGCAGTGAAACCATGTGTAAACTCTCCCTCCAACCATTTAGAGTCTGCCACGTGTCCCACCATTCCTTGAAGCAATCATGTGATGACACATGGCACGTTTCGGTGAACGCAAAAACGCAGAATCATGCACGTGTTTCCAGCAACTATCCCCCACATGTCTCGGTGCCATTATCCCCTACGCCGCGTCCCTCATGATCCTGTTCCTTCCACCAATTAAAAGCTACCACGTATCCTACTATATCTTACAGCGAATCAGATCGCGACATGTGGTAGCGTGAATTGAAAAGAAAACCAGAAATGGCGCACATTCTCTATTTTGCGTGTTTACGTGTCTAAATATTCTTATCCCTCATGCAAATTAATTTATTATTTTCGCCATACGTTTTTGTCCCCCGCGTGTAGAAAAATATATTTTAAAATGTATTTTTATTAGAAATTTGATGTTATAAATAAGGGATTATTATGATGGTTTTTGAGTTTTGTTTTAGGTTCATTTTGGGGTTGGATTGTGGAACACACAGAAGCCATTTTTGGCTTCTGTTGTGTTTTGCGTGTGCCAAATATACTCAGAAATGTTTTAATTTTCTTTTGTTCTTCATCTAATATTCCTTAACTATTTGTAATTTCAATTTTAATTTATGAAGTAATTTAATTTTTCTAGGGTTGCGTTTTATCTAAATTTATAAAGCTTGAGTTTAATTATTTTTGAATGATTTATAAGACTTTTAATTTGTTTATTCTATTTGTGCTTAATGCTTTTGATTATTTGAAAATTTATCAAATGATCTGTAGCACTTAAATAAACTTGGAAGAGGCATTTTTGTGTATATAGCTCATGGATAGAATAACATATATATATATATATATGAAAGATAGGAATATACCTTTATGTATGTGTGGCTATTTGAGAACTTAGAACGTAATGAATCTTGGTGACTTTAATTCTCATAGGAATATAGTGAATTGATTTAACTAGGTGTGTCTATACGGAGCTCGGAAGAGATGTATGGATAAAATTAGAAGTTCTTGGTGGACAAGTTAAATTTACTAAAAAACTATAAATTAAGAGAAAATGATATAATTCGAGTGGACTAATTTGGTGAAAAACTGTAATCCTAGAATTCTTTTATTTTGTTATAAAACTCTTTAGTTAGTTAAATCATTTTCCAATTAACGATTGTTTTGGATAAAATCAGAGTGAAATAATTTTAGTACTCAACAAACTATAGTAAAAAATCTCTGTGGGAACGATACTTTACTTATCAAAATTTATTACTTGTGACAGTGTATACTTGCATGATTTTATGTTCTCCAAAAGAGACAATAAGTTTTGCCCTACTCATACTCCAAGCTAGCATTCCTTTTCGTTAGTGGTCCCCTCCTCTACTCGTGACTATGTGCCCACCTATTCCCATAAGTGTTGCGTGACTCCTTATACTTTTGGTACCTTCTTCTGCGTGCTTGCGTGCCATAGGTGCTGCGCCAAGTAGCTCGAGAGTTTTTTATCGTAACACATTCCCCTCTGCATCACAAGAACAGTTGCATCAAATTTGAAGCCGACCGTAGATGGTCGAAAGCACTTCGTTTTAATTCATAGGTCATGCCATGGAACCTAGTCCTGGTACAAGCTTGTAACACTAATACAATCTTTAGGTCATATTGTAACTACACTAGACTTGGTCGCTAGTGGAGTTGATCAACAAGAAACAAATGATCTACAATCAATATTTGATTACTTTAGGCCTTTAAGAAATTTCATGGCAGCTCTTCCTTCCTTCACATAGGAAAGTAGTTCTTGTTGGGCATAGCCTTGGTGGGTTGGCAATATCTCAAGCTATGGAGAATTTCCCTCGTAAGATTTCTGTAGCTGTTTTTGTCACTGCTTATTTTATTTGATTCTTTGAAATTTAAGTTGGATATATATATAGTATAATTTGTTTTTTTTTTTGAGAATTGGTTTTCAAAATTATATAATTTTGTGTATTTGTTTGGATATTTAATTTTATGTACGTACGTACAATACATCTTTGTTTAATTTTGTGCATTTGTTTGGATATTATTTTAAAATTATTATTTTTTCTTTTTTTATACTATATATATATATATATTCAAATTAAATTTTAAAGAGTTCAAATAAAATAATAATTGACTTAAAAAAATTTCAATTATAAACTACGTGGATAACGTCGGTTGACGGGGCAAACCGATGCTACACACGTGGATAGCATTGATTGACGTGGCGAACTAATGCTATCCACGTGTTTATTATTGTTTCTCTTCTCTCTTTTTCACCAGCATAATTCCAAATTTCAATTTGTGCAGCAACCCTTCACCCAAAATCGAGCTCACCCTCCACTCTTTCTCATTTTCCGGCCACCTTCGACTACCATTTCCAACGTCGTTTTGTGGGTTATATTCATCTGCTCATTATCTTTCAGATTCTTTATTTTTTTGAGCAAAATACTCAAAATATTTATACCCATTTTCTCACTTATTCTCACTTACAAAACATCCATTTTTCTTCATTTTCTTCATTTAGTCACTTCATTTACTCTTGTAAGTATTTCTATTAATCCTACGCACTTATTATTCAGTTTGCTTTTATTTTTTGTATAAATTTTTGATTTATGTATGTTTTGTACTATGCTTGTTATTATATGTTTGGCTTATTTTATGTGGAAATAATATCTACATGATGTGGGTTTGAGGGACTATAATATTTACCGTATGTAGATAAATTTATTTACATATAAATAATTATATTTTATTAAGTAAAAGTAATACAATTGTAAAATGATTAAAATGATAAATGTTTTGTATTATGTATGTTTTGATATATATTCTAATAATTAGGAAAATTATATATAATAATACTTGAAATATATGGATTAGATACATAATTAATATGCTTAATTAATGTCATTAATAGAAAATGGACAAATCTTGGATGTCAAAGTATAGAATTGAGCAGGACTACATTTCTGGAGTTGAAAGTTTCATGGAATTTGCTTGTAGAAATAGTAATAATGGAATTAATATGATTCGATGCCCATGTGTTAAATGTAAAAATGAGCGATTTCATGAATTTGACGAGGTTAAGTATGTCCTTATCCGTAGTGATATTCTTTTGAGCTATAAATGTTGATATTATCATGAAAAAATATTGATATTACTCATGGGGAAGAGATAAATAAGAATGTGAGTGGATTACATACATCTTATCATAATGTACAGACAGAAAATAAGTTTCATGGTATTGAAGATGAACTAAGTAAGGATGATCCCGAAACCTTTAAAAAACTTCTAGAAGATGTCAAAAAATCATTGTATCCAAAATGCAAAAAATACACTAAAATGTTGAGATTGGTTCATTTGTACAATGTGAAGGCAAAACATGGTTTTTCTGACAAGGGATTCACATAATTACTAAATCTACTAGTCGATATGTTTCTTGAGGGTATTGAATTTACATCTTCAATGTATGAAGTGAAAAAATATCTTAGTCAATTTGGCATGGAATATCATAAGATTCATACTTGTCCAAATGATTGCATTCTTTATAAAAAAGAATATGAAACATTAGATGATTGTTCAATGTGTAAAGAAGGAGATGGAAGCATGGTACAAATGGGACAACACATAAGAAAGGCGTGCCTGCAAAGGGTCTTTGGTACTTTCCTCCGATTCCTCGCTTTCAAAGGTTGTTCAAAAGTAAAGAGACATCAAAGATGTTGACTTGGCATTTAGATAATCGATCTGATGATGAGGTGCAACGTCATCCTTGTGATTCTTGATGAGCGAAAACCGGCATCACCGATCCTGCCAATACTTTGGTTTTATAATTTATAAAACTCTCGCAAGTGCACGAATCATTTCGTAGAAAATGATAAGTATACTCCCAAGGTCGATCTAAGGAAGGAATGTATGTGGTTCTTAATTTATTATTCAAACTTTTAAAAACGAAATTAAATCCTAAACATCCTGTCACGATATTTTGGTTTTTGTGTTTTTAATCTAATTACAGAAAATTAAACATAGATTCAATAAACATTCATGCAAATTTTATCTTTTATAAATAGTGGAGTATTTATGGATATAATAACTAAGTTAATTATGCTTGCTCGTATTATTTAGGTTATTAAAGATATGAATTGATATTTATTGATTCTCCCTTTTTTGTATTTAATACCACCTTCAAGGGTTAGATATTCTTTGTTAACTAAACAAATCAATTAACACCTATGGGTGGGGTTGATAACTAATTTGGTTAATTAAATTAATTCCTTTTTCTAAGAGATTGAAAATGAACCATTTAAATGCCACCAAAGGGTTAGACAGTTTAAACTTTATTCAAGGTGTCCAAATTAAACCTAAGAATTTAGTTATCCGAGTACTAACTTTCAAGTTTTAAAACCACTACTGAAAACGTGTTGTCAATACATTTTCAGATAATAATTCTTATAAAAACTTTTGAAATAGAGCTTCACTCTAACTACCGGGCGATTGTACCAACAAAAAAAGAGCACTACTCTAAATTAAACCGGATAACTAAACCTTAAAGACTAATCTTCGCATTTAAGTTTGTAATGAAAAATAATATATTTCTCTCTAACATCCTTAATATAAAATCTTGAATAAAAATAAAATCAATTCATTTTAGAAATTTTCACCTATTTAATATTTCAACATAACAACGTTATTATTATATCATGTTTACAAACAAATGACTACGCTTAAATTTAATCACGGACAAATTAAATATAACATGTAAGAATAAAGCATAAAAAATAACCCAAAGAAAATAAAATCCTTACAAGATTGACGCTATTCTGCTAGAAAACCTCCAAGTGGAATTTACTTCCATTTATTGAATCAAAAATCTAAAATATTATAAAACATAACTAGTTCTTCCCAAAAAGGAAGAACTCTAAACCTAAGAGAAACTAGCTAAAACATAAGAAAAACTAGCTAAAACATAAGAAAAACTAAGAAAAACTAAAAACTAAGAAATGGAGAGAAAGAAAGAAGAGAGAAGTGTGTTTTTGAGGTGTCTTGAAGGTGAAGGGAATGGGGGTATTTATAGGTGAGGATGGAGAGAAAAAATAGAGGAAAAAAAGTTAAAAAATGTAAAAAACGCGGATTTAGTGATTCTTGTCGACGTCATTGATGGCGCCGCAAGATGACAGGCGGCCGCGACTGATTGCCGCGGATGAACAAGACGCTGGATGAACAAGTACCGCGGATGAACAAGACGCACGGATGAACAAGACAATCCACGGATGAACAAGACGTCACGGATGAACAGTACCCATGATGGATGAACAGTTGCCGCGCGCATACGGAGTGAAGGCATTTGCGGCGGCGCGATTTTCCTTTTCGACATTTTGTCCTTTTTGACCCATTTTGTCCAATTTTTCCTTATTTGTTGACCTTTCCCATTTATTTATTAATATATTTCAGTGATGTATCGTTTAGTATTTCTCTTTTTAAGTTGCGTTTTTAAGCCAAAATACACGAAAAACAATAAAAATACCCGTGATTCAAAAAGACAAATTTATATAAATATATGATAAAGCATATAAATATATATATTTTTAATCAATTAATGAGCATAAAATCATGGTAATTTTAGTGCTTTTTGAAGACTCATCACAACCCCCAACCAGCCTTCGCTAGTCCCTTAGCAAGAGCGATAAAAAATAAAAATTAAACTATCCTAAATCACTTCCGTGGATTGACACGGTTGCATTTAGCCTATGCAACAAGCCTTTAAACCCCTAGGTTGCCCTAGTGGACGAGTTTGAGTCTCGTGAGGGTTTTCAGTAATGATACCCACAAACATTGTACTTAATGTAAAAACAAAAGAAACAATAAAAACAAACAACTTAAAAATTAAATTTACAACAACATCACAAAAATGTCTCATACTTTTTAATCTCCTTTAAGATCATAATTAAAATCTCAAGCATAAGTTATTTTAATCTCTTTAAACAATCATGATTTATTATAATAATTAGTCGAAAATCATTTTCATATTTCATATCAAAAATGTATCAATTTAATTTCACCCAATTTCAGTGTCATGAATCGCACTCCGCTTGACTCTATTCCTCACAAGCCAATACTCTCAGACCACTGAATGCTATGGGTTCAAACACTCATACTAATTTATATGCGAAAGAGTTGATGTATAGAAATGAACTAATATGTTCGCATATGTATAAAGAATAAAGGCTCAAAGTGTTATTTTAACATTGATCTCATGAAAGGAATCAAATGTATAAATTATAAAGATATCATATATAAAAATTATTTTCATGCATAAATCAAACTCATTAAGAAAGAATTTCAAGATATATGCCTTTTACAAATGAAGAAATTGCAATGACTTTTAGGAATTACTTATATCTTTCTTTTGTAATTAGCCTTTACTCACAACTTTGTAGGCAATGCTGGTTATAAGTATGTAGATGATACTATTTTTATCTCTCTCTCTTTTTTCTCGTAGATATTTTTCAATATGTGGT